>ML978163.1:0-484605 GCA_010015745.1 Setomelanomma holmii
CCACCACCACCTCCATATCCTCCATATCCTCCATATCTCCCCTCATCGTCATCATTGGATCCGTCATGATTCGCTACCCTCAGTCCCCCACCAGCTCCTCCACCCTCATCCTCATCAAAACTCCACCTTCCACTCCCGCTCTGCTGCTGCCCATACTCATACGGCTGACTATCACTATAAAACCCCTGCCCCTGCTGCTGACTCCCACTCGTCATACTATTCTCATGACTCGGCCCCGGCACAAGGATATCCGGATGCGCAATACTGTGCTGTACATCGCCATATGTCTGCTGTTGATAATTGCCCTCTCCGGGTCCGACATCACTCCCGTTCGGTCGGAACGGACCTGCGCGATCAATAGGCGAGTAGTCTAGTGTCTCGCCGCCAGCAAGGTTGGGTAGGAAACTGTGACGTGCTTCGGTTGGAGTTTTTTCGTGCGCCGTGTCGAGTTCGGGGATGCTGTCTGCTGCATAATAATTGGTGGGTGTATGTGTGCTCATTTCAGCGGGCGCTAGTTCCGCGGGTGTACGTTGGCCCGGTATTTCCGCTGGAGGCTGTAATTGCGCAAAATTTGCGCTCGATGCTTGGCCTGGGATTTCTTGGTTGATGGCCTGATTCTGCAATTGTTGGAGTTGCATGCTGTTCAGCTGCGCCGTCATACCCAATGTGCTTCCTGCCCTCAAACTCCCCTTCGTACTGCCTGCGCGCATACCGCCGATGCTCATGCTCATGCTCGCTCTGCCGGCTGGTTCTTCCGAGATCATCATTTGGTTCTCGGGGCCGTTGGGGTCGCGGATGCTGTACTGGGCGATGGTGCGCATTTTGCGAGTTACCCAGCCCGCGAGGATTTTGCCGCGCTGCTTTTCACCTAGACGTGAGCGGTGGAAGTCGCCTTTGATGACGAAGGCGACGATGTCGATGACGAGTTGGTGTTCGTTTAGGATGGCGTTGACAATGACGGGGACCATCGAGGCGAGAAAGTTGCGACGGAAGATTTCGACGACTACGACGACGAGACCGCCGGCTTGGAAGACGGCGCTGGAGAAATTGATCAGCATTGTGAAGGCACAGCGTGTGACCAAAGTACTTACCACCCGCCTGGCACAATATTTCGGTGGCAGCGCTCAACTGACTGCTCAATGTCCATGGAGAAGTGGTTCAAGCCATTGACCTCGAAAGTATCTCCGATGCTGCCCAGAACGAACAGAACTTGCATATCGACAGGAGCACCGTTAGGTCCGATAGGTCTTGTCACATTGTGCAAGAAGCCGAGATCACCCGTGCGAACATAGCGCACATTCGGATCACCATCAATCGTCCTGCCGTTGAAGCGCTCAGCGTCTAGTCGCTCTTTCGATCCATAGAAACTATGCGCGTTCGCCTCCGACTGCACCCAGATCTCACCATACTCGCCAACGAGGCAGAGCTGGTTGGTCTCTGGATTCACAATCGAAATCTGTGTGCTCACAGGCACCATGCCAGAGTCTTGAACGAGAAGCGCGTTCGGTTCGGTATCTGGATCTACGGGCATAATAAGGCCCCGTCGCAGAGCGTTGACGTCGAGATGTAACTCTATGGGCTCTATACACATGTACGATCGTGATGCTACCATGGGATTGAGGACGTGGGAGTAGACGGTGTTGATCGCTGTTCTGTCAAGGCTGGCTTGCGCAAAGTGCACGCGAACTCTTGAATCTGCGGCGATGTTAGACTTTGATCACTTTCGAATGATGAGTGTTACTTACAAACGTCAGGACGAGGACGCCCATCGGTTGCGATCATCAGATTCTTCAGCTCGTGCAACGCCATTGCCTTGCCAGCACCTCGCGCGATGGCATGGTCCAGCATCTGACTTGTCGCATATGCGTCCTTGATCTTGTATCTTGACAATGTCTGGAAAAGAATGTTGGGGTTGCCAGCAAAATCCACAGGAGACACTAGGTAAGTTGGTGCTGCGAGGAAGATGCCCATGACGCAGGTGTGGATGAAGCCAAGACCGATGGTACTTCGTACACACCCAAGTACAGGCCTTGTGCTTGTCATCTGGCAAGTCTCTTTCTGGACCTTGCAAAGTGCCATGATCTGACCATGACCCAGTTGAACCGCAATACGTCGTTGGTCGGGTGTCCAGTATGTCCACACTAGAACCGGAAAGCCCGTCTGTACCCATGTAGGTCGTATTGTCAGTTTCAAGTCACGGCAGCCGGCTGACTGCTTCGGTGGCTTGGTCGTATTATATGTGTGAGGGACGTTGATCTTCAAAATGACCGCTGATTGCTTGATGTGCTGCGAAACCTGCTTCAGCTTCAACAAATGATCCACATCAGCATTGACCAGTATTGCCTTGACTTTGAAGTCCGCGATGATGTGTAGTAGAGCAGGCGCATCCTCGTTGAGCCTGTTCTGGTCGATAGGTGCCATGGGGATCGCGACCGCACCCAAGACGAAGCAGGCATGGATGGCGTAGACGAACTCTTCTGAATGCGTATACATCAGCAGCAAATGGTCACCAGCTTGTACCTTGACCTTGTTCTTCAGGTAGACGGCTACCCCAGCGACCTTCTGGTCGAACTTCTTCCAATTGACGCCTTTGCCCTCCTTGCCTCTGCCGTCGACTGTACAGTATGCAAGCTCTTCGGCTTGGCGGGATACACGCCATTGCATGAGATCGTGTATGTTCGAGAATTGGTTGAGTGGAGTGGATGTTCGATCATCGATGACTACTTCTCGATGGTCGACACCAGAGTATTGCTTATCTTGCAGCATCAGGTATTGTTGGCGTGCCATTGATGCTTCAAAGGACCACATGCCGCCAGCGGGGTCGTCGCCTAGTGCAATATTTTGTACCGATCTTTCCACTCCGAATTTGACATGAACGCATGGAAGGGACCCATTGTCGAATTCTCTTCGGCAGAGCATGTTCCCAATCTCTCGTCTACCATTCTTCATGACACGAGGTAGGGTATTTGGCGCGGTAATCATGACACAGTACACCCGAAGGTGGTGTTCTTGGTAGAGGACTTCCATGCAGCGCTCAGACAGCGAGTCTAGGAACGGAATATCGAGTTGTTGGGGCGGTCCGCCAGGGTTTGTGGGAGCCGTTGATGCAGCTTGCGTTTCAATCAAGATGATGGGCAGGTACTCTCCATTCACATAAGAATCGAAAGCTGAGCAATCGTAGATCTTCGGTACCGCCTTCATGATGCTTGTGACGAGATGCTGGACGAAGAAGTATCGATGCTCAGCCTCCAATTGACCGTGCTCGACCCATTCCACTCGTTGCCGTATTCGGTCCTCGTACAGGCCCAGTACGAAAATCTTGCCCTCTACCACACAGCCTAGCAAGCCAGTGCGCAGAAATTCGAGCTCGAGCAGTTGTGGTGTAGGGCTGCCCTCAACGAACCGGTACGGCCGAGCGTGAAAGATCGTCTCAGTATGCTTCTGTAGCTGCCAAAACCCACCAGACAGCGACGGTGAGTCTACCCAGATCTCGCCTACCGAGTAGGGTGAACAGAGAAGACTCGTTTCCGGATCTACGACTGCGAGTGTGGCGTCTGGAATGGGATATCCAAAGGCTCCTACTCTCATTGTTCCAGGCTCATTCGTGCGTTTGCTCGCTTCTTCGCCTATAGCTAGGACGACAATATCGTTCATTTTCAGCGCTTCCTTGTCTAGCAATATTTCAGTGAGCTCAGTCCGCCCCTTTTTCTGCTTCGTCTTCTTGTTCGTGGTGCCTCCGCCAATAAGACTGGAATAGCCATTGACTGCGCTTGGATCTTCCAGTTTATCATCTTCGTCATCCTCGCCCTCTTCGGCTATACTTAGCGTGCATCCCATACGCTCTTCACCGCCCAGCCAGTCACGGACGGAAATGATCATACCGCCATGTTCAGGTAAGCACAACATCGGCGCAATCAGCTCTCGAGCCCGTGGATTTCTCATAGGCCTAAACCACCTGTCTCCAAGGATCTCGTGGAAGTCGCAGTCCACGGTGAGGGTGTCAATCAGGCAGATCTTAACGGAGCCAAAATTTGGTTCTGCATTCTTTTTGAAGTTGCGCGTAGCCATAGGGTCTTGCTGATAGTTGTACGCAGCACGTTTCAAGCCTGGATAATCTGCGATAAGGATGTTTGCCTTGTACTTGGTGATGAGATGCGCGTATAGACCGGGAGTTTCCATTGTACTTGGCTCAGTCCACACGGTTGTATGGCCACCATACACTGCAAAGAGGACGCCGAGTATCATGCCTGCGCTTTCACGTGGATCAAGATAGCTGAGAATGTTTTCCGTAGGCGAGCTTCTCGGAGGTGGCGCAATGAACTTGCCATTCTGGTCTCGCAGATGCGAGCCAAAGGTATCCGTACTCTCTCGACCCGAGGGGATTGTGGTGACCATGGCGCTGATGCAAGCCATTTGATGCATAATCGTCCGGTGACTGAGGACAACACCGCGTAGGTCACCTGTCGGCGCTCGCGAGAACTCAATGTATGCAACTTCTGGGACCTGCAGAGCCGGCGTATCGTCGTGCTTCTTCGGGTGATAGCTGCCAAACTCGTTTGTCTTCCACCACTCAACCCCGCTCGGCCACTTGAGGCGGTTCTGGCTAATGTCACGATGGAAGGATTTGAGGTTGTTATCCGTGGTCAAAGCAAGATGTGCTTGCGTGGTGGTCAGGAGGAGAATGAGTTTCTGATAATCGTCGACGCTATTGATGGGTACCGCGACAACGCCCGCGATGAAGCAGCCCATCAGCGCAACCACGAATTCGATGACTTCCGTGTCTCTGTACACCAGCGCCACCCGATCGCCGCGGTAGAGATTACTCTTGTCCCTGATGACCTTGGCCACCTTTTCCGCGCGACTCGCAACCTTCTCCCACGTTATGGATGCGACCTCTTTGCCCTTTGGATCTAGCACCCAGAAGGCTGTCTGCCGAGGCTGCATTTTCCCTCGATGCCGTAGCACTGCGCCTATGTTGTCGAATTTGGACATTTTGATGTTCGGATTGTGCGGATCGTACACGTCGAAGGGGAGGTCGCGTGGCTCCAAAGGCAACATGGTGTCGATGACACCTGCGCCTGGCAGGTCATTTGGGTTCATCATTGGTGGTGGTATTGCGGCGGTCGGAGAGAAGGCATCGCCTGTCGAGTACCGGTTGGGTCCACCATACGAGTCACGATGGTCCTGCATCTGCTGCCCAGTGAAGTCTGAGAAGTACCCTTGATTGACGTCCAGCATCGTACTCCTCCTGCTCACGTCTCCGCCTGGTGATCCGTAGCCTCCGTCGTAGCCCGGCTGGGTGTCCGGGTTGAAGGCATAGCTTGAGCCCATCATTGTGCCTTCGCGGGAGTAGTTGTATTCGGGCGTCTGCGGCCGCGGGATGAAGGTCTCGCTGCCCTGGGACAACTGTGAGGCGTTGCGCTGGAGAGAACTGGTCCGTATCCCAAGCTGCTTTTCCTGAAAGCGGCCTACTTGACTGGGCGGGAATGCCATGTACTGGGACGAGGCAGCGGTGCTGCCTCCTGAGCCGCCATACTGCGACGCTGCCGTTCCTCCCAAGCTCGGTGAAGGACTATGACCGCTATATTGCGACTCTGACCGCAGCTCAATAATCGGTGGTTGCGGGCCGGACGACAGGGCGGCGAGCGATGCTGAGCGGGATCCGGAACCCTCGCTATTGGCCAGACTCGACTGTCGCAAGTGGCCCTGCAATTGCGCTGCGTATTCGGGGCCCAGGTACTGTGATAGGAGGACTGTTCTTCTCTTCTCGTAGCTGTGCGACTGTTAGCGCTGCTTTGCGGGGACGCGCCACCTCACGCGACGGCGACCGCGGGGATCCCAGCGCGACAGATCTGACGGACCCTTTCTTTGTAATGTCGCCCTCGTCCAGCTCGTGATCGAGCTCCTGCAGCTTGGCCCGCAGCTCCGGATTCGACTCGGCCATGGTAGGGCTTCCAAACGGGCGTGGGCGTGTGGCGGTCGAGAAGAGCGAATGTGCGCCGTGGCGGCTCAAGACATGTCAAGGCTCGGAATGCGTGGCGCAGAAACAGCGTGCGAGGCTCATGGGGGGACGGCTCGCGTGCTTGAAGGGTGAGCGCAGTCAATGGCAGAACTCGTTGGTGAAGCGAAATGCAGCACGCACATTGGTAGCCATAGCCAGAGCCAGAGCCAGAGCCAGAGCCAGAGCCAGAGCCAAGTCAGGTACCAATGACGTTGACCACGGGGATTGTTCCAATGCCTTGGCGCCGCCCACATGTTATGTCAGCGCTGCTTTTGCTCGTTGTGGATGGGCGGCCGCTGGCATCCATGTGGGTTCCGTTATGCCTCGGCTCGAGGATATGCTGGGCATGATGCGCCCGAACGCGCTGTACGGCCGAGCATGACAACACCTCCTGACATTGTAGCTGTCCTTCTTTGATAGCTGAATCCCAAGAGACCTCTGATCTTGTAAGAAACACTCTAAACATGGCAACCCTCATCCGCCCGCCGCCTCTCGATCCCAAACAGTCCGTCATCGAAAACGTCCTCGAGCTGACCCAACTCTCCGACATCGACCCCGACCTCTTCACCAACACCCGCCCACTATGGCACCCTCCAGGTGCGCGAGGCATATATGGCGGCGCAGCCATTGCGCAGACGCTCAGCGCGGCGCAAAAGACAGTCCCACCTGACTTCACCGTCCACTCGATGCACTGCTACTTCGTGCTCGCCGGCAACGCAGACATACCCATCATATACCACGTCGAGCGAGTCCGCTCCGGCAAGTCGTTTGCGACAAGAACCGTCCAGGCGCGCCAACGCGGCAAAGTCATCTTCACCACCACCATGAGCTTCGTCAAGCAAAACAGCGGCGGCAGGGAACTCGTCGAACACGCATATCCCATGCCCAACGTCCCCAGCCCCACCGAGGGTCTCGACGACCTCGACGTCGGCGGCGGCGGACGCAGCCCTTTCCAGAGCCAGCGCCTGCCCATTGAGAATGGTATGTCCCACTACTTCAAACCTGACATGTGAAAGTGTCGACTAACGATTGAACACAGACGACTCTCCCCACCCACACACCAAGAAATGCCGGCAATGGATGAAAGCTCGCGGCTCCATCTCCTCCGCCGGCGGCCACGAAGCGCACCTCTCCGCCATCGCCTACATGTCCGACTCCTACTTCGTCGGCACCATTGCGCGCGCCCACAAACTCTGGCGCTACAGCACCGCACGCCAATCCAAGTCCGCAAGCACTGCCGACGAAGACGTGTTGAAGAAACTCCTCGCCATGGACGACGCAGAGCTCAAACGCATGAAATTCGTCGACGAGGCTGACATTGCACATATCAGGCGTTTGAGAAATGGCGAGGATGTGAGTAAGACGGCGCCGAGGGAGATTGGCATGATGGTGAGTCTGGATCATACGATTTACTTTCATAATCCGCGCAGTTTTCGCGCGGATGAGTGGATGTTTACCGAGATGGAGACGAGTTGGGCGGGTGATGGGAGGGGGCTCGTGTATCAGCGGATGTATACGAGAGAGGGGGTGTTGATTGCGAGTTGTGTGCAGGAGGTAAGTGGAGTCTATACTGTTGGTGGATGGGATGATGGACTAACTTTTGAACAGGGTCTTGTGCGGTTACGGCAATCTGACGAGCCAAAGCCTGAGCCGAAGCCTGAGCCGAAGCCTGAGCCGAAGCTATAGGTGGATGTGACTCGTGATACTTCTATTCGTTGGATTGATTGTATTTGATACCTGCATTGTAGACCTTTTCTTACATGGATTGTCGGCGTGGCCTAGTGTTTTCTAGCGTATTTTGCTATGTGTAATGGCCAATGCCAAATCTCGTTCCATCAAGACCTAGCATATGATGCCTAGCTTGCATCTCCTCGGCAGTACCTTCAGATCAGAAAGTCTAAATCCCATCAAGCCTCGCGCCTGGTCGTCACCGTCCAAGCGATCGCCTCAACTTGCATGTCTGTGCGTTTCAAGTGCTGTCAGTGGTTTTGCGTTCTGTCGGGATGTATCCCGAGGTAAGTGGGCTTCTGAGGCGATGACGGTCCAGTACATTTATCCTCGTCGAGACGCCTGCACTATCTTCGTGTGTGTAGGCAGCGTGAGCCGCAAGCCTGATATCTCTCCTCCTAGTTCGACGATGAAGGTGTTCATTCTAGGATTGCGTAGAGACAGTGATGCTACCATGGCTCGCATCTCGTGTTCAGCTGGCAGAATCGATCGTGGGCTGTTGGAGATCTTGTAGGAAGGAAAGACAGGTGCGGTGTCCAGAACGACTCCGTCCTTGTTCTAGTCGTTCAGGCTTCGACTCAAGTGACTGTGGCCGAGACCCATGCTGATTGATATGTTCGTCATCCAAACCCTCTCCTGGCGTACTTCCTATGTGGGAGTGTGTGCTCATAGTATCTGCCGCCTCAGAAAGCGTGTTGCGAATTTCCAAGCTGTGCTCAGGAGGTAGAGTCACGGAAAGTTAAAATCCGGAAGATTGAGCCAGTCCGTCCACATGAGCGGGTTATTGTTATCCCATGGCAGATCCAGCATCGCAGTAGAGAAGAGATCCGAGTTCGTCACAGTCTCATTGACCTCATTATAGCTCATGGCCGAGAAGTCAAGCGGTTCTGGCCAGAAGGTACCAATAGGATCCTGCACAGGGCCAAGATTGCGGTCCGTGGTGTCTCTGCCGATGAGCGGACTGAAAGGTCCTAATGGCGTGCGCTGTGGGTCTTGAGGCACAAGCCGTGGTGGTGCGGGCATGTTGCCAGTTGGTGCTTGCTTGACCAAGACACGTAGAAATCTTCCATATACGACCGACGACCCGTTTCTATGACTTGGGGTGCTACCAATTTGCTCCAATACCGTTGCGGTCTCCTCGATAAGGTTTCGGACACTAGGAGCAAGATTTTGGCTGCCACTTTTGCCTGGCACTGGCGCGCTCAGAGCCAACGCTATCGAGGCTGCGAAACAAATCATTGTCACTGTATTGTTCGGCATAGACTTCAGTCTAGCTTTACCCTGTATGGCTGCTCGCAGCACGTTGAGCGCCGACGACAGTGCAGACGCGCGGAACGATCGCTTGACTTCTGCGGGAGCACTTGGATGGTTCAACAGCATGCTGTACGTAGACAGGCGTGTATGTGTGACGAGAATCTCGACATAAGGTGGTAGTGTCTTGCTCTCCCTGTCACCAATGACTGAGGTCCAAGTGTGTGACCATTGATCAAAGAAGCTCTCGATGGCCCAATCAATTTCTTGAGCCACTTTCGATCCCCCGTCAGCGACGCGATAGTTGTCGCATCTTGATCTGACGTTCGAAAATAAATCGTCCAGGTCTCTGCGAAGAACGGCCATAGATACAAGGGGGCCATCTTGGAGGTAAGACTTTGGTGTATCATGCCATCTGTCGCAGTACTGGATGAGAGATGTCTTTGGGACGCAATAGCTGCGGCCACGAGCCAAACATACACCTCGTTCCAGGACAAAGAGAGCAATCCACACTCTTTCTCGGCGTCGCAAGAGCCTCTGTCCTAGTTCAGAGTCGATCTCAACATCTTCCAAGCCGTCCATGATCGTTGCCTTGAGAGCGTCCAGACACTCGGCTTTTGGAATCTGTCTAATCTGCTCCTGGCTCAATGCGGTGGAGGGCGTGATAATTTTGTCAAGTGATAAATCCAGGGATATGGAGAGCGCAGTAGCAAGATAAAGGCTGGTGTCATCATCACTGGCATGATTTCCGGGAGGCATCCAAGGTATGCTGATCATGAAAGCAAGCACAATCTCAACGGACCTGAACTTCTTGACAATGACCTGCTCTGCAAGAAATCTTCGGTGTAACAATAGCCTCTTGGCAAGGGAAGCAGCCTCCGGAAGGAATATCGCCGTCATTGCCAGGATTGTGGTGAACAGAAAAGCTGACCGGTACCGAACGAAGGACAGTGTGTGCACCAATGGGTCCAGGCCCCATCTCGTATGAGCAAGCCTTTTGTGGAAGTAGTCTATCAGGGTCCCAGCCTCCTCCAGTGTAACAAGGCCCACGTCGATTGGGTCAAGACCTGGACCCTGGTCAATGCTTGCTTTCATTGGCATGAAAAAAGGATGCATGTCTGCTGAAGGACCAGGATCGCTTCCGTTGAATCGACTGCCCGGCGTCGACATGTTGGCTTCCACATTCTGAGGGGATGCAATGCGTAGGTCTGAAGCGCGAGCCAAAAGTTGCAATGGATTTTCAACGCCCTCGAGTGCAAGCTGATCATCACTAGATGTGCCAGCTCCATCCCTCTCTGCAAGCGCTGGCGCATTGATGGCCGAAAGTGGCGAGACCGTAGTTTCAGCTGGCTCGTCGCTTCCCTGAGCATCATTCAGCAGCTTCTTCAGGTGCTCCAGTGTGTTTCGATTTGTGGTGTTGTCGGACTTTCTCTTCTTAATGGCTTCTTCGACTTGGTAGATGGCTTTCTCGAGTCCGGATCGCTTACTGGTCAGGGTTAGCATTAGGCCTAACGTCCAAGGTTCATAGCACACTTTTTTACGCCCTTTTGTCTTCCAACGTGAAATTCAGGGATTACGCATTCAGATCCAACATGTTGGCATCTTTCACACGTTTGTGCGCCTTCCTCTCGACGACACTTGATCTTGCTTTTGCGACAATTTAAACATGCCGCTTGTTTGGTGCTCATGCCTGGTCTACAGTAGTGGCTTGACTGAGGAGGTGTGGCGAGCCGAGGAAAGGATTGAGTGCTAGCTGTGCGGCTTCAGCATCACATGAGCTTGCAGCTGCTGATATGCTTGCAAATTGTGCCGTGAAAACATTCAGGACCGAGTGTCGTTTCTACGTGCCTCGGGGCTAGTTCAGTATATGCGTCGGTGCATGGAAGAGACACATGGTATCAAGGTGACAGAAGTGCATTCATGAAGGACTGCATTTCCGGAGAGCCGACCAGACGATCCGAGTTGGTCTTGACGAATGCACTAGGCCAGATATGTGCTAGTTAGGACCCTGCGTTGAAATTGTGGAGGAAGCTACCCCTCACGACTCATCATGGATCGAAACATGTATGATCTTAACACGACAAGACATACAAAAAATGAATATGGTGCTCGTTGATACATCCACTGCCACATTGCCACAGTGTCTAGGTATCGTACACATGATCACGTGTTACGGCTCACGCAGCTGCACCTGAACTTGATCCATATGCATCATCCTCAGCAGTGGCAGCCTTCTCCTTGCCCTTCTCGTTCGAAGAAGATGACTCGCCCTCCACTTCGCCATGAGGCTTATTCTTTTGCTCTTCACGCTGCTGTTGTGCTTCAGCCTCTGCCTTGGCCTTTTCCTCCTCTTGTTGCTGCCTCTCTTCCTCCGCCGCCCTCTCGGTCCTAAGACGTTCTTCTTGTGCATGCACCATTCTCTCGCCGATACCAGGCCACAGGCTCGCCACAAAGATAGCAAATGAGCGTTCCACAGTACGCATACTCTCGCGGACCCACCCGACCCTCCCATTCTGATGCTGTTGGAGTAAGCGTCGCGCCGCTTCTTCTGGAGTCAAGTTGCGTCCTGGTTCTACACGTTGTTGCCTTTGTGCTGCGTTCCGCGGTTGTGCTGCGCGCTCAGCAAGTGCACCGACTGGCATAAGAGCCTCAAAATGACGACGGACCAGGTTGAACTGCTCTTCGAAAACTCCAATTTGGGCGAGATATACAGCGCCAGCGATCACACCAAGAAGAATGGACTTGTACCAACCAGTTCCCGAAAAGAAGTACACAAAGCATGCAAGCTTGAAGATAAGCCATAGATGGCCACCGATATTCGCAATGCCATCGTTTCCTCCTGGTACCATTGGTTGGTCATTCAGAAGTTGTGCTTGATTAACGTTCTGAGCTTGTCCTTGTCCTGCCTCCTGGCCCGGAGGCTGAGCCTGGTTTTCGCCCTGGACATTGCCCGCGGCTGCTTGTGTTGGAGTTGGAGTGGGCTGTATGTTGGCTAGCTGAAGATGTGAGTGTTGTGAACCCTGTGCGATTTGTTGGCCAAGACCGGCAATCAGCTGGCGATTTTGCGCAAACTGATTCGTAAAAGTCTGGAACGGGAGAGTGGGAACCATAGGGGCCGTCATGTAAGTCCCCCTTTGATCAAAGAGAAGACCAACTGGGCCTTGTGGGCTCGACAGAAGAAACAGCTCTTGGGGAGCTTCCGATGGCAGAGTTGGTGCATGCGCCTGGGTCTCAGGTTGGGAAGAGGCAGAAGGCGTCGTCGAGGTTGGAGCAGCAGACGATGGCAGACTCGAGAAGAGACTGTCAGCTGGGGCTGGCTGGATGGTGGTAGTGCCTCCCTGTTGGCCTATCGTACGGTTCAACTCTTCCAGGTGGCCCCTGAGCTCGGTGGCTGACTGTCTGAGAGCAACCACATCCGGATTGTCTGTCATGGAAGCATCAGCCGCAATCACGCCGAGGCCGCGCTCAACCAAATTCAGATTCTGTCCCATGATTTGAATGTGTTGCCGTATACGCTCCATGCGCCATAACGGAGCAGTTCCAGCAATTGGCTGGGCTGGTTGTGGCGCCTGCTGGTTGGAAGCCTGCAGCAAGGTCCTGACATTCTCCATCTCCTGTCGTGCACTCTGCAAAATGAATCTCATGCGCGGCACAAGCCGGTCTATGGCCTCTGTGGGCGCGGGTGATCCGGTCGGTCGAGGGGGTATGCCGAAGCCGGGAGGGTGCGGGAAAGGCATGGGTGGATGGGGTTGACTTGCACCTGCAGGTATATTGGCGCTGCTATACGTGACGCTCCACCGCTCTCCATTTGGCCCGATTCCTTCCTGTCTTAACGTCCGACCATTCGGAGGCAGATTGGGCGGACCAAAGCCGGGCAGCGGCGGAAGTCCCATGGGCGGAACTGGAGCTCCGTTGTCCGGCCGCGGCGTCTCTTCACTTCCCTGCTGGCCCTCCGAGTTAGGCGCTTGGTTGTTATGTGCCTGCCTGTTCTGAGCCATGTTCATTGTCTGCGCCAGGTGTTGTTGGATCGCGGGTGGTAAGGCAATCTGGAAAGGGTTGGGTGGCCCTGGTAGATGGTGGTGATGCACGTGCGGGTGGTGATGATGGTGATGCGGCAGTACTTGTGGTTGTGAGTTTGGTCGCGGTTGTGGTATGGTGCGGAAAGGGTTCGTGTGAAGCGGAGGGCTTGCTGGTATGGCAGCTTGCGCGGGGCGAAAGGGATTGGGAGGAGCTGTCGACGATCGTGGGGCTGGAGAGGCAGAGCCAGAACCATTCGGAGGAAGCTCTCGTAGGACCAGGTGAAGACTCTGCTCCTTGCTCTCGCGAATCTGGACAGCTGTTAGCTACGACATGCCATTTATGAAAGCTCTCTTACGTTGTCTGCTCCAAAGACACCGCCCAGAGTATCCGCATCGTTAGCTACCACCCTTCCCCGATAGATGAGCCGCATGCGATCTGTCGCCGGCTTGGAGAGCACCGCATCTTGTATACGACTCCGCAGCTCTTTTATGGTCGTAGTTGCGGGGATGCCTGCAAAGGTCACACCGCCCTCAACCTCAGTCGAGGGCGAGAGAACCTTGAGATTGATGGTTTGGCTCTCTTCCGCCATCTTGAACCAGTCTCTGATATATCGGTCACGATGTGATGGGTAGTGGTGTATGTTGGGGTATTGGCCGACGTGTTTGTCTACGTTGCATTTATGGCGCGGAATCAGCTCCTCGGTAGACCTCTGACGGCCATTTGTAGTATGACTAAGTGATGTGACTGCACCAAGTGCAGGACTCTTGCGGCAGGCACTGTCGATTCAAAAGTGCAATTGCTGCTGGATTGTTATTACTTTGACATGTCGCATGCGCGAGCAAGTTCTGAGGTTCAACGGCGTGCAGCAGCTCCTCCGAGACGATCGCCGCTGCGCTAGCCGCTGTGCTCTCTACGTCATTGGCTACAAGTGTTGCGCTCTGCTTTTCCCACGCGACGCCTCTCCGTCATGCTTTGAGAGGAACTGGCGTTGATACGACCTGTCTTGTGTTTCAGTATTCGATTGCGCTCTTGTATAGGCAATGAAGTAGACATGGCATCCTCCTGCTCCCGCCTCCTTATGCGAGCCCCTACCCGATTACGATTTCCTCCACCCACATATTGCCATGCACGCATCACAGTCCCCTCGCGGACATTTACCGCGTCGCGCCCCGCCTTTGACCAGCAGAATTTCCATAGGAAGGAGTCATTTCGTTCGCGGCTCAATTCTGCGCTCAAGAACACAAGGATCAAATGGGAGCCCATACCAATAGCGCTCGGCATTGGTTTTTTGGGCGCATTCCAGTTATATCGCATTCAAAGGAGAGAGAAGCATACGGAGGCAGGTGCGAACAAGGACCTGCCAGATGAGGTGTCTGTTGATTCTCAGGGTCGTCCAAAGAAGCGCGAGAGAATACGACCCAGCGGGCCATGGTCAGTATAGTGCCCACCACCATGCATGCTGTTGGTTGACTTAAGATTCAGGTCCGTCCAGATTATGTCCACGCTACCCTTGAAGGCGTTGTCAAGACTATGGGGTCGCTTCAATGAGATTGACATCCCATACTACTTCCGCGTACCTGGCTTCAAGCTGTACTCGTTCATCTTCGGCGTCAAGTATGTGAATCGGAACATAATATGACAGCAATGCTGATGACGATGCCAGTCTCTCCGAGGTCTCTGAGCCAGATCTGCATGTCTACCCTAATCTCGCCGCCTTTTTCTACCGCACACTGAAGCCGGGTGCGCGACCGCTTGACCCCAACCCGAACGCGGTTCTCTCACCAGCCGATGGCAAGGTTATCCAGTTTGGAACAATTGAGCATGGCGAGGTGGAGCAGGTCAAGGGTGTCACATACAGTCTGGATGCACTCCTAGGGTCCGTCCGTCCTTCGAAGCCGGAGAACAACATCGCAGATTCGCAGGTCAGAACCTCACAGACACACGAGAAGAACGTCGAGGAAGATGTGGTTCGTGCAGACGAAGAGTTTGCCCAAGTCAACGGCATCTCGTACACACTGCCCAATCTCTTCTCTGGCCCCTGGCCAAAAGGCGGAAAGCCAGCAGAAATGCCCACAGACCAGTCAACATCTCCCACGGCTTCTTCCGAGGCCGAAGTGCGTGCCGACCTCGCATTAAGTGAGGCCGCACGCCCGTGGTGGGCACCAGCTTCGGTCAAAACGCCGACTGCTCTCTACTACTGCGTCGTCTACCTTGCACCAGGTGACTACCACCGCTTCCACTCCCCAGTCTCGTGGGTGGTCGAGAGTCGCCGCCACTTCGCCGGTGAGCTGTACAGTGTCTCACCATTCCTACAACGCCGCATGCCTGGCCTCTTCACTCTGAACGAACGTGTTGTCTTGCTCGGCCGCTGGCGTTGGGGCTTCTTCTCTTACACCCCTGTCGGCGCCACAAATGTGGGCTCTATCAAGATTAACTTTGATCGCGAACTGCGCACAAACTCGCTTACCACTGACACTGCTGCCGATCGCGCGGCTGAAGAGGCTGCAGCACGGGGCGAGCCATACTCCGGCTTCTCAGAGGCGTCTTACACAAGTGCCAGCCGCGTACTCGGCGGACATTCACTGAAGCGTGGTGAGGAAATGGGTGGTTTCCAATTGGGCAGCACCATTGTCCTCGTTTTTGAGGCGCCAAAAGGCATCAGGCCAAGTCTAGACGAAGGTTACGCTGGCCACAGGCGAGGCGGATTCAAGTGGAACATTGAACAGGGCATGAAGGTCAAGGTTGGACAAGCACTTGGCGTCGTCGAAGAGCCACAATAATCTCCGTTATACGTAGTATGTTTGGATGCACAGACGCCAAGGCTGGGAGCTGTTTTACACTGTATACTACAACGATGTGCCTCATACATTGGCGCATTACAGCTACACTGGTAGCGAACTCCACAGTTACATACATAGACCCAGTGTTCATGTTTACATGCAGGGTGATTGTTCCTTCCGCTGAGCAGTCGTGGCTGCCACTTGAGCACATTTGAGCAAGAACCTTGTTAGATGCACATGAACTACGCGCGTGCTCACCAGCAACTCTGATAAGAACCACCACACCTCATGTTGAGCCCATTGCAACCCTCCTTCTCCCCTCAGCATCTGCATCTCTCTGTATTACCTCGCAAGTATGTTTTCAACACCTGACGCTGGTCGTGGTCGCCGACCTCATGCTGTACGACCTCTCAGACACATTCACAACCAGCCCCAAGCCTCTAATGTCTTCGCCCACGAGCAGCCATCGTATTCGAACAGGTCTCCGGATTGAAGATCAAGCAAGCCCGTTGACTTTCGTGTGTCACGCTTTCATGTGACTGGTCACTGGAAGGACGCACGTACTCCCAGCTAGCATGACTCCTTTTCGTCCACTTTCATTTCGTGCCCGCACCTGGTACTCCGCAGACCTGTACGTGATCCGCCATTTGCTTCTGGAACTACCATTCGTTCCCTCGCCCGGGTAGATCCGACCGCCACCGCACCTTGCGCTATGAAGCTCGAACCTGGATCGACAGGCTTGATGATGAGCAGGAACCGACTCCGACAGTCTGGTCACCTCGCAGCAGAAGACTGCACACGACTCAGGCTACTAGCAAAACTTGTACATGGTCCTTCGCCACACCGGGTACTGCTAGACACCATTTTATCGACCACCGCAGAGACATCGGTCCAGGTGTAATGAGGGAGTGAAAGTCCATTAGGCACATCGACCACGCTGCTTGCCCTCAATCGGCTTGACGACGTTCGATTAAGCATCAATATACGTCTATATTGATGTGACACAATGTCGCTCGCCTATACCCCAGGACTCGCGTTTTTCTCCGAAGCCTCACAGATACGAGGGAAGAACGAGCACAACGTAGGGCTGCATCTGCTCGGCGGTTGCGACAAAACACAAAGATACGCGAGTTGGACCTTGATCACCCCAGGATGCATGTAAGACCACGCCGCTTCCTTTCGATATTGTGGCGCTGGAGTGGACGGTGTCGGTCTCACCATTCTGTCGGCAGGCGTGCATGCATTCTGACTGGCCAAGATCTGTCACTTGTCAGCGGCTGTCAGATCCACTGCTCTGGTCGCAGGATGTGCACAGCCAGCCAACACACAGAAACAGGCGTGCAATGGCTCTGACAAAGAGAATTCACGACCAGCAGACTTCAGGGCAGGATTTGCATCGCCACTTAGCCCTGCTCAGGCTTGACACTATGCCTGGCCGTGTTTCGCATCCGAACCAACAAGCCGAAGTCCAACAATAGTAGGAATGACTCTGGTCGGCACGCCGGAACTATAATCACAGTCTTGATGTCGATCGTTGATCAAAGTGCAGAATTTGCCAACTACAACTCCAGCGCCCATACACGGCTCGAACGCCTTGTCGCCATCGGCTCAATCAGATAATACTGGTGGCCTGATACGATTTGCCAGAGCAGCTCTGGTGCATTCGATAGTGTGTGTGCCAGAGATTAGCAAGGGTACGATGCAACTCAGTATGTGCTGTGTTGGCACGCAAGATTTTGACAGGTCCGGTGGTGATGCTGTGGTCCTCTCCATGGCGGCTGACGTTCGGGTCCCCATTATCGCTCCGGTACGCTAACGCCACGCTAAGGCTCAAGATATACAAGCGCTTTCGGAAATAGATACATCTGCCTCGCTTGGCTGAGGCTTCTTTCAAGTCCCTGTCAGGAAGGCTGGCATCCCGACATCTTGACCTCATTGAACGCTCGATTACCGTCTGTCGACTACCTAACACGGCATTTGGTCCCGTAATCTGCACGCTAATCTGCATCGCTAGTCCCCGCCCTGTGTACGACCAACATGCGTCGACCGAACACGGCCGCTCGAAGCCTGTTTAAGCATGTTGAAGCCACCGCTAGTTGCACTACTCAGCACTCGGCCCTCATCCGTTGAGCTTACCTGCCGCTCTACACACTCGTGTTTTTATCCTTGGCTCGGTACGCCTAGCTGCATCTGTCACTTCTACACGATTATCACCAGACCATGAGGCATATTCAACCAATGATGTGCACTCGCCATTCGCCCAAGGCTGAGATCTTGTAGTCTCATACCGTCAGTCTCAACACTGCCCTGGTCACTTGCCGCTCGCGTGCCGCACTCCGTCCTGATGACGATCTTGGTATTGACATCGACACCGACATGGCGCACCTCCACGAGCGAGGGATTTGCTAGTGGTGGCATTTCTCCACAAGTCTCGAGCTGATAGCGCCTGCCTGATTCTAGTGTGTTGATCCTCGGCCTGAGGAGCCTTGCCTGTCATGCTGAGGTTATAACCACTCGTGCTACCCTCAGCTTTAATGCAGGCCATTTTCCATCTCTCTTTCCAGGTCGGGCACCAGTGAAGTCGCACTCGTTGATAGAAATAGGTGGAGCTTATACTGTACTATACAATCTTTCGACAGGTACACCAGGTTCATTATGCTCTTCTCATTAGCAAAGACGGCTGCCTTGGCGGCCTCGTTGGCTCCTCTTGTTACACCACTTAGCCTACCCTCGTCGGACCTGCTCCGACCAAGAGTACCCTGGAAGGAGACCGGCCTTTCATCACACCAGAAAAGAGATTACCCAACGAGCTGTACCCATGGACCATCGTCAAGAGGCTGCTGGAATGGCAACTTCAACATCGACACAGACATGGACTTGCAATGGCCAGACACTGGCAAGACTGTAAAGGTATGATTGGTTCACATGATCCAGGTTGCTATTTACTAATCCAAGTAGTATAATCTAGAGATCACGAACACTACTTTGGCTCCTGATGGCTTCGAAAAGCCCGTATTGGTTGTGAATGGCCAAATCCCGGGACCGGCATGTGATTCCAATATACCTTTCGAGCATCATGCTGACTGCTGTAGACAATTGTTGCGGATTGGGGCGATACACTTGAGATCACAGTTACCAGCAAGCTCACAACTAATGGAACTGGCATTCATTGGCATGGTCTCCGACAATTGGGATCGAATCAAATGGATGGAGTCAACGGTCTTACCGAGTGCCCGATTGCACCTGGACAGAGCAAGACTTATCGTTTCAAGGCGACGCAGTACGGTACCTCTTGGTACCACTCGCATTACTCCGTACAATACGGCGATGGTCTTTGGGGTACACTGATCATCAACGGTCCATCTACCGCCAACTACGACATTGATCTTGGCACCCTTCCGATTACAGACTGGTTCCATGCGCCCGTCTTCACCGTCAATGCTGCAAGTCTCCATGCAACAGGACCACCAACAGCCGACAACGTCCTTATCAACGGCTCCATGACGTCGTCGGCAGGCGGCCAGTACGCTGTCACCACATTGACACCTGGAAAGTCGCATTTGCTTCGCATCATCAATGTTGGCATCAATAACTGGATCCATGCAGCACTCGATGGGCATAAGTTTACCGTCGTATCTGCTGACTTTGTTCCTATTGTGCCTTACCAGACTGATTCGCTGTCGATTGCAGTTGGTCAGCGTTACGATGTGATAATCAATGCGAACCAAACGTCAGGAAACTACTGGCTTCGAGTCGGCACTGGTGGCCAGTGCGATGGCCCCAACGCCAACGCAGCCAACATCCGAAGCATTTTCCGGTACGATGGCGCTGGATCTGGCGACCCCAATTCGACAGCTACTGCGCCGCTGTCAACTGGTTGCAACGACGAAGTAGTTGTACCATATGTCAAGACGGATGTGCCACAAGAAGTGCCAGAGTCGCTAAAGGTTGCCTTCACCAACACTGCTGGTAGCGGTAACCTTGTCCAATGGCTTGTCAACGGCGTCCCGATGGTCATCGATCTCGATCAACCAACGCTGCAAAAGGTGCTCGACGGCAATGAGACGTTTGCTGCTGGTCGACATGTCCTTGACGTTGGTGAGAAGAATTCGGTTCGTACTTTCCACAACTTATTTCCTTCACGAACCACAGACTAATACTGCGACAGTGGCAATACTGGGTCATTCAACAGGACAACGCGACAACTCCTCCTCTTCCCCATCCCATCCATTTGCACGGCCACGACTTCTACGTTCTCGCCCAGGTCCCAAATGCCATCTGGGACGGCGACATCTCGAAGCTCCAGACCTCCAACCCTATTCGTCGTGACACCGCCACTCTTCCCGCCAAGGGCTACCTCGTCCTGGCATTCGAGTCAGACAACCCAGGCGCATGGCTTATGCATTGTCATATTCCCTTCCACATTTCCGCTGGCCTCGGCGTGCAGTTCCTGGAACGCTCAGGCGAAATCGTAAGTGCGAATGGTGGGACTGGTGCATTCTCAGATATGCAAGATGGGTGCGCAAGTTGGAAGACATTCGACAAGGAATTTACGGATGGTGGTGGCTCGATCTTGATCGAGGGTGATAGTGGATTGTAAAGTTGTCACTGATGATACGTATCTGTATATATGAGATGTATGATGTATGCATGCGTAATGATAATGCGTTAATGAAACCATATCCTTCAATATCTTCAATTTAACAATGCTACCACTTGCGACAATTGAGCAAAGCCTTCACTTCTGATCACAGCACGCTTTGCGGACTCTATAACACCCTCTCCCAATTCAAAAGCCCAATCCATGGCCCCAAAACTCGCCACCCGTCGTGCAGCGGAATAACTTCCGTCAAGCTTTCTCTAGCGTGGTGGCAAACCGCACAATTCATCTGCATTCTTTAGTGCCGTGGCGAGGGCTAGAATACCATCTAGACTATCGATATCGGAAACTTGGTCCAGGTACTAAAATGCCGCAAGCCGTTGAGATTCAGGGCCGAAACTTTGTTCAGCCACAGTCTCGTAGGGTTAGGGCTATAGGAAATACACTAGACGGAAGTCAAGCCACTATCGATAGGCTTGGTGGAAGTGGGTTTGCCACTTGGGGTTGAGGAGCCGTTCCGATTGTGTTTTGCCATAGGGTTCTGACTGCAAGGTTTTCTGATTACAGAGGTAGCGAACAAGTGCGTGTCACTGCGAAGACGGAAGTTCTGAGTTCATACTACAGGCATCTTGTCTGGTTTACTTAAGAGACGACTGCACAGCTTTCCCATCCCTAAATTTGGACAGTGACATTACTTGGAGTATGGAATGAAGGTATAAGTCCACATGGTGGTTGAGTCACAAGCGCATACTCACAATTTGCTCACCCTGAAAATTGGTAACGTCCAACATGCACTACGTGCATCAACAGACGCTGTATATAGAACATGTGAACTTTCGAGTGTCGCGAAACTTTCTCCTAGCAAAACAGACCATTAGAAGAACGCATTCGTTGCTTTCTTATCCACTTAACGTACTGCGAGCTCAGTCTTGAATGCAACTGCATTGAGATTGCCTGTGAAGTTTCCAAAGCGGTTGCGAACCTTTTGCTGATACCACGAAGTTCCCACTCGTTCCTTCTTCTGAGTGGCACCGCCGTTTCCGTCCGCATCATCTGTATCCAGATTGATAGGGTCGCTCTCTGTTCCCGCATACATCTCCTCTTCGTCATGCTTGTCATGACCATTGACGTTTGTGGCTCCACAGCCTTCATTTTCACTACCATCCTGCTGCAGAGGCACGAACCGACACATGTGATTCTTGCAAGGATTGCAAGCAACGGCGCCACCTTCTGCGCAACGAAAAGAGTAGTACTTGATGTCTTCATCGCAGAAGAGGCATTTCGCCGCGCCTTTGGTCTTGGTCCAGCCAATGTCTATAGTGTACTCGAGCTCATGCATCGTGACATCGTCGCCATTGGCCTTCATTTCGCGCCAGAACTTGTCGTGCTTCTCTTTGAGCTGTGCTTTCGCCATTCGTAGCTGTGCATCTTTCTCTCGTTGTTCGCATGCTCGACGTGTCGCCTCATTGGATCGATCGGCCTTGACCTTGGCTTTTGCAGCGCGTTTGCGTTCTTCAGCACGCTTGAGACGCTCAGCTTTCTCTTGCTCTTTCTTCGGGCGTTCGAGGGCTTCGCGCTCTTGTTCTTCGCGGCGCTTGCGCATTGCTTCGGTTTGCCGGCGCTCTGCTTCATCTTAGTTTATCTGCAGGTACTCGGCATACTCATCTGGCGTAGGAGATGGAACATGGTTGCGTCGCTCGTAGACTTCTCGCTTTCGGCACTTGCGACAGGCCTTGCAAATGCAGTTTGGAGATATGGTTAAGCTCCAGTAACTCTCGTGTATTGCAGCTTCTTCTACTTGGGCAATTCTTCGGGACCTCTCCCTCTCTCCCATGAGCCAGATGATGCGATGCCGCTCTTGCGCCTCGCTTGCAGTTCGAGACCTGGCTCGCGCGGCTGCCGCCTCTTCTTCAGCTTCTGTGCGCCTCTCCCAATCCGCCAGATCGCGCCGGTACTTTTTCCATTGCTCATGAACATTTGGATACTGGTATTCCCATTCTTCCTTTTCGTCGGGGTTACTGCGCGTCTCGTAGGCGGCTAGTATCTGTTGTGCATCATCAGCTTCACTCCTTGAAGTACCGAGAAGGTCGCGCTTGCCTTTTTGAATTTGCTGTCGTCTTTCGCGTGAGCGAGCTCCTGTTTATCGGGATGATGTATGAGTGCCAGCCTCCGATAGGCCTTCTGGACCATCAAATCCGTTGCATCTGGCTCTAGTTCGAGCGTGCCATAGTGGTCCGGTCCCTCGGGCGCCGTGGGTTTGGCGTACATGTGGTACAACAAGGCAAAGCGAGGGACAGAAAGAGTGCAAATGAAGGTGATATAGTAAGTAGAAAAGGGCGGTACTAGTGAGAGAAGCAGAAAGAGGTGATAGAGAAGAAGACGGTGAAGAGCGATATTGTTATTGTTGTGGTGAAGTCTGTGTCTTCTGACACGTTCGTTGACGCGCACGCGTGGTGAGGTGAGCACGAAGAGGAAGGAGTGAAGGGGGCAGTAGATGCAAAGCGTAGAGCAGGCAAAACTATGACAGCTGATAAGCAGATGCATGTGGACTTTGGAACGCCGCTCTTTTGTTTCCTGCCAGTCGATCTGAAGAGTGTGAATCAGACACGATTGCGCATCGTGGCCCACATCAATCAACCTGACTTTGGATGCTTCAAGAATTGACTTCGATTGCCGATCCATACGCCATGGCTTTGCATGCTCTTCGCGTACTTGACCACATGCTCTTCCCATTCTTGCAGTGCAGTGTATCCTTGGCCTTCGATGACATTCTTGATCGCTTGCGATAGCTTCATAGCATCCATAGCAGCTTGGCTTGTGCTCATAGCGGTGTGCGGTCGGAAACCCGCGAGAGCATCGCCGATCAAGAGCACTCTGCCGCCTTCGAGAACAGCAGAAGGCGAAATAACATCCGTGATGGCCTGTATAAAAGGTACATTCGTCTTCTCGACCAATTCCGCGAATTGTGGCGGAAGCACTTCCTTCGCATACTCTTTCTGCCGTAACCAAATCTCATCACGCAAGCCACCAGCAGGAAGCGTGATATGATGTCTCTTGCCTTTCTTGTCGGTCATGAGGTCGACATGCTCAGGAGAATCTTCCGGGTAGTTGACATACCAGACCCAGTTCAACAGTCGCTTTCCAGGCTCAATCGTGCCATGCTTGCCTGGAATTGCATAGGCAAGTATCTGAATATGTTCGGTGTGATAGAAAGGGAACTTCTCGACGAAAACATCTGTAGCTGCCTGAGACACCTCAGTCTCGGGAACTGTGCCTCGCCACGCGACATAACCCGCGTAAGTCCGCTTGATCTCTGGTAGATACATGGCTCGAACGCTTGAGCTGGGTCCATCAGCCGCGATAATGAGATCTGCTTCAGCCGTCGACGTTTCGCCGGAACGATGCTTAACGCTGAGCTGGATGGATTCGGACGTTGTTTTCGGCGCCTTGATTTCGGTCACGGTACAGCCGAAGTCGTAAGAGACCGTGCCCTCATTATCTTCTGGCTCAGGGATGTTCGCATATCCGCTTTCAATGCCATCGTAGTTTGCGCGCAGAAGGTTGTATAGCAAGTCCCAACTCGTCATTCTCTGCTCGCGATCCTCGCGATCGATCACATCCCCTTTCTTGTCGAGATAGAGACGTTGATAACTCTTAACAGCCAGAGGCGTTTGCGTCCGATCGAAAGTCTTGAAGAACTCTTGAACATCCGAGCCGGCAACTACTCCAGCACCCTGATCGTGTAGCAACTGTGTAGGGTTCCGCTCAAAGATGCGGATGTTGAGATCCCTCCGGATACGCTTCAGTGCGACTCCCATGAAAAGACCGCCAAGCGATCCGCCGACGATAGCAATGTTCTTGGGTTTGGCTTGCGACATTATGGTAGAGCTGGAATGTGACCTGATGGTTCGAAGGAGATGAGAAGGAAGAAGTGCCATCACACCACTGCAGGGATGTCACGGTCGTCACTTGTATGCTTCATGGAGCGCGTCCGATCGTGGAAGTGGTGATGACATTATTAACATGATCTGTGCAGGGGTGCACATAGGATTCTTGAAGACAGCATCGTCAGGTTGTAAGGGTAGGTTATTAAGCATGACGTAGTTATGCGACGACAGCCAATTGGTCCGAGGTTGAGGCGGTCTGTGCGACGGAGCTTCCTTCCCCAGACTCTGCCCTCGACCTTCACTCCTTGAACACATCATGTCGCTTGTAGTGGAACACTCCTTGGTATCATCGAATTTCGTTTGAATTCTTCGTTCCGGCCAGCAATGATCTCCTCATGCCGTCCCTGCTCACGTTCTGTGCGCCCCTTGGCCACCACTATCTACCCAGACAATTGAGGCAGAAAGAATGACATCCTGATCTTACACTAATCGCAAGCGACCGCACCGCCCGAGGCACACGTGAACGTGTACAGCTTTGCTGTCTTGTTGCAGAATTCACATACAGCCGCGCCCGTCTTGTTCTCCCAGCCCAACTGAACATACTCGCCTTCAGGAGCAAGCACGAAGCCTACCAATTGCATTTCGGCAGCGTATCTGCCATGCACTATTTCAGCCCATCTTTCGGCAGCGCTTATTCTTGAAGTCTTTTCGTTGCGCAAGCAATTGGAACAACCCGGTTCCCTGTATCGCTTTTGGTTGGATCCTACGCGGGCAGGCTCCTAGGTCTGATTCTAAGTAGCATGATCGCGAGCAGTAATCCAGTCTACGTCGTGCAGTGGATGGTACTATGTGCGTGCTCGTCACTCGGCTTCCTCTCAGGCTTCATCTTCGACTTGCCATCGAGCTAAGCGCTCTTTGGCCATCTTTGTCTGCTCGAGACGGGCTCGTTCTGCCACCTTTGCTGATCGAGCTTCTGCCGCATGTTCGCGTAGTTTGCGGAGTCGACATCGAGCCGTCTTCTCTCGTTCAAGTTCAGCACGCTCGGCGGCCTGACGGGTTCGTTCCTCTGCTTGTCGTTCGCGCTCTCGCCATGCCTGCTCCCTCTGTGCAGCGCGGGCTTGCTTTTCCTCCCGTCGCTGGACCTCCTCTACTCTCCGCTGATCTTCTTTTTCTTCGTGTTTGGCTTCTTGTGCTTTGCGTCGCAGATCTCGATCTTGTGCAGCCTTATACTCCCGAAGTTGTCGATCCCGCTCAGCTTCGCGAGCAAGCTCCTCTGCCCATTGGCGCTCTTCTTCACTGAGCCGTTTGAAGTGGACGAGATCAGCGCGATACTTTCGCCAGGCTATTTTCACAGCATCATAGGAACGGTCGTATGTAGCTCGTGTGGTCGAATCCTTCAAGACCCCAAACGCAGCTCGGACCTAGAATTATCTGTTAGCTTTTGGTCGACCCCATTAGCCGTGGATTTACATACCTTCCGGAACTCGGTCGCATCGCACACTTCGCCTAGTGCCTTCTAACCTGGGTGGTGCAGCAATGCTAGCCTGTGAAACGCTTTCTTGATGTCCGCTGACGTTGCGCACTCGGTCACGCCAAGATTGAAGTAATGATCTGGCTCAGTTCGCTCGACCGGTCTCTTGATGGCGAGCTTGGGTGCGGCGTTTTGAGGGTGGCGCGATCGATTGCGGTCCTCAGAATTCAGCGGACTGGATCGTCGCTTGTTGCCTTGTGGTGGCGCTCGCTTCTCTTTTGTCTTTGAGTGCGGCTGGGACTTTGGATGCTGTTGCTCCAAGAAGCCACCGAGAGAAACAAGACCGCAGAGCAAGAACGAAGCAAAGAGTGAGTACAAGAAGAGCACCCAAATTTGAGACAGACTCAACATTGGCGGACGAGAATGTCAATGGGACTTAGGTAGAGACTCGCTGCTATCGTTTTCAACGAACCGTGGCTTGGTTGCGGTGAATGCGCAATTAGGAGTTGAGATAATATTGCGCGGAGAAACAATGGTAGAAAGCGAGGAATGATCCTAGAGAAAGGCAATCGCAGGGCCCTTGCGACCACTTTGACGGCGGCACGACTTAGATTTATATTGCCTATTCACTGCGAATAAATAATGCTTAAGTGAAAGTGAAAAACGGCGACCAGAATAGGAAGCCCATAGCATCAACGCAATGTTCCTCATGGCCCGCAGATCCGAGACCTGGCAGTTCAAGAGAGCTTAGGGAATGTCTGAGCCCCAGCAATACTCAGCGCTTTCGTCGCACCCTGCTTGACTGTATCATACACCGGCTCATTTGTCCAGAACTCAAAGTCTGCTGCGCCGTTGCCGGGCTTGCTGATTTGCCAAATCATCCACGGTACCTTGAGGCTATTGAAATTATCAATATGCTGACCTGCCACGCTCGCCTTGTTGTTGCCAGTAGCACCGAACTCCTCAAACAAGACAAGCTTCTTAGCGGCTTGAGCGTGCTGAAGAGCGACTGGTGCTTTGTTCTTGAATTCAGATACTTCGCTGTAGGAGTGGATGTCGACAAGATCAAGTGTTGAGCAGGCCCAATTCTCAGGTATGTCTGAATTGGGGAATTTGTTTCCACCACCTAGATTGCGGAGTCAGATCAAGTTTCAGT
Organism: Setomelanomma holmii; assembly: GCA_010015745.1. Lineage (NCBI taxonomy): Eukaryota > Fungi > Ascomycota > Dothideomycetes > Pleosporales > Phaeosphaeriaceae > Setomelanomma > Setomelanomma holmii. Next base: position 26,895 of record ML978163.1, read on the forward strand.
AGAAGAGGAGCTGTGTGGGTGGAAGATAGCCTACCTGTCGAGATCAGAATGGGACTGCTGCCCATGATGCTCCTCATCTTCTTGCTCCGATCACACCAACTGGGCGCGGACGCGACGTGGTTGCGCAAGTGTCCTTGTCCTTCGTTCTGGATGTTGAACGAGAAGATATAGTCTGAAAGATCTTTCCACTGTGGTGCACCAGGAAGCAGCTTGTTTTGGTGCTGTAGGATATGCTTGATACGGTTGTCGAAGTCGTAGATTGGCGATGGATCTTGGTACCACCATGTGACATCATTCTGGGCCGCTGGCGTCGACGCGCAGTTGATGGCGGGAAGCTTATATTTCGTAACATACGTGTCTGATGAAGTGAAGTATCAGCCGCCGTGGCCAGAACCTGGGGACAGAATCTTACATACCATTGCCCCAGCACCCAAGCTGGTAGCGATCGTGCCTTGCGATGATGAGTTTAATGCCTACGCTGATCAATGAAAAGTTGAGAGCACTGCAATCATTGCAACACACCCCTCGCGTGAGACTCGACCATCAACTGATCGATGGCTTCAAGCTGAGTGTCAACGTACTTGCCTACCTCCTTGGGCTCGATATTGGGCATTTCAACGGAGCCAGTGTTTTTGTTGTTTTGGGCCGTATAAGAGATGAAAAGACGCAGAGTCTTGAGCTTAGCATCCTTGATCGCATCTAGAACAGCCAAGCGGTCTTGTCTTCATAGAGCGAGCGCGATGATATAACGCAGTAGATGTGATACTCACTGCTTGAATGCATGCAGAAAGTAAGATTTTACGCCTGCCCAGTTCGTCGAGATCGCCCTTTCTTCGATCGCACGCGCCTCAGAGGAGGCTGCGAGGACTACGAGGGAACCAAGGACGGAGAGAAGGTGCATCATGAGTTTCTGCAAAACGATGTGATGATGGCAGTTAATAGTCAAATCAGCTGGCTACTCTTATACATCTCCATCTTTGGCTTTGAAGAACTCTGCCTTGCCTTTCCCGGCATCAACCCCTTCATCTTATGCCGCCAAGATGTGGTGTTGTAGTGAATAGTCTGCTAGGCTATGTCCAAAGCGGATGCTTTGTAGACGGAGTAGTCCTAGCCGTAACAAGGATAGTCGCAACAGGAACGAAAGATGTAAACCAAGGCCTCACCTTGACGAATGTTGATGAACCGTTACAAATGCGGACGGCACCGGCTGCAAAGAAATGGCCGTACAATTAGAAGTGACATTCTTTCGATGGGGCTGCAGGAAGGTCGGCCACAGCCGAACTCTGTTTGGTAGTATTGTGTATGATCGACGAACAGTGGAAATAGGACAGTCTTAGTGACTGTGGGGTATCGCGCTCACCGACGACACATTCATTACTATTACTGCAAAGAGCGTGGAAGAAGGGCGTCCTGACATATTGCAGTAAGGTCGTTTTGTCTAGCGCGAGCCTTGCGACAGTAGCAGTCAGCTCGGACGAGCACGGAGCTTCGAGACGATCCATGAAGTTGCGAAAGACTGCTGCTTTCAACAAACAAGTAGATGACCGATACGAAGAGGTCTAATGACCTGCACAGAATGGATCTGACCCACTCTTCCAAGCTGCACAGCCTTCGCTCTGCTGATCTGCTTCGTCTCAGTGAGATGCACGGTGGCGGCTCATCGTCGGTGCCAATGTGGTCCCAGGTACCAAATTACCTGCTTCAGTTCGGACCGTAATGCTCTTTCACATGAAAATTCGCAAGCTGTTTGATGATTTTGTCGGACGACCACGAGGACTTCATGCTGATGCCGCTTTCATTTGGTAAACGTCGTATGTCGCACCAAAAGATCAGAATTGACAAAAGCGAACGACGTCTTGGTGGTGATTGCGGCGCTCCACGTTTTTGACTCCACAGCACGATCAGTGGTAATGACGAGGCAGTATAAACGCAGAGCAATGCAGTTGCGGCCCGGGCCACAACTGAGAGAAGGTGTCCCTCCGACAGGAGGATGGGCAGGAAGGAGTTTGAATAGGTTCGCTTATGTAACCACGACGCACATGGATCTGATGGATCTTGCGAGGGCTTGGAAGCGCACGTTTCGCGGCGCCATCTTTCCGACGAAACAAGAGCGGCGGAACCACGGAGATTGGCAGGGTGATCACGTTTCATGCGCCAAACAGCCTACAGTCTGCCACCTGCCTATTATCTGGGTTCCGATCTTCATCTATGTACAACATTGAAGCGCCGAGATGAGAAATCAACACTGCCACTGCAGCCATGACGAAATGGCTAAGAACCTACGCCCAGTCTCGAACGACGGTAGTTGCATAAGGCCCGAAATCCGGTGTCTTCACGGTGCTATTCACTTGAGCATATATAGAGATTCCGAACTCATAGTGTACTACATTGGTGACACCGTGGTAGTCAACAGATTATCAAGATGCCTTCCCTAGTCGGTCTCAACGTTCGTTCATTACTTGTCGCTCTTTCTACTACCCAAGTCATTGCCCATCCCCTCTTGAACGCGCACATTATCACAAGATCTGATGAGCTATTACCTGCGTACGACTATGTCGTTGTTGGAGGAGGTGCATCTGGTCTTACTGTTGCCAATCGATTGACCGAACAACCAAGTAGGACCTTTGACCTCCCGTCGCATGCGCGAGATCTAACAATTTCGCTCTCTAGAAGTCAAAGTCCTGGTGATCGAGGCCGGCGTTTTGTGAGTTACAGCGATCCGCGTTGTAATCACTGCGTCAAGGCTAATTTGATCAAAAGTGATCAAGGTGAAGATTACACCACCATACCTGGGCTGGCAGGCGGTGCAGTAGGAACGAAATATGACTGGAACACCTCGTATGCGGCCGACCCTGCGCTCGGCGGCCGCGTGGTTTCAATTCCGCAAGGCAAAGTTGTCGGCGGTTCAACGAAGCTGAACCGCATGGTGTTCGATCGCGGCTCCAAGTCCGACTATGATGGGTGGGAGGCCTTAGGCAACAAGGGTTGGAATTTTGCCGGTTTGCTGCCATACTTCAAGAAGGCATGGCCGTTTTGTCCGAATGATATGATCTGATTACTGACATGTGCAGAACGAGAAATTTACACCACCCACAAAGGAAATCGAAGCAGAGTATGATATCAAGTACAATCTCCAGTTCCATGGCAACAAAGGATATATGCAGACTACATTTTCACCGTTCTTCTGGCCAACCACAAGTCAGTTTCTCTTAACTCAAAATCCATCGAACGTCCTTGCTAATTTCACATACAGAAAACCTTGTTCAAGCTACTAAAGCACTCGGCATTCCTGTCAACGAGCAGGAGACTGGCAATGCCTTTGGTGGCTACTTTTGCCCACACAACCAAGACCCTGCCAACATAACGCGCTCTTCAGCGAGAGAAGCATACTATGCATCCGCTGCGCAGCGATCAAACTTCCATTTTCTTAGTGGCAATCAAGTCACGCGGATATTAACTGAGAGCGCCAACGGTACCGTCAAAGTGACTGGTATCGAATTTGCCAGCTCCGCAAGCTCCTCGCGCCAGACCGTAAAGGTCACGCAAGAAGCCATACTCGCCGCGGGAACACTGCACACGCCACAACTCCTGCAAGTCTCTGGAATCGGGGATGCTAAGCTGTTGACATCTCTCAACATCACAACTGCTGTTGATCTTCCGGCTGTTGGGCACAACCTGCACGACCACTTATCTGCTGTGGTTGTCAATATTCGTGAGTTTTATGGGTAATTTTGCCGTGGAGAAAATCGAAGCTGACAGCATGAACTTTAGTTAATACGACGGTTTTGACCAACACATTGACCACCAACACTACCTTCGCAGCGGAGGCGTGGCAGCAGTACAACACGCAAAAGAGAGGCCCATTGACATCTCCTACCGGCGACTTCCTTCTGTTTCTGCCTCTGTCGACTTACTCCAATGCCTCCGCAGCTCTCGCAGCGCAAGCTGCGGCTGGCGATGCGTCAACTTCCCTACCATCCGACACCCCTGCCGAGGTCGCAAAGGGCTATGCGGCGCAATACGCATCGCTCAACAAGAAACTCGTAGCCAAGGATTCTGCATTCCTCGAAATCATCTGGGCCGACGGCGTCATGGTTCTCGGTCTTCAACACCCATACTCTCGCGGAAGTGTCAAAGCTGCCTCGTCGACTGTTTTCGATGCACCCGTTGCAGATGTCGGCTTCTTACGCAACCCGATTGATCTCGCACTCCTACGTGAGGGCATCCGCTTTGCGCGCAAGCTTGCTCAAGCCCCGGGGATCGCTGATCTGAGGCCTTTTGAAGTCGTTCCTGGCTCAAACGTAACAGCTGATGCGGACATCGACGCATTCATCCGAGGAAGCGCTACGACTCTATATCATCCGGCCGGAAGTTGCAAGATGGGCGCAAAGTCAGAAGGAGGCGTTGTGGATGGTGAGCTGAAGGTATATGGGGTCGAGAACTTGCGAGTCGTTGACGCGAGTGTGATCCCCATTCTGCCAGCATCTCATACCATGACGACGGTGTATGCGGTTGCTGAGAAGGCGGCGGATATCATCAAGGGATCGAAAGCTTATAAAGGAAAGTGTAAAGCATGAACGCAGATCGAGAAATGGAAGCAGCAAGCCTGAGAATGGCGACATGCCGTCATTTCGTACGGCTGGTCAACCATCAATGCATTGCATGTCCGCCTTTTCTGCACGACTCATAGTTTGTGATTCTACCTCGTGACTTGCGAATCTACTCAGATCTATGAAACCAGATGAGTCCACCTTCTATATCCTTCTCGAACCCCACTCCCACTGACACTACTTGACCCTCATCAATGCGCACTTCCCCCTTCAGCTTTCTCTTCTCGTCCTCCCACTGGTCATGCAGCTCGACAACGAATTTCTCCTCAGTGAGATGTTCAAATGTAAGCACAAATGGAAAACAGCGGTCCGTACAGTCCGCCGCCATCTTTCCCTCCCTCCACTCAATCGCTAGCTCCTTATATCGAGGATCAAAGTATCGCCCCGCAACACTCTCCAAAGACACACCCAGTGAGTGGTTGTGAGTCATCAGGTTTGATCAACTCGGAATCAACCTCCTTATCCTCTTCTTCGAACCGCTCGTGTTGCCTCCGGAAGAAAGCCCCCCAATCTACACGATCCGCAGCCGGTACACCCATCACATCATCAATAAGGGTATATACTAGCGTTTCGTTAGCAACCCACGCGAGGTCCGTGTTTCCGAATATCACAACACCCCAATCGAGTTCGGGAAGGTAGCACATCTCTGCTTTGAAACCCGGCACAGCACCGCCGTGTCCGATGAGCGTGCGTCCACGGTAAGACTCTTTGTGCAGGCCAAGTGCATACAATGGGTCGCTATGGAACGGTAGCGCGTACTTTTCGTTCGGGGGATCGATGGAACGGGGTGTGACTAGTTCTTTTTGAACTGATTCGGAGAGTGGGAGTTTACGCTTCATCAGTGCGCGGACCCACTTCGCGTAGTCACCTGCACTGCTGTATACTGATCCCGCGCCTTGGCTTTCGGGTTGGTACACAGCTGAGATAGGAATGTCTTCTTTCGTGGTCTTGTCTATGCGGTACCCCGTGGCTTTGCGACTCATTGCGTTGCCTGCTTCGATGCCGGGCAGGTCGTGGAATGTGTTTGTCATGCCTAGCGGTTCCCATAGCCTCTTGTGAATGAATTCAAGATATGGTTCGCCGGTGATTGTCTTGACAAGATATGATGCGACGCTGTACATGATGTTGCTGTAGATGAAACCCGTTCTGAGTGGCTTTTCCCATGGCAAGTCACGAAGGTTGCGGGTCATAGACATTGCATTGTCTGGGTTCTTCGCTCGGATGCTGAGGTACGATTCATCATGAGTTGCAATGCCAGTGCGATGGCTTAGAACATCCTCGATTGTGACGTCCTCTGTGAGCTGTGGATTGGGGAGCACGAAGTCATCGGGTAGGAGCTTTGAGACTGGTGTCGTCCATTGTACCTCGGGGTACTTGTCGTCATCAACAAGGAGGGCGGCTGCGGCTGCAGTAAAAGTCTTCGAGGTGCTTGCGCAGTCGAAGAGTGATTCTGTGGTGCAATTCTCATCCGGAACTGCTGCTACGTCATATGTCTGTGATTCCCGATGAGTACCCTTCCCATTTGTTGAATAGAACAGGATTACCTTTGGATCAACCTCGTCGCCACTTATGACCGCAAGTGATAGACCCGGTACGCTCCACTCTTTCATGGTGTCGAGCACTAGCTGCTCGAATTTGGGTGTAGTGTGCGCCATGATCGTACACTAGATATAGTACTCAAAGCTTGAGCCAGAAAGCTGGAGTGATGCTCACGAAAGCTAGAGTTGATGAAAGGTAGTCCTGAAGATGGAGCGCGCTTTTGTACGTCTTGTACAAAGATACAGCAAGCTTCCAAATACGACAGCAACTTTCCCATCTTCACACTTCAAATATGAGAGTCACTCAACTATATGCGTTGCTTTGGTCAGAGCTCCGTTGCATGCGGTGTGCTTTTCGCAGGAGATGAGTGATTATGACGTTTGCCGGGATCGGTGAGCTTCGTGTAGTATGTAGCTCTTACTCAGGTCCAAACTATGTCTGCAGAGAACCTTGATTGGGCTATCCATTAGTAAAAGGGCTGAACCCCGCACAACTAGGCTTCAACGTCGTCCGCAACGCCTTTTGCACGGTGTCTCAACGACCCGCAACTAGACTGAGCAATATGTATGAAGTGACTGAGGAATTGTGATCGTAGGCTTCGAAGTTTTTACGAAGACGGGTGTTAAGGTTTAGCTAGAAGAGATGCTATCTACAAAGCGCTAAATGTCGAATATGGAAAGTAAAACCAAGTAGGAAAAGCGGAAATGACCCGGTTCCATGCGAGCAAAGAAGACTATGTCTGGAAACTGACTTGCATTAAAGGGTCCTTTCTGGCATGAACACTCTGTTACATGACTGTGCACTTCCCTCCCATTCGAGACAAAGCGCAACATGCCGTTATCATGTCCGGGTTCGCACGACCTGCGAGGTTCGCGTCTTTGGACAGACCTGGAGATGGAGTCTCGACAGCGCATGACCAAACCGTTTGGTTCGACATTCTCTGATGTATAGTTCGAGAAGCGAAGCATCGTCCGGCTGCGCTCCTGTCTCCGCTTCTGTGCTTGCCTTTGCCGCGTCCTCATCCTAGCAGCGCATACTAAAGTCCACGTCGTTCTTGCGGCGAGGCTTGATGTTCGGGTCGTACCAAGCGACACAGACGACGAGCGTGAGAACCATCGAAAGGAAGTCATAGACGTAAATGGGCCATTCGTGCGAAAGTAGGTATCCGTCCTATACCACGGTCAGCCATCTAGGTTTTCATTGAGTTTCAATTGACTTACCTTGCCCATGGTATACTCGATCACACGGCAGAGATTACGGATGGTGATGAAGATACTTGAAGCGTATAGGAACAGGATGTACTTCTTCCAAGGGATCTCAGCTGCCGCTGCCGTCGGCATGGTGCTCAGATGACGGTGCCATACGGCCGCGACAGCAACAAAGAACGCAAAGATCAGGATCTGCAGGATGAGTCCACCCAGGATGATGTTTTCGCCCATTTTGAAGCCGTCATTGTCCTTTGCTTGGACAAGTAGACCAGCTCCTCCACCCTGGGCGCAGAAGCAGAATATGTCCCCAACGACGAAGATCTTGGTGACCCAATTGACCCTGACCATAGAGTACGAGGCTGAGTCAGTACGTCTGATCAGACGGCCAAGTATCATATAGACGGAGGCGGCAAATAGGATCGGTGCGAAGAGGATCAACGTCGATTGGATGATGTGAGGAGTCTTCCCCTGAGTGTCATTGTGAGCTGCTGCGTGCGCAGCATAGCCTATGGTTTCGAAGAGTCCGCCGATAACGAAGGGCATGCAGAACCAGGTCCGGTTCGTGACAAGCTGCCAGGAATGTAGAGCAGTGAGAATGATGAAGACTATGGCTACGATGGCACCTGCTGCAGTCGTAGGCGTGTATGGCCACAGCACATATTCGGGAACGGCGTTATCGGACATCGTGCGAAGTTACGATACTGTTTAAGCAGAAGGACAGGTATCTTGTGCGCTCAAGGTCGTGTTCGGGAAGGGCGATGCTGCAGAAAGCGTGGTTGTAGGCTTCGACAGACCTGGGCAGCTGATCCTTATGAAGCACAATGGAAGGATCTCGTATGCGCCGATATAATGCAGTGCAGCTTGCGGATATCTGTATCACCATCTTTGCAATACGGTCTGCGTAGCGCAGCGAACAAGGGTCAGGCATGGCAGGCTCCATCTTGTAGCAATGTTGAGGCTCGCAAATCGTTAAGATCAGGATAGCGCCTTCGTCGTATAGTCGTACTCGCTTCTCGGGTTCGAGAAGTGTGGCGGCCAGATTGGTGGGTCGTCCAGAGCATGGTTACCGGTATGGTTGGTCGGCCTAACGAACATCAGACGAAAGCGTGCCCCACAACAACAAGAACATCGACCCTTTCCAGGCTCCATGGGTGTCTCCAGAGATGTGTTGTTCTATATCTTGCGGTGAGTCGCACGCTCAAATCACTTTCGTCTTTTCTACTTCAGCGTGCTGAATGTCGTCTGAATGAGAGTGGGAAGAGTCGAACTACGCAGGTCTCAAACTTAGTCGCTATTTGAACCGAGGGACTTACATCTGTTTCAATGTCCCAAGGCTATGCTATGTCTCGCAAGCATCTCCCAATTCGTTGGACGCATTGGTATCTCTAACACAACTGGCAGGGCATGCTACCCCAATTGGCATTGATTGCGCAGAAAGCACGCTGCACCATCCCATCCACGGCATGATGGTTATCCCATCTTTTGCTCGACTGAACACTTATTGAAGGTTCGGTGAGTGCGCGTTCGCACTGTGCTGCGGTGACCGCTGGAGCCCATGGGGCCCGAGAAGCTACGCACCTGCGGCATCCTTCAGGATCCGGTGTTGGTATTTCTCGTAATTGTGCGATGGAGCACTATCGCCATCACGACCTGGAGTGTTTGTGTATGGAAATGGTAGCCTGGAAGGACGATGTCTCAAGGTAGTTGACATCAACCCAACACAGGCCCGACTGATCCCCCAAGGATCTGTGTCCTCGGCCATTGTAACCAAGATCCCCACTCCAATGGGACAAGAGCATTTGCGATATTCATTATCTGCTCTGTCACCCCCTCCAAATACCAGTACTGCTCGCTTCTGCGAAGCAGCACTGCATAATGAGCCAGAATGACAAGAGAGCCTGGTTGTCCTTCGGAAAGACGTTCCACGTAGCGATCTGAAACGAAATGGATCCAGATCTTCAGCAGCGCATCAGATGGTGGGTTTGGCGACGCAGCAGCTACAGCGAATGTCAACTCCAGAATATTTATGGCATGCCCGTAAGCATCGACAATGTCCGGCGGATAGAGGTGGTGCACAACCTCCGAAAACTTGCGCGACTGAACGAGCCTGTGCTCGCGTTGGTCAGCGATACTTCGGATATGGCCGAAAGGATCTGCGCCTTTGGCATTTTTGGAGCATTTCGGTCTACTCCGAGAGGTCGAATGCAAGCTTTCATGCTTGCAACATGTACCAAGCGAACCTCAGCTTGGATGTTGTGTGTAGTCTGACAGAACGTACTCGGTATCTGCTGGAGCTTCCATCGTCGCCCAGTTAACGCCCTTAATGTCATCCGGCATCAAAAGACCGAGCTCAGACTGCTTCATCTCTTCAAAGATAATTGTACACATTGATGGTCAGCGGGGCCAATATATTCATGAAAGCCTTCATGCAAACAGACGGGAATAAACGAAAAGGTGGAAGGTATGCGTAATGCTCCAGCAGGCGCCATAGTTGACAAAATTCAGTCCTGAACAGGCTACTTACAAGTCACCATTGGCCTGACACGTCGCGTGAGCGCAAAGTTCGACAGGAAGTTGGCAAAGGCAAGCTCTGAATTTTCGCTAGCACGTATTGCTATAGTGCATGACAGCGGGTAAAGGGCGCCAGCAAACATCAATACTGCTTTCCAGTTCGTACTGTCGATATCACGAACAGACGCGGGGAAGTCGCCAAGCGCTGCATCGTGATGTTTGTCTGCTAAGAGGCGATACGCAGCATACGTTGGCGAAGAAGGCCCTTCAATGCGACTGATATGCAGTGCAGCGAGTGCGAGCACTGCATGGAGGAGAGAGGGATAGCTGACTGTTTTTGGGAGTTAGATTAAGACCTGGTGTTTGGTAATGTTGACTGTTGGAGTTTTTCGTAGACTCATTAATACCGCGGTCGGCGACTTAAAGGTGTGCGAACCGCTTCAAGAATGATTGACGTACAAGAAATTGGAATTACATTTGTTGCAAACACCCTCTCAGAATCTGGATTATGCGCTAGGGTTTTCGCTGTGACTGTCGTGTAGTGGTGGATGAGGCGCATTTGGGTGACGTTCAAGGTCACATTCGGAGGGGAACCTGCCGCGGAAGGTAAAGCCTGATCAAACATCGCGCCCTCTGTTGATGATGGGGTCAGATTCGCTGCGGGTAGTGGCGGCCCAGTGGAAGTCTCCCGACTCTTCGATGGTCTACACTCGCAGACCGTGCCTTGTTTGACACAATTGGCGCACTCTGGTTTCTGCTCATCACACTGAGGTCAATCAGCCATGCTCTTTGCCAGATTTGGCATTACATGATACCTTCACGTGTCGATCTTTGCAGGGAAGGCACCCGTTGCGCGATTTTCTGTGAGGTTTCCGAGTCTTCGATCGCACCATTGCGCAGTTTTGCGAATCATGCTCGTGTGTTGATGCTTTAATTAAGCTTCGCTGGGCAAGAGAGGAAATCAGAGAATTGGCGGCAGCGAGCCTGGCGGCGCTAGCCTTAGTACATGGTCTGTGCCCGGTACCTCCCGAAGTGTGCTCACCTGGGCAGTGCCTGACATTGACATTGCCTTAGCACTACGAGCTTTCTTCGAAAGTGTACACGCCAATGTTTGCCCAGCCAGATAAGACTGATGTTTACACCACAGCGGTCTGATTCTGACGCTGCTGTTGAGCCCGACTCTAATGGACACGTGAAGCACTCTCGTAAAGTTTAACCTCAGACTCTTGGACTGTCAGGCAATGCTCCCATTTCTACATCATTTCAGGTCATTACTTTCACCTATTTGGCTCCTCAGATACCACTCGGGGGTTTCGTTGTTTGCTTCAGCCTTGAAACAGGTCCTGCTCAAATTTACTGTCGGCTCGTCTGTCTTCATTGCGTGCTCAATATACGTAACATCTCCTGCGAGGCCGAAGCCAGATTATGTCCGGCTGTTCCCTGGTTTCAATGTGAACGTACCATTACCCCAGCGCTTTTTCCTCGCGACAAACGACATGCTAACGTTGCGATCGAGGCCTCGAGTATCCACCTGCGGCCGAGGCACATCTGAGGACACCAAGACAATTTAGCATCGGGCCATCAATGGGGTGTATTACGTGTAATGAACACCTCGGAATGAACTGAAGAGAAATAGGAGCGCAATCAACACCAAGAAGTGTTCATGACGTTGTGGTTCACGCGTGGTGGCACGTGCGGTTGCTACGCGAAAGGTGGGCCGCTTAGGTTTGTTTACATGGCGCCTGCCATCCCAGCTCGTCCCACACACAACCTGCAGCTTCCTTACCGCACACATCGCAATCGCAACTTCGACATAAACCTTCCGCAGCAGATCTTATTCGCAATACCGTCAAATTGGCGCGCCTCAAAGAACACCCGGTCCCAATGGATCCGCCCTCGCCCTCCAAGCTAGGCATGTCGCCGCCGTGGAAGCCATTCGCTATCAGCCCAGAGCGCGCTGCTGGCATGGTTCCACCATATGGCGAGCCTCTACCACAATCGCCTTCGGCACCGCTTCTATCATCGATACCGCCGCTCTCGCCAACGCGTTCGCCAATTCGTTCTCCAATGCATCGCCGTACCGACTCAGACGTGTCCGTGCAAGGTCTTGCGACCATGTTCGAGAGTCTCGAGGTTAAGGACCCCCGAGAAGTCGCACAGCGATATAAGCAGATGCTCGACAAAGAGAAGGCGAAATGGATTGAGAAGCTTAACAAGCAAGAAAGAGAACATGCCATGAAGGACGAGCGCAAAGCAGTCCGAATTGAGGAGCTGGAGAGCGAGCTGGCCCAGGCAAGAACAAGTCTGCAGGTTGGCGTCTCCAAGGAGCAATATGAGAAGGAGTGGAAAGCGAATAAAGCTAACATCAAGAAATGGGAGCAGATCTTCAAGGAGCGCGAAGATCGATGGCAGGCGGAACACAACAAAGTCGTAAGTAGCAACATGAATTCTTTCACCTTGGCTCAGGCTCACGTAGTATCTAGAACAAGCTGGAAGAGCACTTTAAGAGCCTCGAGTCTAAGTATCGCGCGGCTAAGGAGCGGGCGAGAGAGCTACAGATCGAGAATCTCAAAACGACTAGCATGTTTCCGACATTGCAAGCCAAGATAAATGGGCTGAAGAAAGACTTACAACGGGCTCAATCCGACGCCGATTACAGGAAGAAAGAGGCCGAACAGTACAAGAACCAGGTCTATGGCCTGCAGGTGGATCTGGAGGGCACAGCAGCTCGCCTTGAGGGCGAGCTGCAGACACTGGCAGACAAGCTGAAATCGACTGAGGCTGAACGTGATGCGCTGAAGACCAGCCTCAAAGAAGAGGAGGTGATGCGCATCGCTGCCGAAGGCAATATCGCGCTTCCCATTGCCGGGGCGGACGAGAGTGACGAGTTCGGATCGCCCGTTCGGTCTCCAAGAAAGCAGCGCAATTTGCATCGCGAAGAAGACGACAAGGAGAATGTGGCACCGAAGAAGTCGGTAGTAGAAGCCAAGTTTCTCGAGCAAGAATTGGCAACCGAGAGACGTCTTCGCGAACGCGCCCAGGACCAGATCGAGTTCATGAAGATGGAATGCCAGTTCCAATGCTGCTCCTGCCGTATCGCTGAGAAGAAGGGCAAGACATATGTCCACGACAACGCACATGCTGCTGAGATGGAGCGTCTCAAGCTGTCAGTGCCCGTCATTACACCTTCACCAAGCAATCATGAGGACGATGTCATGGACGACACTGTCATCAAACAGGAGCCTGAAGAAGATGAGCGGCCGTTCACCCCACCAGCAGAAGAGACACCTACCATCAAAGAGGAAGAGGACATTGACCCTAGTAGCACGACCAAGAACACCACGGAATTGGTCCATTCCGGCATTAGCGAACCCGAGGTCGTAGTGTCATTCTCCCCCACAAGCGGCACCTTCCGAAGTGTGCCTTCTCCTGTCAAAGCACATCCTTCGACACACATTTCAATCCCTGCGAAGCCTTCTAGCTTGGGTCTGTTGGCGGTAGTGCAGACATCTGTCGACTCGTCGCCCTGGACGCCAGATGCTCATAGCACTATCATCCCAATGGATGTTGTGCACGAAACCAGCATTCGGCGCCCAACGTCGAAGGAGAACAAGGAAGCACTCATTAATATACACGAAGATGTCGTCGAGGATGAAGAAGAAGCTGTCGAGGACGAGGAGGCCCAGACACCGCCAGCTACGCGTGCCCATTACGAGCTTCGCACCACTACGACTACCATCCCTATCGCATTCTCGCCTGCGACGCCAGCTTTCAGACCCGGCAAGGGACCTATGACACCATCGACCATAGCACACGCTGCCTCGAATGCGCGGACACCAGTGCTTGGTGAATTGTCTCTGAACATTGCACCTATCGACAGAGAAGCTGCGCTTCGACAGATTCGTGAGCGACGAGGGCGAGCTCGAAGTATGGCCGAAGGCCATGGTACCCCAATGAAACAGATGCTCACTAAAGATCGCAGGGACATCAGTGCGCCGGTATCAAGACTCGGAAGATGAGTCTTTGACATTGATATCGTAGCGTTGGTGTGAAGTTTCTTGGGTATATTTGTTCGCAACGTGCTCTGCGGCATTGCATGGTGTTGGAGGCGTGTCGCATCTTGCGGTTTGGTTATCGGCGTTAGATACCTCTGTGTTGAAGTCGTTCGGATAAGACGGGTTGATCATATCATCGTGGTGTTGGATTGCAGGGCGGTGATAGTACTCTTTAAATATATTTGGATATTGATCGTCATAAAGAGCGCACTGGGAAGCTGAGAGTAAAACTGTCTAGAGTGCACTGCGCAACGAAGCAGCACGCTCATACGCCATTCCTTTCGACTATCGCCTCTTTCAGAACTTTGTCTCCTTCTCGCCAGGTTGTGAGATAGTTTGTGCGCAGCCCATGCTCGGTCTCTTCCCCTAGACAAGACTTGCAGAGTATTGTGCTGTCTCGAATCTTTTTAGTCTGCAACTATCCTCGATCAGAGGACATTTCCAAATTAATCAGACGTCTCTTGAAGCATCAGAAATACTTCAAAAGGTGCGAGCTGAGAGTGCACACATCATGGTGTTCTGTTGTTGGCGATCTTCCGCGTGTGGAGTTCTGTCTTGCGCTAAAAGCGGGTCGCCCCTCATTGGTCGGCCTAGCGAGGCACATTTGATTTTCGACCTTGACGACCTCGCAAGACCGATCCAGCGACAACACCGACCAGCGCCCACTTCCTCCTTCCTCTAACACCCGAAACCGCAAATATGTCTGACGGAGAAATTGAGGTCGAGAGCCCATCCGGCTACGCCGTGCTCCCCAAGGAAGTCACCGACGAGATAGGCAGCATCAAGCTGTTCAACAAGGCACGACCACCATCAAAAGTTCAATAGGTCGGCATACTGACTCTGAACAGTGGTCCTACGAGGAGGTCGAAGTCCGCGACATCTCTTTGACGTACGTGTCCCGCACCTTACCGCACGCGCAGCAATGATAGATACTGTGGACATTGGGATATTCGGGTGTGCGCATAGAGGCAATGGGCTAACTGGCTTGCAGCGATTACATCCAGATCCGCTCGCCTGTCTACATCTCACATTCCGCCGGCCGTTATGCCGTCAAGCGATTCAGGAAGGCACAATGCCCCATCATTGAGCGCCTGACCAACTCGCTCATGATGAACGGCCGCAACAACGGAAAGAAGCTCATGGCTGTGCGCATCGTTGCCCACGCTTTCGAGATCGTACGTTCATCCGACAGCCTTAGTCACTCCTGAGCAGAAATAATGGCATGGGCGACTTCGTGGGACAAAAACTGACAGTTGCAGATCCACATCATGACCGACCAGAACCCTATTCAGGTCGCCGTTGATGCCATCGTCAACTGCGGTCCCCGCGAAGACTCTACCCGTATTGGTTCCGCTGGTACCGTCCGTCGCCAGGCCGTCGATGTCTCGCCACTCCGCCGTGTCAACCAGGCCATCGCTCTCCTCACCATCGGTGCCCGTGAGGCGTCGTTCCGCAACGTCAAGTCGATTGCCGAGTGCCTTGCTGAAGAGCTCATCAACGCTGCCAAGGGAAGCAGCAACTCGTACGCGATCAAGAAGAAGGACGAGTTGGAGCGTGTCGCCAAGTCCAACCGATAGAGGAATGACTTGTATGTGTGGCGGTGCATGGTGTATGGGTTTTCTCTCATCGGGCTCGTCTGATAGTTATTAGACGGTGTGGAGGATCTTCAGCATGTCAAGGGTCTTCTAGGCGAATAACCTCTTTCATGGGTGCATGACAAAATGGACAATTCGACAAGACGTGTGCAGGCTGCATGATGTGACGGATGATGAGTGAATGCCGGACGACTTTCGAGAACTGCGTGTATGGAGCAGTCGATGAACTATACATTGAAGAATGCAAATATCGACCACATCAGTCATGTTTTAGGGCACACATACACGCGCAATTGGAATCAAATTGACGCCGAAGGAAGTGATCCATGATGATGCATGTCATGTAGCTTATATTCATCTCAACGGAGGATATCATTGAGCGTTGCAAGCACTTTGCACGCCCAAGCCGTCCTCATCCAGTCAAGCTTGCGCCCTCATCCTCACAGCCTTTTCCATAAACACCGCCATCTTATCCAACTCAACTCGTCCACCATTCTTATCCCCATACGCCTGTGCCTCAGCATACGCCAACCTCATCGTCTCCTGATCAACCCTCGCCAACCACCCATCCCCCGTAATCATCGCCTTCCCACCCTCACCGGACAATTGCGCAAGCAGCCCACTCGCCTTGAGAAGTCTCACCACCCACAACTTATCCTTACCCTCCTTCCTCGCTTCCGCAAGTAAATCCACACACCCTTTCTTGCTGACCTCAGTCCTAACCTTGCTAATAACACGATGCCGACGATCATTTTCGTCTTGTATCTCTCTACGTTCTTCTTCTTTCCTCTTCTCTCTTTGTACACGCTCCTTCTCGGCGATTTCCGCCTCGATACGCGCCCGTCGCTCCTTTTCAGCTGCGAGTTCAGCCTCGCGCTCCGCGGCGCCTTCTTGCTCTCTCAACCTGCGCAGCTCAGCTTCTTGTCTGTGAAATTCATGGTATGCGCGACGCTGGTCCTTGCGCGCCAGACTCTTCGCTTTCTTCGCTCCCACAGGGCGGTTCTGCGGAGTTGGGCGCGGCCCGGGCTGCGCGGGCCCGGGTTGTGCGAAGTCGTCTGGAGGTAGGGCTTGTGGGAGGGGAGGTTCGTTTGCATTTTGAATGTTTGGGGGTGTTGGGGCGAGGGGTGGGGGAATGGCGTCTTCGGCGTCGGAGTCGGGTTGGAGGACTAATCTCTCGTCTAGAGGTAGTTGCTCGCGTGGTCTGTCATTTCGTTGTTCTTCCGCATTGGGAATGTGCGCGTCCTCGTTCCTAGGTGGGGGAGCGTCGTGTATGTGTTGTGCGTGCTGTGTGTGCTGTGTGTTGTACCATTCCGCGATCTGTGGGGCGTAGTAGAGGGTTCCGCATAGGACGGCGGTGTGTATGAGGTCTTGAGCGAGCGGCGTGTTGGGCCTTGTGAAGGGGAGGAGAGTATTTAGAAGAGTTATGGGCAGTGTGAGGAGTGCGCCCATGGCGATAGTGAGGTTGGTAGCTGTCGCTTCTTCTGTACGGTGTGTTGGGAGAGTTGACTCGTGTGGCGATACAATAGTGGCCCAGAACCTTGCCGTCCGGAACAATTGATTGAGTGTATAGGTGAAGAAATCAATGTGGTGTTGAAATTGATTCGTGACATTGATTGATGCAACGCGCCTGTAGGGCTGAAGAAAGAGCGCGCTAGGCGAGATACACCCTAGCTTGCTTTCTGATCAGTAAAACCTCAAATTGACTCTTCGACTGCAAATTTTCTTTCGGTCGTTTCTTGAAGCACGATTTGACAGCGTGGACGCATTGTATCTTGGCGCTTGTGGCACATCTCTGCAGCATTTCGCCTTTGGCTAGGCTTGCATCACCCCTCATTGTGATCGTCGTCCTCGTTAGACATCGCGTCCACGCTCCGCGAGCATTGCCGCTCGCCAAATCTAATTGTATTCCCTACCTACCCTCATCCTGTCATCTCTGCCATTTTGCACCGCTGCATCTGTAGCCAAGAGATTCGCTTCCATCTCGCGATCTAGAACAGACCGACCAGCAGCATGGTGCTCGTTCAGTTATGTGCTCCGAAGGCGGTCAAGCCGCCTCATTTCTGGAGCGAAGTGTCCGACGTTGGGAACAAGCCCTCGGTACACCGCGCAAGCCCACTATTACGCAGTCGGGAGTCTGACATGGAAGACGAAACGTTAGGCGAGACTTGCGAGGATAGCGGCCGTTATTTACGACTGCGGAGCATTTACTGCCTCGTGGTCTCATTCGTAAGGCTTTCGGCCGTAAGACATAGGCATTGTCGCAATGCTCATGGATGGGCGTTGGCAACCTTGTATGATGCATGACAACCCTTGACCATCTATTTGTTGAAAGACTGATGCCTCGGTAAGATTCCGCGCTACCAACATAGCCCTACACGCATCGTACGCATGTAGCGAGTGCGAAACGTTCCAAGGGCTAGACATGGGGTAGCGAGCTCGTGGAAGAGCGCCGCCTTCCCGTCTTGGAACATGTATCATGGCCTAATATAGGGGTCAGCTACTCGACTTGCGCGCGTGCTGATGTCGGTGGGGAGACGTTGTCCGTCTCTTGTCTTACGTGCGTTGTGTTGAGGTATATGATGGTTCATTAGGATCGTTCTTGCCTTCACTACCACACGACTGCACACAGGCCGATCCACTATCAGCCGCACACTACCACCAGCTCTCCCGCCTTACCTTGGCTGAATCTCGAACCTCTCGCCGTATCTATTCGAGCTTCACCTCTATTTGATCTCCAGAACCAGCAGACAGCTGTTTAACGAACAGCAATTGCACCAGTATACGCCTCGACGTCATGGTAGCTGCAACAGATGTCTGGCCGAACGATGCTGGCTTCGACACGAGTTACGAAGAGCACGAGCCTGTAGATCTTGTTGTCAAAGGCACAATACCAGAGTACGCAGCTGGTGTTTTATGTCAGTAACCACAACCGTAGACAATCACTCTTGCTGACTGAACACCCAGATCGCACTGGCCCTCTCGGATACAAGGCGAAGACCAACGATGGGAAGATATGGGCTGCCAAGCACTGGTTTGATGGCTTCTCTTGCGTACACCGTTTCCAGATCGACTTCCCAGATGCGAATGGGTCCGCAAAGGTCCAGTACAGGTCACGACGCACAGTAGATGAGTACCTTGAGATCGTTAGGCAGACAGGGAAGCTTGATGGCATCACATTTGCGTCCAAGCGGGACCCTTGCGAAAGCTTCTTCAAGAAAGTTATGGGCATGTTCCAGGTAAGTGGTCTAGGTACGAATCGAATGTGAGACATACACTGACTTCGTACCTACACCTTTGCAGGCGAAGCGCAATTCACAGAATATCGGAGTCACTCTGTCCCTGAATATGCCCGGTCAGGGTACCGTGAGGGACACTGAGAAACCTGCGGTCAATGGTCACAGCAATGGCATCCAGTCGCTCCACGCTAAGACGGACGCTCCAATGTTCAAGAAGATCGACCCTAAGACTCTCGAACCGCAAGGCATGGCCTCTCAGGACATGCTACACCCGGACTTGAAAGGCGAATTCTCCGCCGCACATGGCAAGTCTGATCCCGATACCGGCGACTTCTACAACTTCAATCTCAAACTTGGTCCTAAGGGCATCTATCGCGTCTTTCACACATCCGCGAAGACTGGGAAAACTGATATCCTGGCTACCTTCGAAGGTAAACCAGCCTACATCCACTCACTATTTCTCACCGAGAATTACGTCATCTTGTGCATATGGAACAGCCATATCACATGGGCCGGTCTATCTATCCTCTACCACAAGAACATACTCGACGCGATCGGCCCCTTTGATCCAAACTCCAAGGCCACCTGGTACATTATTGATCGCACGCACGGTAAAGGCCTGGTTGCCAAGTACGAAAGCGATCCCTTATTCTGCTTCCACACAATCAATGCGTGGGAAGAACCCTCCCCGTCCGACCCGAAGAAGACCGACATTATCACTGAGATAAGCATGTTCGAGAACACGGACGTCATCCACCGCTTCTACTACGACAACCTGCTCTCCTCCATGCGTGGTCGCGAGTATGCAGGCAAGAAACGCCTCTCTTGTCTCCCTATGCAAACACAATTCCGCCTCGCCGGCATAAATGCCGCGAATCCACCCACGCCACTCCAAGCTGAACTTCTCTTCAAAGCAGACAAAATGATCAGCATGGAACTCCCCACCATCAACCCTCACTACCTCACCCGTCGTCACCGCTACTCCTACGGCTGCGCCGATCGCCTGAAATCTTCCTTCATGGACGGCCTCGTCAAATTCGATAACATCACACAGACGTCGATTATATGGGAAGTTGAGGGCCATACACCAGGTGAAGCGATCTTCGTAGCCGATCCTGAGGGCAAAGAAGAGGATGATGGCGTATTGTTGACGGTTGTGCTGGATGGGTATGTCGAGAGGAGTTACTTGCTGGTGCTGGATGCGAAGGATTTGACAGAGTTGGGGAGAGCGGAGATGGCGGGGCCGATGAGTTTTGGGTTTCATGGGGCGTATAAGGGGAGGGAGAGGAGATATGATGGCGATATTTAAGCGCCGAGCTGTGAAGGTCATTGCACAAATTCTGATGTTTACTTCACCTGGACATGGTCCTCTGATTGTCCTCAGAATATCACCGAGTCACCCCAGGGGTAATTGTACATACCCTACTTGCCTGAATCGACACCTCTACAGCCCCGGTTCCTCAGCTTCCTTCTGGACACAGACCATTCTATTTCCCTCGAACCCAAAAGGCTTCATCGGTCTTCTGTATCCTTCATATCGCATGTAGTTCGAGCGATCAGCACGAAAGAATAGATAGTGATTCGCATCGCAGGCTTCGCTCTGGAGCACGTACGAGCAGCGTCCTTTGGGCGGGATTTGGGCGATGGCAAGATGGACATATGCGTATGGGAGATTTGGTATATCTGCCTCAGCGAGGATGTTGCTTTTGTCGTACTTGTCTTCGTGGACGGCGGCAGGTACTTCGCAGGCCTTGATGCGGACTTTGAACGTTTGGGGTACGGCGAGGTGTTCCATGATTACTTTGGGCGATACTTTCGATGAAAGACTTGGTGGAGGAAGCTGGGAAGTGGATATTTATATAGGGCCGGGAACATGGCAGAGTGACTCGAATAATGACGCGGCGAGTGTTGTCTTACTGAATCAAAGGTGACTTAACCGGACACCCACACCTTGAAACGAAGTCTTTATCTTTTCTCGGTAAACAAGCGTGGTAGTGATGGCATTGTGGGTCCTTCCATTTCCACTCAGGGTCCAAGACTGGCGACTATGATTAATCTGTTCGTTGAGTAAGTCTATCAATCTAGGGTATATAGCGCTAACGTCTAAGATGCAGCAGATGTTCCAACATGCTTTCGTTCATTTTCTATATCTACCAAGACGGCTGCGCTATGCTCATGCGATGTTGTGAAGATGCTTCTACAACTAGACGCCTTTCCATGCATATATCGTCAATCATGAAGAAGACTTCGTCAACAAGAACCCGACATTACAATCCTCCTGCTTCAGCACCCCAAGGAAGACATCGTCATCGACCGCAAGCGCCATCCCTTCCTCATCCAGCACTTTGTTGTCTTTGAGAACCTTTGTATCGACATGGCGGTACTCCATCAGCATTCGAAGTTTTGGTTGCTTAGCTGCACGACGAGCTTTGATCTTCGATTCCTGCGCATTCATGTCGACTTGACTCGCCGGCTTCAAGCTCAACAATGGCGCATCTTCATTCTCATCGTCATCCTCGGGCTCATCAGGATCTTCTGGCTCAAGCTTGACTTCCGGCGAGCCTTGACAATCGCATGTGCATCCGAGCAGATCATGCGTTTGACAGCTGTCGCGCTCATCTAGACGGAACAAGTCCTTCAATTCGTCTTTCGAGAACGACGAAGCTGATGCTTTGTTGTCCACGACAGCGTTCGCGAGACCCATCTTCATGACTTGACGCTGGTAGATTTTCTCATCGATACCGCCTTGTACGAGAAATCTGTAAATTTTCACAGGCAGCTTCTGGCCGTCGCGATGAATGCGTGCCATTGCCTGCAGGTCGGTGGCAGGGTTCCAGTCGATGTCGAAAAGCACGATGCGACTTGCGCCTATAAGGTTGAGCCCCACGCCGCCCGATTTGGCAGAGAGTAGGAAAGCAAAAGACGTTGACTTGGAAGTCTTATTGAACTTCTCTACAAGTGCTTGACGTTTCGATGCGGGCGTACTGCCATCCAGGCGCAGGTAGGTATAGGAGAGTGACACAAGAAGTCGTTCAATCATGTCAAGTGTCGTGGTGTAGTTTGACACAATGACGATCTTCTCCTCTGTTGTCGTATAGATGCGATGCACTAAGCTGTCAAGGAGACGCAACTTGGTACTCGAGGCATGCGACTTGAGCACGTGGGCCGGCACAAGCGGCAAAAGCGCTTGGAGCATTTCCGATGGCGTTGCCTCGCTATCTTTGGAAGCACTGAGCAGATACGGACTGTTGCAGACCTTCTTTAGTACCATTATGAGCTGAAGTGCCAGGTCGGTATTGCCGAGGGCGGCGCCAAAGATGGGAGATGCTAAGATGGCTCGATAAGCCTCAGCTTGCGCTTTAGTGGGCTTCACGAAAACGATGTGCTCTGTCTTCGGCGGGAGATACTTGCTGAGAACTTCTGCAGTACGGCGGATCATGAAGCGACTGGTCAAGGACACGAGCTCCTTCCACCGTGCCTCGCCCTTCTCTAGCTCTGACTCGCTCGCCTCTGGCTGACGGCTACGAAGAATGGGCGCTTCGAATGTACGCTTGAAGGCTGATCGCTGTCCGAGAAGCCCGGGATTGACGAAGTCTATAGCGGTATAAAACTCACCCAGATCGTTCTGTAGAGGCGTTCCAGATAGGATGATGCGCCGCTCAGTGTTAAGAGACTGAATGGCCAACATAGCTTTGTTGTTGGCAGTCTTGAGCCTATGTCCCTCATCTGCAATGACAATGTCGATACCAGTACCTTTCTTCAGCTCCGCTTGCACAGTTCGGAGCATCTCGTATCCAATGATCATGACGTTGTATGCTTTGCCCATAGTGAAGTCGGTTATCCTCTTGTCTTTGCCATTCGCCACGAACACGCCCAGCCTCTCATTTCCAAGCCACTTGCGAAACTCGCGTTTCCAATTGTCGACCAGGCCAGCTGGACATACAATGAGGGCCTTCGTAACAATTGGTTGGCTTTCGGCAATCGGGTTTTGCTTCATCAGTGTCCAGAGCAGTGTAATGGTTTGAAGCGTCTTCCCAAGCCCCATTTCGTCAGCCATAATAGCACCTTCGCCTTCGCATCGCATGCCCATGATACATTCGTACAAGAACTGTACGCCTTCACGCTGATGGTCGCGGAGGTGCTTGCTCAAGACTGGATCAACCACCACGTCCACGATCTGCTTGCCTTTAGGACACGATATAGGCCGCTTCATAACGAGTGCGTTCGCTGCGCTAGGGTCATGACGCGGCTGTGGGATGGACGAGTTGCGCTGGGGCATGGCCGTATTGGACAGGAGAGGTGTCTTGAACTGCTGCTTGCGCGATCCTGAGGGCTTGTATTCGGGCACTACCTCCTTATTGTCGAATTCGGCTATCGCAGTTCCGAACATGCCACCCGCCTTCTTCGGCTTGGACTTAGCAGAAGCTGGTGTCTTGTAGCTTGGCTCAACGCTCTTTTGCTGCTCGACTCTCGCGACTGGAGTGGTTGCAGCTGTGCCCAAAAACATGCGACCAGCGAGATAGTCCGCCTTCTCCATGACCCCATCGATCTCGATTTCTTTCCCACCAAGCGAAAGGCCAGACCCAGGAAGAAGTGGTCTGTTACAAGCTCCTTTCGCAATCTCCTTCCCGGTGTCGCTGTCTGTAAGCGTCCCATATCCGCCAATCACAGCTAACACGCCGTCACCGTCCCATGTCTTGTTCTTCTTGGTGGTGTACTTCCGCCACAGCACGGTATAGAAGCTGCCATTGCCACCTCCTGGTGCTGCTTGAGGTGGTGCGGGGTTGGAAACAGTAATGAGAGGCTTTCGGTTGGCTGCTGCATCGCTCGCGGAGTGTTGGTCGGAGGAGACGCGTCGCTTTTTGAGGGGTGGTTCGCTGGTTTGCGAATCTGGCCGCACGAATGCAGGAGGCCTGAATGGCTTCATGAAGTACGCAACTGGGGGTTTGCTAGCATCACGGTGAAAGAGCGGTGGCGGTACGGGTGAAGTATGGGTGTTGGCGCGTGGAATCGGAAGAGGCAACGACGCGTGCGCGATGCGGAAAGCGCGACGGACGCTAGCACGCGAGCACGTGATGGGAATATATCGTTCGATGTATACCCATCCGATATCCATGCTCAGTGTACGTGCACATCGCATTTGTTGGTCTTCAGAACAAATGCTATACGATAGGGCACAGAGGTTTGTGAGCTTGATGCAGTAATGTTGTACGCTTCTGATGGATCTGTAGTGGCAGCCAATACCACATTCTCGTCACAGGAGACGCGAACAGAGACAGTGAGCTCTGACGCCACGGTCAACAAAACCACGCTTTGAGTTGCGATAGGAAGTTGCCCACCCGGCTGTACCGCTTCCGCCCTGGCTTGCCCTGTGGTGCCGGCTTGTCATCGCCTTCATCGCTCGTGGCCGTGCTCAGCGTGACCTCTACGCCCTTTGACTTTGGGCGCATCGCCATGCCCTCCTTCGACATGAAGAACTTCGCCCAGTCTCCTGTCCCTTCGCATTCACGAGGTCCCATAATTGACCACCCTTTAGGTGCCTGCAATCGATACCTTGTCCCATATGGCGCCAGAACTCTGATCGCACCATGTCCGGCAGCCTCATCGACTGTCAACTCCACTTTGACAGTTCCGGCAACAGTGTTCAGACTGCACTCTACAGCCTCCAGCCCTGATAATACTGGGGCGATGCCAAAAACTTTCCACCCTGCCTCAATAGGGTATAGTCCAGCAAGATATCTCGGCATCAGAAAGACCGGCCATGTTGACCACCCATGCATGAGGGACGTATTGTGGCCGTGTGGTGTGCCGTCAGGCTTCATAGCTTCTCAATGACCACCAGAGTAGTTGCGACTACTTGGATCGGCCATGGGTCCCCCACACCTTTGGATCAAATCAAGGGCCGAGTCGCCTGCCCCGCGGGTGAAGAGCGCTTCGACAGCGAAACCCGTGCCGAATGGGCTGACGACGTTTGCGGCATCCCAATGGCCAAGTCCTCGAAATGCTCGAGGCAGATTAGAACCTGCATCGGTGAGATGTTGTAGGTCATGAGCATGCAATGGAATAATATCGGTAGATATGGCGTATGCCTTGACGTCTTGACAGATCCCGTCCGATGGTAGCGACTTTCCAAGCTAAACGATGCCAGACGACACATCATAAAACGTTTCTAACGTGTTTTTTTTTCAACGACTCCGCCTTGGCTAGATGTTTCGATCGCAGTTCGGAGCTTGGCGAGAGAGCTGCGATGGCTTGCAAAGCATCGTAGTAAGCGATGTTCAAGGCGGCTGACGGGCCAAAGACGGGCCCACCCATGGGAAACCAGTGCATCGACAGTGGAGGCGGAGCGGCAAGGATACCATGTTCGTTCATGAATGGCTTAGCGAACAACATCAGGCGATCCAGCTTGTCGTAACTCTTTGATCGCACCTTCTCGTCGCCTGTATGCATCCAGTAGTCTTTGATGGCAACGGTCAAGAGGAACGCGTAGGTCAGAGGATAGAAGGCGTATGTAGGCGGCTGGTCTATGGTATCATGCACTGGTGCTTGTATTGGGGCCAAGTTGCCGAGATAGCCGTCGCTGGTTTGGTGGCTTGTGAGCAGCTCGGTGCTGCCCGCAATAGCTTCGAAATTCATGGTCGAATGTGCAATAGATCGACCCATGACATATAGGTCTCCGCCAAAACAAGCTCTGTCGCGCTTCGCACCGTCTATGGTGCATGCCAGTGCATTGGTGCCAACTTGAAAGTCGGCCAAGGTGCGGTCTCGATTTGCGAGTAGCATGTCGTTGTCGTACAGAAGTCTGCCATCTGGACCTTTCACCGTAAGATTTCGATACTGTGCAACCCAGTGACATGGCCCACCGAAAGCAACAGAACCTGTGTTGTTTGGGCTACCTCCAAGTAGTGGATGTAGATCGAGCCTTTCGAGATGCGCCACTAGTTGGCCTTGAAGAAAGACAGTGATCTTGTCGCTTTCCGCAACAACTTCGACGTTGATCCAACCATCTAGCCGAATGGCATCGAGCGACCATCGACCCTTCTCTTTGACCGGGAAAATGTTGGATTCGTGTGCAAGACCTTCACTGGCATACAGAACATTTCTGCCGGTATCTAAGGAGAAAATCAAGCCGTTGGAGACCATGTGAACGCCCCAACTGGCGCCTCCTGACTAAACGCGAACTTCAAAGCGTATCCGTTCATCTCCCCATCTTGTACCATGTCGACAAGGGGCCCAGTGCTGCCCATACACCCTTGTGCCTGTCTCGGTGACCTCCCAAGCCGGGGCAGTTTCGCCGCCTTCGATGGTGCACATGTCAACGGTCTTGGTGCCATCGCGCCAGATGCGATTCAGCAATTCGTTCGAACAGCTGAAAGTTGATTTGGGTTTCCTTCTTGGCCGAATGCGCTCGAACCCGACTTTCGAGAAAGTGACAGAGGAATTGGGCGAGCACAACTTGATTCTCTGATATCTCTGCGACCGTTGCGCGTACATGGATCTCATCGTTCGCAAGTCGCTCGATACTGGCACGGACAGAATTGTTTTTCGGTACGTGTCCATCGCGTTTGAGAAAAAAAAGAAAGGACCGTCACCTGCGCCAATGTCAGTCTGTTTGAGCGCGCGATTTTCTTGCAAATTATACCATTCTTATGGTCAATTCCGTCAATGCCTTCGCTATACGCGACCTCTACATCGATGGGTCCACTAGAAACACTGCTAGAATAGGCGACATCGAACAACGGTATACCACCCTCACATGCAGCGTAGTCGAGGACGACCTCTGCCCGTCCCGGTCTAACATCGTAGTTTTTCAGTGTGAAGATTGATATTGGCGCGCCGAACGTTGAAGTCACACCACCGGTGCGGCGCAAGATGCTCACGGGTTCAATAACTTCTGGTCGAGAGATTGTGGGGAGGAGGTTGAGGAAAGTTGCTTTTCACAATTTGCGGCGCTGCCATGATTTACATCTTTAGGCTCCGCTCGTACTCGCAGGTCGCGAACTGGCTCCGTTCCATCTCGCACCTAGAGCATATGGCTTCCCCGGGCTGAACACGCAAGTGATTGTGGAGAAAGTGGACAAGACAGGGGTGATGAAGAAGAGGCGTCGGTTGGATTGACTGTTGAGAGCAGGTGCTGCCTAGACAATCAGACGCAGCAGTTGCGAGGACCTCAGTTATGGGAGGAGCAAGTGGCTGGTAGACAGAGTACTTAGCCTCTCATCTCACCTGAGACCAATGCATAACTCTAACATCAAAATTTCTACTTCAACATTGACTTCGGACCGACAACATTTGCGCTAGGTGCTCCGCATCCCCCCAGATGTCCATGAACTTTTGACTTTGTCCACCAACATATCAGCACAAGTTGAAGACCTGGAAGAGTAACTGTGTAATGAGCGGAGATGATGCGGAAGATGCCGTTGGAAAGGCGCTGCAGTGCCAGCAGTGTCATCGCAGCTTCACACGACCGGAAAATTTATCACGGCATATGAAAACGCGTGAGTAAGCCTCCCGGAGTTGGTTTATTTGCTGTCCTTACATCTCTTCGGAGGACTTAGCGCTCCTTGCGAGAGGCACAGCTCGCGTGCGCAACCTCAGGTAGGAATTGCATCTATGTTATAGGAACCGAGAGGCGGTTATCGCCTTCTGCACACGTCTACAGCGTGGTAATCCCTTTGAGGACGCTTAGCATTGTTCTGTCCATGGAGGATAGGAATGGTGTTCGAGCCATAGGCTGACCAGCTTTCAGACGATGCAGTGCACAAGCACCAGTGTCAATTCTGCCACAGGCAGTTTAGCAGAAGTGACCTGAAGCGAAAGCACGAGCTTCTGCACCAGCACCCGACCTCCAGGGTCAAAGCCACGTCGAAAGCAAAGCTCGTCGGTACTCAAAGCATTTTCAACGGACCAGAAGTATCTATTAAAGACGCTATCGCATCGCCGCAGCTTCACCGTGCTGTGGAAATCTCTCCCAACGTACAGGAGTCAGCAGCAGCGAATCTAAATCCAAGCGTTCCGGAAGGACTCCACGTAAATGCGGGCGGCCAACAAGATTTCGATTTATCAGTCGTCTCGCCGTCAGCCATCAATCATCCGGCGTTGTTCGATGCAGGATGGGCTGGAGATGGCCAGGCTGATGCATACTTTGACTTCTTATCATTTGCTAGGCCCTGGAATTATGCTCCGGACCATACAGAGGATGGATCCAGCTGGTTTTCAGATCAGTTCTTTGTTGCAATTCGTGAGACTGATCTGGCGTACAGTCCTTCAAGTCTGCAAGATTGGACAAACTCGGCGATACAATATACGGCGACTACAGCATCACGTCAACACGGACCCTATGCATCGCAGGCGTCAGCATCCGGCAGACATCAAACATCGTCCATGTTTCCCTTCAGCAATCATGATCGAAACGAACCACAATCGGACTTTACACAGCTTAGACGACTCGGTGTGGTCTCTCGTGTTCCATCTCCACCTAATGAAGCGTCTCAAGAGGACCATATACCATTCGCCTGGAATCCACGCTCGGCACCTGTCGCAATGGCGAAGCCTGATGTACTACTTAACGACGATCCAATATTTGGACTCATCGAAGGAGACCTACAGCTGTCTGCTGAGACCGTGGCTATATGAGTGACTTTCTGCGACCCCATTAGGGGCACCGCAGCCCGGACTCCTTTACGATTCCGTCTTTGCCATTGGTCAATGTATTCATCAGCCTCTTTTTTCGGCGCTTCTTACCACAAGCGCCAGTTCTACACAGATCGTCGATTGATATAAATGCATTGCCGGGTCCCGTACTCGCGATAATCATGGTCGTGGGTTCCACCTATAGTTGTTTGCGACATACCAGAAGATTTGGCATCATATTGTTTGATCGCATACGTCAGAACTTACTTGCTCTCATAGAAGCCGACAATAGTTTGATGAGAGAACCTTTGATCATATACGCTTTAGCGTTGACCTGCTTCATGGGTCTCTGGTGTGGTAACAAGCGAGCATTCGAGCTAGCGGAGGCGCTTCGTGCCTCAGTCGTAACATACACCAGACGGCTGCCTGCAAATCAAAACGACCTCCATCAGGGCCATCAAAGTGCCTCGTATACCATAGCCAGCTCGACTCCTACTTCAGATCGAGATAAACCACTGCAAGCACGCTGGTCACGATGGACTGCTGTAAAAGGCCGAAAACGATTGTGCTGGTTGGTATACTCGCTTGATTCGCAATTTTTCAGCATCTTGGGCATGCCTGGGATGATGACACTGGCTGAGATTCGAAGATGGAACTGTCCATGCGATGAGAGTTACTGGATTGCGCCGACACCCAGAGCCTGGAAGACACTTTTAGGTTCAGCATCGGAGCCTCCTTGCCCAATATATGGTCAAATGGTTGCATCACTACTGCCTGCCATGAAACAGGCACCCGAGGGTATTGAGGGTCGCTTTTTGCCTCGAACCAGCAACTGGAACTCGAAGCTACTGCTGTTAGCCATCATGGCTGAGGTCTTCCATTTCGAGCAAACTTCAGTGGTCGTACGAATGGGCTTTGAGCAGTTAGATGGCGATGAATACTCGACGCAGGCAGAGTCACTTGCAGCACAGACATATGCGACCGCCGCTGTCCATCTATGGAACACTCTTCAGATTTGGCATGAAGTCTACGCCTGTGACTATCATTCCCCTCGTTCTGATCCCACATCAGCCTATTTTGGGCGCACGGCTATGATAATCTTTCATCTCGCGCGACTTTATCTTCAGATACCACTATCGGACATTCAGGACTGTCTCGGTAGATCCGGCTCAACAGATGCAAGAATCGCCATGGCAAGACTGTCTGCTTGGGTGGCGCGGGACCATGAACAGACGTACGAAGTCGTTGAGAGCGCTGCGAGGTGTATTGCTTTCATCATGGCCAATGGTGATGAGACTGCTCCTTACGATGTGATCGGCCTGTTCCTAAGTCATGTCGCCATCTGGGCCATCGCCAAAGCCACGACCAATCTACAAAGGGTAGAGATATCCAAACGTCTGCAACAGAATGGAAAAATCTCGGTCGAAGTCTGCGAGTTTGTTGAGGCCGGATTTGTGGCACCGACGCCGAATGGTTCAGCTGGCGATCCTCAACTGATCCTCAAGCATGCGATTCAGGTTCGGGTACGGCTCGGAACATG
Source organism: Setomelanomma holmii (assembly GCA_010015745.1). Classification (NCBI taxonomy): domain Eukaryota; kingdom Fungi; phylum Ascomycota; class Dothideomycetes; order Pleosporales; family Phaeosphaeriaceae; genus Setomelanomma; species Setomelanomma holmii. The sequence continues at coordinate 56,822 of ML978163.1, forward strand.
GGGCACATCATCGAATCTTGCATTATTGCTTCATCACACAGTAACGTCAACTTAATACTTTGCAATAATCGCCAGCGCTTGATTCGCAATGTGCACTCCCTCCAACCCCCATTTCCTTATCTCGTACGCGAAATTGCTGGAGATCCTCAAGTGTATCTATCACTCTGACACCAACTTCTTCATGAGCCAGAGAGCTTCCAGACACTGCGAAATCGCGTGCTTGAGCCTTTGGGAGCGTGCGTGTACCTTCACGCCGCACTCAACCACGGCGATATTGAGGATAGTGCTGCATTTCAGCGGAGTTGGACGCCGCAGAAGCGGCCTATATTTCGATCCGGACTAAGCCACAATGGTCGATGTCCACCTAATCGTCCACCCAGCAATTGAAGCTAACCGGGCTTGACCAAGCCTCCAGCGGAAATTGCCTTTCTGTTCGGCTCCAGATCGAGCTCCACCACAACACATGCGACACATCAGCTACCCCAGATGGAGTCCCCACATCTCTACGATCTATGGCCGGGGTGCAAGATAAAGTCATCCCCATGCCCATGAGCATAATCTGGCCATCGACCTGAAGCACCTGGGAAGATCGACCACTACATTTACGGTGTGCACTTCGAATTACACCTCGTAGTTTATCATTTATCTTTCTTCTTCTTACCCATCACATCATATCCACCATGAGCGTCGAGCTCGAGAAGCAAGAGATATCTAGCGCCACACTGGTGGAGGACGTCGCCAACGATCGCGACCTCCAGCTTTGAGAAAGCCTGCTCGAAAAGGAGCGCGGCAGCTCAGTATGGGCATCAGCCATGGCTCACAAGGTCATCTTGGCCCACTCCATTGCTGCATTCTTCGCAGGTGGTGTTTTCGGATACGACAGCGTCATCAACGGAGCTAGCATATCTATGCCCACCTTCATGCTGTACTTCGGCGCCATGACGCCAGATCACCAACTATACGTACCATCCATCTGGGCCTCGCTCTGGATAGCCATGTCGTATCTGCTTCAAGCCATCGGAGGCTTTGGTATCGGTTTCATATCTGACCGCATTGGTCGCAAATGGTCCTGCGTCGGCGCATGCTGCGTATCGCTCGTCGGCGTTGGCATCCAGTTCGCTGCGACGAGCCGCGGCATGTTTTTGGGCGGCTAGATGGCCAACGGCCTTGCTATCGGCTGTATCTTGGCTAGTGCTACATCATGGGCTTCCAAGATCACTCCTCTCCGCCTGCGCGGTCCTGTCCAATCCGCTATCGTCCTCTCGACCGTCCTCATGCAAGCCATTGGTCTCGTCACCATCCGCGTTTACGTACCGAACTTGACCGAGCACGCATTCCGCATTGTCTTCGCGGTTCAATGGGCCTGGCCAGCGATCACCCTGATACTCTTTGCTCTCATGCCGGAGTCGCCGTCATGGCTTCTGATGGAGGGCAAAGAGGAGCAGGCGCGCAAGGTCTTATCGAGGCTTTACGAATCCAATAACAACATCGATGCGCGATTCGCCGTTCTTCGCAGACAAGTCGAACAGAAACGCCATGAGACCCTGGCGAACGGCACTGGTAACTACCTGGAGTTGTTCAAGGGCGCAAACTTCAAGCGTACCTTCACTGTCTTCTGGCTATTCCTCGGCGCTGGACTCAACGGAGCTTCTCTCCTCGCGCAAAACGTCTACTTCCTTATCATTGCGGGTCTGCCTGCCATCCACGCCTTCGACGTCGGCATTGGCGGCTTCGGACTTGCCATCATCACCATCGTAGTTTCCTGGTTCTGCATGGAGAAGATTGGTCGTCGCTTGATTTGGTTGGCTGGGGTTATGGTCAATATCTTAGTCATGGCCGTCATAGGAGCCCTGTACTACGCACACAACACCTCCAGCCTCTGGGCTACCGCTATCCTGATGTAAGCTCCAGTCTCCTGTCATTATCTGTATGTGCGTGCTAACAGAATCAGGAACGTGCTCATCGCCTGGCAAATCCTGACAATGACATCCACGGCATGGGTCATCTGCGCCGAAGTCTCGTCCTATCGTCTTCGTCCCAAGACACAAGCCGTTGGCGTTATTTCGAATGCGGCCGTCACATGGGTTTTCACTTTCACCGTGCCGTACATCTTCAACACCGATGCTGGCAATGTTGGTGCACGCTCGGCGTTTGTATTCATGGGAACGTCGGTTCTGCTACTTGCGGGCTCTTGGTACTTGGTACCAGACCTGTCAGGCTTCACAACGGCGGAGGTCGACTGGCTGTATGATCAGCGCATTGCGCCGAGGAAGTTCCAATAGTACACCAATGGAAGGGCGAAGGAAGGTGCGGCGATTGAGATGCATGGTGGGAAGTAGATGATACATGTAAAGCCCTGACAAGAGCAAAAGATATGAAATTTCAAGACAGCTACTTGAGTGCTGCGCGCACACATAAACTCCAAGCACTAGACTCGATCGCCTAGCACATCAAACAGCCAGGAGACCTTCATAACTCTACCGAGTGGCCTTGTTGCTGGCATAAGCGTACGACGACCTCCAGTATGTGACGCTTTACGCCAACCAGATCCGGCAAAGGACACCAACAGCCTGCACTATGTCAGCATCACTTTTCGTGATTTGACAAGTGCCAGCTTCACTTACAGCCATGAGCATCAATTCCGAACTGATCAGCAAGTCCCCCTGCCCCTGGTACACAACGTAAGCCGCGTACGCCAGCAGTACATATCCAGCCACAATGCCCGTGGCGGCCTACTTTTGTTCCTTCGTCATGCTGTCAGCTGAACGATTGGTCACCGGGGCAGGGATTACGTAGGACTTGGATGAAAGGTCGAGCCAGGTCAGGCCGAGTCCGGTGGTGGCCTTCCCAGTGCACGTTAGCTTTTCCCAAAGCCTTCCATAGCAGACTCGAAGAGACCTTGGAGGTACTTACTACAAACAGCACGAACCACACGAAGACCGTAACACCCTCATCAACGTGCTTCAGGGGTAGCGAGACGAGGTAGCAGAGTCCGAGGTATCCGACCACGATCGAAGTTGCGAGGAGCTTCTTTTGGCACTCTCGACCGTCATGGTATGGCGTGTGCGGTGGCAGAACTGGCGAGGAGGGAGGGGTGGGATATGTAGCGGAAGACGAGGCCGGATTGGAGAGGAGGGGGAATGTGCCGTGGCCTTCTCCGTAGTCGTATTACTTCATTCTACAATGTATTTAAGGTCGGTCTTGGAAAGTGGGCGTTTGGACGAATTTTTCGGTGTCGAGAACGATTTGTAATGTGTAAACGAGGAGCGAGGGAGGCAAACTTAGGTAGACAGAGCGCACGAGCATATCGAAACTCAACCATGGTGGTCCGGCGGTTTAGTGGTTAGTGCAGTTGCCTAGATGCTATATTAGTACGGTTTCAACGAGGTCAAAATGGTGAGCTTGGAAACCATGGTATATTTCGTCGGCACAGCCACAACATGTCGCATAATTCACGTGTGCGCTTTTGAGGTTCATGGGATTCTATTCTGCAATATGCCTATTCCACACCATCCCAAGGATAATATGCACCGAAGAAATTATGAGAGCACATCATTCATGGGTATAGCCGCCGGTGCAGTAGCCATACTCGTGCAGTGATCAGACATAAATCCAACACTTCTCCTTCATACGACTATCGCTATCTCTCCAATGTCCCTTTCAAATCGAATCAACTGTCCAAGCGTGGATAAGCAGACCGCATAACTTGAATCAAGATATCAGCATCATCCAGAATGAGCAGACACATTGCGCATCCGCAAGTGATGCGCGCACTAACGATCAGAAGGAAGACCCACGCGAGAACGATCAACGCGGGCTCCTCCTTGGGTTGCAAATACGCTAGCTATGCAACCACGATATAGCTGAGCAGAATGACTGTTACCCTGACGCGCTTCACATGCTGCCAGTCCGCCTCGGTGAGTGTTTGAGGCTGTGATGCTGTTGCTGGAGGTGGCAGTTCGGTGATGGATGCATAACAGATAGGTGCTTCAACCGGCGTCGATCGTGAGTCGACCGCCTGAGCTTGCTCAGGCTGGGGGACCGGATAGTAAGTCATGGTCATTGCCGGACTATCAAGCAGACTCGTATGGTTCAAAGGTCCGAGGTACGTGGTGCGGTTTATTCCGTCGATTGCTGTGAGGTGAAGACGCGGTATTGCTAGAAGGAATTCCTGGATCTTATATTTTATGCCGCTCCAAGCGACTTCTGCTTCAAGATAGCACAGCCACAGCATTGAGGCCAATATCGCCGTGACCGTGGATTAGGTAGACTGCACAGCCTTAGAGTTTTGTAGTGCGTCATGGAAGCCGCTCGTAGATGAGGGACACAACGTTGAGGCCACAATCTTCGTGAACATGGTTCCGATAGACTGCACAGCCTCAAGGGTCTTGGTCTTCAGGCATGGAACTCGATACCAGAATAGAGACTTACCTAGTGGCTCATTCAGTCAGCTCCAAATCGTTCATACTGCCAGGCCTGCGATTGACATCCATGATGAGCTCTAGAATCATTAGGATCTGCTAGACGAGCCGAAGTCGTCTCTCATTGCAACATTGTACCTCAAATTTGTACCTTCATGTCGCCATTCCCCAGCCTCGTAAACACTGAACAAGCTTCAGACTCAGCTAATATACCAGACCGAGTAAGGCGAGCTGCGAGACTCAAGAAAGCTAATGATGTGGATAAATAGTCGGAGCACCAAATCGTCAGTTTTATGACTTACACCAAAAAAAAAGAAGCCAATACTAATTCATCTCATAAGCCTCGAAAACATAGAAGCCGATCCAGTCGATATTGATATGCTGGAATGTATGTATGCTCGTTACAACTAAGGTGTTATGACGACGTATACAACGCTATATCAGCGACATTGTTACAGGGTCCTTGCTACGGGGATGTTTCGTCACGAAAACAGCGAAAGAGCTTCTGATAGTATGTTGCGCTTTTTTGGCGCTCATGAATTGCTTTAAGCTATATATTCATAACTTGTCATGCGGCTTTTGCCTTCTTACAGCCGATGCGTACATCGGTCTGTTCGTTCAATCATCACACCTTCTGCTCAACCTTCTGGTTCTGCGCCTCAACACTAGCGCGACCGTCCGCATTTTCCATGGCAATGGTAGCGCTCTTCTCGCCGCCGTGATCCAAGACTTCGGCCATACCACCCTGGCCTGCGGTGAGCTGAGCGCCCTTGCGGCCGATGAGGGACCAAGGAAGGTTGAACATCTCGTCCATAGATTCGAGCGATTTTCCTGACGTTTCTGGGAGGAAAAACCAAACCCAGACAAGACCGATGGCCGTAACACAGCTGAAGAACAGCATGGTGCCACCAGTAGTCATGCCAATGAACATGAGAGGGACAGCCTTGGAGTTTCCGTACTGATTCACAAAGTGGAAGGTCATGGCAATCGAACCACCGAGAGCACGGAGCCGGAGAGGGTAGATCTCAGAGTTGATCAAGTACTGGATGCTGTTCCATCCTAACGCCCAACCGAAGCCGCTGAAGTAGATCATGACGATTGCGCCCATGGCAGCGTGTTTCTGGCTTGAAGTCTGAGGGACGGAGTTGTCGCTGATTTTGTTATCGATGAGAAGGAAGATCGCCATGTACAGCATCGATACGAGCTGCAGTGTGATACCAGTGGCGAGAGAGCGTTTGCGACCGATGAAGTCGATGAGAAAGAATGCGCAGATCATGGAGGATACGAATTTGACGACACCAAAGATAGCAGTGGCGAAGAGCTTCTCATTCCGTCCAGTGGTACCCCTGCAAAAGTCAGTCTATGTCCCAAAACCAGATTATACAGTCCCAACTTACATCATGGCGAAGTACTGGGGTGCGTAGATCGTGATACTATTGGCACCAGACCACTGCGAAAGAAGTTGCGAGAAGATACTGAGCTGGAGACGGTAGAGATTGGCGCGGCTCGCGAAAAGCTCGCGAATCGGTCCAAGCCAAGTTGTGCCCATCGTCGCCTCTCGCTCACGGTTGAGCTGATCGTTGATGTCGATGACTTCGGAGGTAATGTACGGGTGGTCCGCAGGTAGCTGGCGCAACCGGGAAAGATTGTCGAGCGCTTCTTCGTGGCGGCCGACCTTGATCAACCAACGAGGCGACTCGCGGCTGAAGAAGGAGAGGGTGAAGATGATGCCGGCAAACATTAGGTGCATGCTGTTGGGAACGAGCCATTGTGCGTCAGTGTGCGAAGAGATGTGGATCGACGAACCCCAGGAAGCGAAGTACGCAAGCATGATGCCACTGTCGACTCAATCAGTATGGTCGTCCCTTCCAGCGAACATTTCTGCGCTTACAGGTAGACAGCACCGGCGAAGGCGCAAACGCAAAGACCACGAATAGCTCTTGGTGCAGTCTCTGCGAGGTAGGTTGGTGCAACGACTGTGGTCTGGCCAATACCGACGCCAGCAATGAAGCGGCCAGCATATATCATTCCAATGCTGCCGGTCTTCGCCGACGCAAGGAAGATCGTGATACCGGTGACCCATAGGAGGCAAAGCTGTCGGGTTGCCCACAATCGACCAATCTTGTCGGTAAGATAAAACGCGATCATGGCCCCAAGGATGCTGCCCATCTGAACCATTGATGTAATGTTCGACAGTAGCTCCGCGATCTCGTGCTTCGACTTTGTCTTGTCATTGAGACCAAACTTCTTCCTGAAGGGCTCCAACTCCGAAGTGGTACCAATTAGTCCTTCATCAATACCACGAGCTGCACCCATAAGGCCAAACAAAAAGACTCCATACCAAAGGCGCCAGTTGAGCGACTCCTTGGGAGTGTCCTTCAGGTTCTCTCTCCAGGGGTTCCACATGCTGGGCAAATCTCTGTGGCAGGTCTTGATAGAGAAAGTGGAATGAGGGTTGCGCAAGATTGACAGGCGTGAAGTCTGAGTGACAGGTAGGACGGGACCCTTTATAATGATCTGGAAACCCCAGTCGTGGGGTGTGCAATGCTGAGAAGTGTAAAGCGGAGCGATCATGACCTGCTCGTGCTCCTCAACCACCCAGACTTCGGAGCGACCGAATCACATACCCTACCACACCATGATGCCAAGCTACAAGTCTTGTGGATCGTCTTGCACCAGGCCGAACTTACATAGCAGGCAATTGGAGCCTTTCATGGTGGCCCCGACTTCTCCCGTTTTGCCTCGCCTCGAGGTCAAATGCCGCACACCAAAAGCCGAATCTCAGCTGCTTCTTTGCGCTTTCGGAAGGCCGCACAACCCCAATCTGAGTCGATGTTACACCGGCGTACATGCTCAAAGGCTCAGCGCGGTGCTTTGCATGCTTGGCATGCTTCCTCGCATGCTTGGTGGGGCAAAGCTTCCTTGATCATGCATCTGCGGAGCTTAGCACCGGCGCCGTTGACGATGATGAACCTATGGCATCTGTTGGATCAGCGTGTCGAATAACACCCCGCAATCCTTCAACGCGCCACACCTGCACCGACGAGGTTGGGAACGACAATTTTTCGCGACTCGTGTGACTTCACCGAAGTGCGACCGCGCTTCTGGTCAAAGATCATTGGTCGACTACTTCGCACGCGGACGCAAAAGTAGCACCCCAGAGCGTTCCTCCGCGACGAGGTCCACTTTTCGGTCGACATACCTCCGACGCACATCGGCTACGCTTCTAGAGTCTTGCATTAGTGGCCGGTGGTGTGGTCGTGAGAGGTGCGGCTCCAACACGTGCGGCTTCCTGGTTCAACGCCTCCACTTCTGCATCTAGTAGTGGGATGCGCTCCTCTTTGTTCAAATCTTCAATCTCGCCCGGGAAGTAGATGCGTTCAGTGCCCTCCATCTTGTCGGAGCCGACGACTCGATGGTAGAGGTAGTCCATCCGCTGCCTGAAGTTTTCTATTGTTACGAAGAGACCCGGTTTGATAGCGACGAGGAAATGACCCACGTCTGCCGGCTTCGTGGGGTCGTAAGGATTGGTGACATGTCCAGCAAATGCGCTACCAGAAAATACTCCAGAGAAAACGTCCATCATGATAGCAAGAGCGGATCCTTTAGGTCCACCCATTGGGAGCATGACTCCTTCAAACGCCTCGGCAGGGTCTTCTGTTCTCCGACCGTCTTTGCTGAGCGCCCAGTCGCTAGGTACCTTCTCTCCTCTTCGCAAAGCTTTGTATATCTTCCCGCGCGCGCGGCGACAGATGGCGCCATGTCCAATATGAACGGTCGGCCCTTGTTCCCAGCTGGCGCCCCGCACGCGATCGGTGAGATGCCCATGAGCTTTGACCTCCCTCCCCAGGCGGGCAGGGCGGGAGAAGAGTTCGTGAATACCAAACTCATCATATCTGCATCAAGTGCTTGATGGACTACCCAAGCTGACATACCGAAATGATTCGAGTGCTTTACTGAAACAAGACCTACTCCAATCTTGCTTGCCATATCAATGGCTGCAGCCATGCCCATGCTTGCTGCAAGAAAGCCAGAACCGTTATGCTGAGCAACGGCAGGAGTGACTTGGTGGATAGTCGGTGATGCGGTTGCATCTAAAACACCTTCTCGTACGCGGGCCATATATGATTGGATCCTATTCATCCCGTGAGTGTCAACGCCTGCCAGGTCAGCGTCGACAAGACACTGGGCGACAATGATAGCGTTGTCTTACGGGACTCCATTGCCGATAAGGACCCTCTCAACGAAACTTCGTGCATCGGAAACGTTGACATGATGCATCTGCTGCCGCTCGATAGACATCTTGGCAATGACTGGGTCGGCGTATCGTCCGAGGGCGGCCTGAAGGTGTAGAAGTACTGAGCGACAAGGCGGGAGCTCGACTCATTTGTGAGAGATCAGGTGGAATCATGAGTCAACGAGTCACCGCAGATCTGGAGTTCTCTGGGTTGTTGAGATGTCAGTGGTGAGAATCTCGAGCTTCTCGCATGTTCGACTCAAAGCAGTTTAGCGCCAAGCGCAGCCGGGAAGGCGCCGTCGGCGGCATCCTTCGAAGCAACTACCACCAGTGTGCTTCGACCTGCATACCTCACATGGAGTGCTCGAGCGAAGAGAGCACAGGAAAGATTACAGGTGTATAGCTACCACAGAGTTCCGGATCCTCTTGAATTTAGCGGAACCTACCAAGCCCAGGAACTACAAGTAATTCTCCCTTGTTCCTCGCTCTGCACTCCGATATATTGCGTCGATCATCTTGTGACGGAGGAGCGCATCTTCAAAAGTCGTCACACTGTAGCCCTTATCGGTACCAACACCTGCCCATGCATCCCAAGCTTTGCCAACGTTGAAGGAAAAGTCTGGCGCTTTCTCGACCTCAATATCTTCGATGCCATCATCTTTCGCCAGCTTGACTTTTGGTTGGAACATCTGGACGTGGCCACCCATCTTCCCGCCTTCAAGCACAAGCGTTGCATCAGTGCCGTTGATCTCCCAGTAGAAGTCGCGACCTGTGCGCGATAAAGCTGGCGCATACATGACATCAACGAGTCCACCTCCATTGGCGAGCTTGCCAATCATGTTCACATAATCATGCGCAGTCTTCTGGACCTTCTTCGTCGGCTTGCCATCTGCGCCCACTAGTTCTAGCTCCGGTCGATGATTGGCTAGGGTAGCTGAAATGTCCTTGACCTCGCCTAGCACGTAGCATAGGGCGTCTACAGCATGGCCGAAGGGAATGGTAACAAGGTTCGCCCCGGCTTCGATAGGTAGAGCATAGAGAAAGCCCTGTTGGATGGTGGGACCGAAGATCATGCCCTATAATGAGCATATATCAGTAACCAGTAGACGATGTGTTCAGAATAAAAAGCTGCACTTACATGACCATACATCGTCGTTCCCAGGACCTTGCCGAGCTTGCCGGATGCTACGATCTCTTTCGCCTTAAGGATAGAAGGGTTTTGGCGTGCTTGTAGACCAACCATGGTTCGAACACCCTTCGTCTTAGCCAACTGGACAAGCTCTTCTGCTTCGGATAAGTTGCGAGCAAGTGGCCATTCTGAAAAGACATCCTTTCCAGCTTGCAGCGCTGGCTTGATCAGATCATAATGCTCTGGTACATTGACGCTCACCGCGACGATGTCGACGTTTGCATCCAAGGCAATGTCCGAAGGGCTGTCGTGTGTTGCGACGTCTTCGAGCTTGTACTCTTTGGCAGCTGCTTCAGCCGACGCTTTGGAGCTGTTTTGAAGCGCGGTGATCTTGTAGAGATCGGTCTTTTGTAGGTAGCCGAGATGACTTCGCGAGGCCCAGGAGCTGTATTGAAGTCAACCATCTTAACTCGTCAATCATGGGGTTGCACTTGCCCTTTTGCTGAGAGACCAATCAGGCCGATGCGCTTTTGCGAATCGGGCATTGTGGCACTGGTGGCGTCGCTTATTTCGGATTACTGTGAGAACTTGGTTATACCAAAGGCGTTTTTGTCTGTCTTCTCTGATGGTCCCGAATGAGTTTTGTGCACTCCGCTACAAGTCTCATGTATGCTTATTAATGCTCTGGTGACAATGACGTTGGTACTGCTTCCCAAGAAGAGGGGCTTCCGCCGCAAGCCTCATCGACCGAAATTCGTCCGCATCGTTCTTATCTGTGCATTAACCTCAGTGTCGACCAGCCTTGCGCTCCGCAGCGTTGGCCTCGCACTCGCATTCGTATATCGCACGAAACCTGGATCTTGTACGACATTCTAGGGGCTTCTCAGATGCACGGCAGTTGTCACTAGTGACCACGCTGGATAAGGGCTGCCGCGGATCCATGGATTCGGCGCTGTACTGCTGTGGTATGATATGAGAGTCGATCGCGTATTTGATCATTATTCGATACTCAAATGTATTTCAGTCACCCCTGGGTGGGTTGAGGCAGGAGCTTTACCATGACGCGTGCGACCCGAGAGTCGATAAAACTTTGGGCGTAGCATCGTCGGCAACTGTACCCGTCCTCGTGTCGCACGCGTAAAGTTTGTCTCGAGTCTAGAAATGGGTGTCGAGGCTAAGGAGGGCAAGAACAGGTTGGAAGAGAACACGATTGCGCTAGCACATGCCTAACAAATAGAAGGGGCAGGCCTGTGAGGACAAGTGAGCTTACAGAGGCACAGCAGAGAAGAGTGTAGGGTTAGACGGTAAATGCGACATCGAATGCGAGCTTTGCGAGTATGCCAATCCTGGCGTTATGCGATGGGAGCGGTCCCATGAGGCAGAGTTTTTCGGTCCACGTAATCACTAGCCTAATTGGTTGTTGCATCTGCGCTTCGGCAAGCTCGCTCCTAACAATACACAGAGCAGTTCCCAAGCACCTCGTGTCATCGCACGAAAGGTCATGTCTGAGTTCAGCCCGTGGAGGCTAAGCTGCCGAGCATGGCATGGATATGCGATATGATTGCATCGAGCGGCCAAGTCGAACTGACATCTGCTGCCTGCCACTTCCAACAGTCGCGTCCGGGCGTTATGCGCGGCGCAACCCTGACTATATCATCCACGTCTAATCACTTTCACTGCAGCCGTAACCCATCGCTCAGATCTCTGCAGAGAACTTCGACATGGAGATGCGTATATATCTGGCTTCCTTTTTCGTTGGTGTTCTCCTTCACGCTCTGGTCTTCTCTAGGAACGAATGGGACCGTCGTTCGCCATGGATCTTTTACTTCTTCGCCTCGCTACATATAATTGGCGTTTTCATCCTCAGCTTGTATTGCAAGCACCGCTTCATTAAATCATTGCACGAGACCGGTGTTCTTGAGTTTGTTCTGTTGGGTGGTCTTTCCTCTTCCTTGATGGTGTATCGTCTTTTCTTTCATCCCCTCGGGTCATTCCACGGACCCATCGGGGCGCGTCTCTCTGCGTTTTGGTTCACCAAAGAAAGCATACCGGACCTGATGTTCTATGTTAAGCTCCGCAGATTTCATGATGACCTTGGTGATTTTATCAGAATCAGTAAGCGCTCAAACTGCATGCATCTATCAGCGATGCTGAATCTATGACAAAGGACCTCGTGAGCCCTCTATAAGACACCCAGATACGATTGTGGACATTCATGGGCCAAGGAACCGGATTCGAAAAGCCGACTTCTACGAGCAGAACGATCCACTCATGAGTCTCCAGATGAGCCGAGACGTGGGGTTTCACAAGCATCAGCGCAAGTATTGGGACAAAGCATTCCACCATAAGGGTACGTCGGCACTTCCAAACCGTTATCAGTTCTGACGCGACACTTTACAGCCCTGACGGAATACACCCCTCTGCTACTCGAGCATTATAAAATTCTCTTCGACATTTTCAGCACACATGCTGCAGCTGGAAACCCAGTAAATGCAAGCAACCTTCTATTGGACCTGTTCTTCGACGTTGTCTCCGAGCTCACCTTTGGGAAGTCCTTCAATGCACTAACGGAGAAGCAACGTAATCCGATCATACAAGAGTTCTTGCAGCAGCAGAAGGTAGTGGGCTTCATGCTCCAACACATGCCACTATTCTATCTTGCCAGGTGCTTGCCCGTTGTGCAAGAACGAATGAACGCTTGGTTAGGCTGGTACGACAACGCACTTGAACAGCGCGAGAAGGTGAGTCATTTCGACTGGCTTGGGCAGCATTACGACTGACCTTGGTAGATGGTATCTTCCTCGCCAGACTTCTACACATACTTGTCGCAATCTGAACACTTCAGTATCCACGGCATCCAGGAGGATCAGCTAGCGATCATCGCCGGCGCTGACACTAATGCTATCACGATCTCCAACGCTTGTTGCCTGCTCTGTTGTCATTCCGAGTATCAGGTGAAGCTGTATCAGGAGCTGAAGGACCTTCCTATACATCATGGCATGATCGACGATCAGCACCTCGCTGGTATTCCTATACTATCAGCTATCATCTATGAGGTCCTCCGACTGCACCCGCCAGTACCTGGCGAACTTCAACGCTTGAATCCTCCAGAGGCCGCGATCATAGCAGGCCGTTTTGTCCCGGGCGATATGGTGATATCCACTCCGACCTATGCCGTCCAAAGAGGTTAGTACTGAGCCCGACTATCATTCGATACTAATGACAACCCAGATCAACGCACGTTCATTCAACCACATGACTTCATTCCAGAACGATGGTTCACTCAGCCAGAGCTCATTCTTCGCAAGGACGCTTTCGTTGCGTTTGGGTACGGCGCTTACAACTGCGCTGGCAAGTCTCTCGCCATGTTACAGCTGCGTATGGTGCTTGCCATGATCGTTCGCAACTTCAAGATCTTCGTCCCTACTGGCAGAGAGAACGAGTTTCAGCATTTTATTGATGACCAGTCGGATTGTTTCGGAATACATCTGCAACCTCTGCCGTTGCTATTGAAGGTAAGGACGTAGCAATGTGCTAAAGATATAGTCTCAAGATGATTGTGGAGATACGTGAAGTGTGATCGCAGATGTCCGTCGAACCCGGCGGAGGCTTTCACTCCATAAGGAGCGAAATGCTCTGGAGCACTCCGGGGAGTCGAGAAAACCGCTGCAGGTGAAGCGCCCACACAATGCTTCCGACCATGGAGCCCATTCACTCACGTATTTGAGCATCCAGCACCTAAGAAGTTTAATCACACCACTTCTTTTGGCCTCTGCCCTTCCTTCCGCTCAACTCCTAAATCACAACCACTTCACATGGTGTTCCTACAACTGGCTTGCTATATCTTTGCAAAGATGTCGAAAGATTCCACACCCTTAGTCCGGGATCCTGCTCGACGGCCATCGAATGGTCATGACTCAGAGGAGACACTGGTGGCGTCTTCATCATCGTCAAAGCGGTACCGTCTTGCTCGTCTTCTCAAAGACGGTGGCGAAGCAGCCAAGAAACACCTGTAGGCAAAGTTTGGTCACATAAGCGCAGCAAGAACGATTGGCAAGAACATTCCAGGTCGTGGCCGATACACGACATTACGATACCTTGGCCACGGTGGGAATGGCAATGTTTATCTGTGTCGCGACCGTAAGATGGGTGTGCTGGTAGCTGTCACCTCTGACAGAAGTGGAAACTCTCCAGCTTCTAGGTCCACATCCAAACATTGTCCGTTACCGTGCTATGCTTCACCATCGGAACCTACAGGACGTTTTGGAGCTCGTTTTCGAATACTGCGAGATGGGAGACTTGGTAAGCTACATCCATGGTATTGAGGATGAATTTCCAGAATTGTTCCTGTGGCACATGTACAAGAACATCGCCGACGGCCTCAATCACAATCATAGTGCCGGTATTGTGCATGGAGATCTGAAGCCGGCCAACATCCTGCTTTCGTCTCCGCCTTCTGGCGAACTGTTCCCGATCCCTAAAGTCGCTGACTTTGGCGCGGCAGCAATTGATCCGGCACGCAACATACCACTAGGACACCTCGCGACATCTTTTTGGCAGCCTCCAGAAACGGACTGGCGCTATGGAGCAGAAGCGGACATTTGGGCTCTAGGATGCATCGTCCACGAACTTGCCCTGTGCAGCCTACCAATTTGCGAGCTCGAAGATCCGGACATGGATGCAGAAGTCTGGCTTGAACTGAGTGGGAAGAGCATACCATCTGAGACATCACACCCGACGCTATACAAGTACTTTACCACTTCCTGGCCTTCCATCCACCATATGTAAGGCGCGTAGATCAGTGCAAAACATCGACCACGATGTTGTACAGCAAGCTTCTGAACTACATGATGATGCGCGCGCTTGACACCAACTACCGAACGCGTATCACGAGCCACGAGCTCCATCGCCTCCTGCCCGTACTCGAAAGCCTGGTGCATGAGTTAATGCTTGCTGGTCAAGAAGCTATGCTTGACCAGATTGATGATGGGCGAGATGGCCACTGGCGCAAAAACAGTACTATGACGGATTCAGGCGTGTTCGAGCAGCTGTTCTATGTTATCACACTGCGAGCAAATCGTGAGCACAACATCAACATGTTCTTGTGGGCTACGCCACTGCCAGAGATCATGGACATGAAGGAGCGCACAGCTGCCTACCGGTACGTCGCTGAATTGGACATGCTGCGCGATTTGTGAGCTTGCGAACAACGACTTTCGCGTCATACTCTCCTGATCGACTCTCTGCACCTTCTGCATTGATTTCGTTTTTCATTCGCTCATGAGCTTTTCATTAGCACTTTCGCTACTGATTTATTTGTGACGTAAGCGCGAAGTGTGCTTAGAATCGAACAATTTCACCTCTCTTACACCATTCTCTCCTTCACTGCCAAGATGCTCATCAATTCCATACCGTTCTTTTCATGCTAGATGTCTGTACCAGCACAGCCACTACAGCGATAATTGTCCCATAGAGTCTTCAAGACTGACTGCTGAGACTCCGTTTCGCAAATCACACGGTGGTCACACACTAACTCTTCTCCGGTCTCTTTCACTTATTCACCATTATTCTCGCGCAATGACGACAGCGCTAGCACCAGCTCGCAAGTGCAAGGGCCGCTGGAATCCCGCCTTCACCTCTGCCTAGCGTAATCTTGGGACCTCTCACGACTAGCTCCACCTCGAACTCTCCAGTATTTAAGCGCGACCCTCTGTCACCCAACTCACCCAATCCCTCTATCTGTAACTCATATTCTCAACCGTGGATATGTTACCAGCGCGTCGAACGATGCCCAAACAGACCACCATGGCAGCCAAGAAGCGAGGCGGAGGCGTGCAAAAAGGTGTCGGCAGTAGAGGAGGCGGACGAAGTCAGAGCCATAGGGTATACTCTGCTTCACCAGCCCCGATCGCCTACGCTGGTGGCCCCGTGCCCCGACTCAAGTTGAAGCTACGCACTCCAGCACCAGAGGCTCAATTTCACCAGAATGTAATCGATTTCAGCCAACAAGCCACGGACGTCGTCGAGGAAGAAGATGATGAACAGGAGGAAGAGCTGCCAATCGCGCAGCCCTCACAGCCATCACCCCCCAAGACTCGTGGACGTCGAGTGAGAAAGCCGAAGAAGTACGAGGACTACGTTGTCGGAAGTGAGATGGACCACGAGATTGAGACAAGCACGGTGAACAAGGTGGACAGCAGCGACGATGGAGCGGAGTACCAGATGCGTAGCACACCACGTAAGCACCTCAGTCTTCTCGACTACCCTTGGTAAGACCACATGCTGACAGACACTCAGCCAGTTTCGACACGCGACGCCAAGAACAACAGAACCAACCTCGTAAGCGCAGTGGCGCTCGAAACCTCAACCATGATGTCTATAGTGACCCCGACCCACGACCAAATCTCCTAACCCTGCGTAACACATCCTCTTCAACCGTGACGCCCTCCTCGCCAGCTATCCGTCAGACGCGAAACGACTCGGACCTCAACCCCGACGATAATGTCTTCCGAATCATGAAAATGCTAACCGGCTCGAGCAGGATCGTCATCGACCTTCCCGACCTCGAAGAGACACCCGGAGTCAAGAAGCCGTACTCTGCTCCATTTCTGATGCACTTGTACCTCGCAGCGTACGCAGGTGCGAACTGGAATATTTGCGATCTCATAGCCGATACGTGGATCCGTGCATTCCATAAGCTGCGGAAGCGTGCTGCGCGCGAGAGGTTCGAATTTTGGCGTCCGAACAAGCCATTCTTGGCGAGACTTCCGGGCGAGTATGCGCCGCAGAAGGAGTGGGCTAGCAAATTACGGACTCAGGACCCATTACTGGCGGACGACGTCACCGACTTCCATGCACACCTGTTAAATCTGCTCTATCAGCGAACCGCACCAGACTGTGGTGCGCGTTCACTGTGGGCCGACACGATGGCATTGAGAGGGGGCAAACTTGAGGACGCCATGACAAAGGACAAGCAGCGCAAGAAGAAGGACGGGAGGACATGGCATCCTGATCTGGTATACGACATCATGCTCACCGGCCTCCGCCTATGTCGGCGCAAGCTCACACTGAAGATCGAGGAGTCGGTCGAGGGCGCGTGGTGTCAGCGGTACCATGAGCACGGGAAGCATGGTCGGTCGTGCTATCGTGAGATGGCCGCTATGCGGGATCCGGAGAATAGTGACGAAGACGAGGTGGAACAGTTGATTCAGCAGGCGATGGATGTGGATATGGAGAATGGTGGCGATGCTAAGCATGTGACTTTCCAGGAGTTTGCGGACGGTGAGATGATTGATGTGGATGCGGAGGGCGATTCTGACGATGAGTAGTTGGTTGGACTGAGGGCTAGTGCGGTTAGCAAGCGATCTTGAATACGCCGTGAGGGAAATCTTGGCAAGTAGGGAAGATCGTGAATGAAGACAAGTTTCAGTTCGCTATAAGCTTCGTTTCGATACGGTGTGGCAGTGATCATGGTCGCATCTTATCTCCTTGATGAGCCGGACAGAATGCATCCATCTGCACAATCTGGATCTGTGGAGTTATACGCGATCTGGCCGACCGAACCACCCGGCTCTATGCTAGGGTTACGAGGACTCTGAAACATGCGTCCATCGGCAGGCGAGATCAATGTCTCCAAGATATCTCCGAACGGATTTCGAACATTCGCAATCGGCTGTCCTTTGACAAGAGGCTCGTCCACATCAACCAGTCGCTCTACAAACCCGCCGTATTGGGACCATGTATCATGAAAAGTGGTTGCAATGTAGACGTTGCTCAGATCTGGTTCAACGGTCGTGTTCGAAGGAGCAATCTTAAGGTCAACCATGACGCGGTTGACGAAGTCGACCACACAGTCGATGAGGCTATTGTTCCAGACTTTGGCTTGGCCCATTTCTACCGTGATGGACGGCACCTGGTAGTCAACGAAAGTGGTCTCGATGGAGCCGGGCTCTCCGGGATCGATCTTCAGCGTATCGGGCTGGAGGAGCTTCGCAAGACGCTCAACGTACGGTAGTCGGAAGTCAGCATAGCACCATAGCGAGGTTTCTCCGCCAGAGCTGGGAGTATCTGTCTATGATCAGCAACATTATTCCATGGCACCATCGATTGAGGCTCACGAAGATCGATGCCAACATCGACCTGAGATGTATTGCCCCAGATGTAGTTCCAAATGTTGTACGCGAGAAGTTGGGGCCCGCTTCCACCCTCAGTAGCCGCGGTGCCAGGGAACACGCGATTGACATTGGTGAAGAAGCCCGACGCGCCAGCGGTGAAGTAGTTGCGTTGGCTCAAGTAGATGCCTATAGGGTTGACTGTGGGGATGCCGATGACTAGAAGCAAGTTAGCAAAAATGCATTTGCAGCTTCTTCGCCACACACCAGTGCCATTGAGCGTCGCAACTTGGTCCTCCAATTGCTCGAAGATGCGCTGTACGACCCTGACTGGGTTCAATTCGTCACCATGGATGGCTGCAGAAAGCGACAGCTTCTGTCCTGTCTCGAGACTTTCTGGTGTTCCTCGCGCAACCATTACAGGAATGTGGACTGGGTGTCCGCCGTTAAGTTCACCAACCCTCAAATAGTACCTCGACACACTCTGCGCAGGCACATCCGCAAGATTGAGATCGTGGATGACTCGCACCCCGTTAAGGACATCACCGGTGAAGTTCACAGCAAGCGCGCTGCTGGCGCATACTGCAATGGCACCGAAAGCTGAATTGAAGAGCTTCATGGTTGCGTAAGATCTTGTGACTTCCAGTTGGCACCCGTCAACATTTTGTAACTTCGTGAGCTTCCGATAACATGCAATTCTCCATAGCTTGCCCAGCACAAGCTCATGGCGCGATTGGGAAGGTCACCGAAATACCTCCACTCAGATGACGATGCCCAGACAGCGCCGAGCATTGAGGCTTTCGTGCTATCGGCGGTTGAGCCGTAATTACTGGCGGTCATGCAACGGAGAAGCGCAATAGAGGCCGTCGGAGTTCATCTTGACGCGATGGTGTGACATCTACAGACAGATTACGAGGAATGGTGGAGAAAGTGCAGGCTCGTGAGAAGGTTGTGGTTTGGTGTTAGGCGGGCGGATGCTGGCGTACTAGTGCGCGAGTCATGAGAGAGCTCGATGCGCTAACGTGCATGTCGGTGATCCGAGCCGCTCGCCGACCCGAGCCACCCACCACCATTTGCCCACAGTAGAAAATGAAGCTCTACAGTCACCCCCAATAGATATTATCACGAAATTTTGTGGTGGAGTAGTAAAGTGATGCTTGCGGTCAAGTTGCGCTAATAGTATCTAGTAGGAAGTGTGACGTTGCGCCCGCTGCTGGTCATTTCTGTTGGGGGTGGTGGTGTAGGCTCACCACCAGAACCACCACCTTTAGCAGGTTGCGCACGACGCGCTTTCTTTGCCTTTAGCCTAGCCTTTTGTGAGGCTACTCTCTTACCTCTTTTAGACAATTGTAGCGCTTTTTAGGTGGTTACAGCTTCTTGTTCCTCTTGTTTCTTGCGCTTAGTTTCAGCTCTTTGTGCAGCCACTCTTTCCTTCTCCTCTGCCCGCTCTGCCTTAGCTCTCTCACGCGCTACACGCTTCTCCTCTGCCTGCTGCTTGTTATATAGAGCAGCTGCTTCTTTAAGCTCTTTGTTGACTGCATTTTGGAATTTCTCCTCCTCCTCTTCTTGCTTTCCGACTCTCTCACGAGCACGTGATTCTCTAAGCTTCCTAGGAGACCACATTATAGCTCCACCGTAGTACTCCTTACGCTGCTGTAGGTCAAGAACTTTGCTCTTCTTCTTGTGCTTCCTTTTAGTGACGATCGCCTCTTGTAAGCCCTTGTTCTCCTCCTTAAGAAGGTCATTTTCAACCTGCAAGTGGTGGAGAGAGCGAGTAATCTTCTTTGCTCTCTCCGTCTGCCCATCTCTTACTATCTCCTCTACAAGCCGTTTCATCTTTCTCCAGTCTCCCTCAGCAAGAATTGGAGAGCTTCCTTGGAGTTCTGCTTCATCTGGCGTCTTCTCACGGTACCGTTTGAGTACAACCTCCCTCTCCATAGGCCACACCCCAGTGGCTTCAAAGGACTTCAAAATGTGCTTCTCCACTATAGCGCTGGTCCAAGCAATCCAGAATAGAGGGAAGAAGTCGCCCTTCTTGATAGGAAGGAGCCCTAAGGAGCGCTGGGTGTGAGCGCGCAGCTGCTTTGAGTATGAGGATGAGAGAGGCTTGAACATGACCACATCAAGTGGCTGAAGCGTATGGGTCGAGTGAGGAGGAAGTATACAGAGGAAAATCTTATTCTCAAAGCAGTAGCCAATAAAGTCTCGAGAGACATGGGATCCGTGGCCATCTACGATGAGGAGTCGCCACTGCTCACGCGCCTTCTTCTCCGTTTCTCGATCAAAGACCTGCTCAAGCCAGGCTAATCCTATGTTGTTATTAGTCTAGCCAGAGGGAGATGAGGAGACGAAGACCTCGTGCTTGCCGGCTCGGATTCCGTCCACCCAGCTTGACTGTAGATCACATGATGCAGACTAGAAGATGAGACCCGGCGACAGAGCCGTCCCATCTGCACAGATTGCTGCCAGAACAGTTATCCACTCTCGGTTACCATCTGGAAGTGCTGCTCTTACTTCTTTAGTGTCCCATCTCCTCTTATCAAAGATCCTCTTATCTCTTCCAATTATACTGATCTGATTGAGAGTCGGTGAATCGTTTGATTGAGCTTTGAGATCTTTCTCTGGTCTCTATCAGTCACAGCGCGATCTGCTAGCTGTCTGATCTTCCTCCAATCAGAGACGCTCAAATCTGAGGAGTCGCCATCGCTTGAGCTGCCTGGTGTAGGCTGCCTATGAGATCTCTTGAGTATCATCTCAGGAATAAAAGGTGAGAGGCCGGTTGCTTCAAATGCCTTGAGTATAGTCTCCTCCTTGAGCGAGGCCTCCCAGGCAGCTAGAAACATTGGATAGAAGTCTCTCTTGCTCATAGAAGTGAGCCCTTGACACCTCTCCATGAAGGCTGCTACCTGGCTTGAATAGGCAGTTAAGAGAGGCTTGAACATGACGACATCAAGCGGCTGAAGCGTGTGGGTTGAATGAGGAGGACAGACCATGAGGAGAATCCTGTTCTGATCGCAGTACTCAATAAAATCCATCGTGAGATGAGATCCATGGCCATCAAGGATAAGCAATCGATACGATCGCCCTGCCTTAGGCTTAGTACAGCGATCAAACACCTGCTTAAGCCAGGCCAGACCTATATCGTTATTCGTCCATCCTGAAGGTGATGAGGCAAAGCGAGCTCGGTGATCGTCAGGATCGAACGCCTGAAGCCAGCTATCCTGTATCGAGCCTGAGGCTGATTGATAGATGAGAGCTGGCTCAAGGTGAGATCCATCAGCGCATATACAGGCCAGCAGCGTTATCCACTCTCGATTACCATCCTGGATGTGAGCCTTGATCTTCCTCTCTTCATATAGCCTCCTGCTGAACACCCGCTTCGAGCGAGTAAGAACTCCTAGCATGAAGCCTGTCTCATCCATATTGTATATATGGCGAGGCTCTACATCATATTGGCTGAGCTTACTGCGTAGGAGCTCAAAGTAGAGGCTATACTTTGGATAAGAGTCAGCCTGGTGGCGTGAGCGATCGATTCCCGTTGCCCAGCGTGAGATGAGATGGATTTCGTGTCGTTGGATATATCGATCAACCCACCCTTTTCCAAGCTCTCTCTTAGCTATATCTGAGGCAAAGCGTCGTATCATAGCTCGGGTAGGTGGTAAGCCTCGCTCGGTGATCTTCTTGATATATCGTAGGAGCTCCTGTTCTTGCTGGGGGTAGAGCGCTTGCTGGTTTTGCGCCTTGTTGCTGCATGAGGCTGTGACACCCTGGTGCCGCCTTGAGAGTGTTGTACGATCACACCCATACTTCTTTGCAATCTGTCGGTAGCTGAATTGTTCTCCTATTTCTATCTATTCTATAGCTGCAAGCGCAGCCTCAATTGAGCCCATATTGGTAGAGTTACCGCGTGTTGAAGTTTAGTTGTTGTCATAGTGGGGTGGCTCATCACGCCGGGCGCCTCGGTACCGGTAAGCCATGCTCAATTGTCCATAGCAATCACGAATCGACGCGACTTTTTTCCTAAAGCTCACATCGTCATGTACCGTAAACAGTTCGCAGGTCATTGCCATGTGCGAAAATGCTTTGCACGGTCAGCAAGTTCTAGGCTTCACCGGTCAAGGGACTTCTCGTGGCCTGGTTCGGGCAGACCGCGCCCTTTGCAACGTTTACAGGTAATGTCGCCTTGATGCCCTGGCCGACACAACACGCCTTCACGCTGTCCATTTCATGTGCAATAGCATGATAGTGATGTATCTGCGAGCAGATTGATAGACATTGATAGGTTGCTAAAGGCTAATCACCACTGAACGATTTCACTCCAATCATCTTTTCACACCAGGTCTTCCTTAAGTCGTCTCGTTTGTCCTTTCCTATGTCAAAACAATGATGCTTCCATCTCAATGGAATGAAACGATCACCATTTTATCGAGGACATTCGAGATTTTACTCATACACCCATAATAGTACTCATTGAAGCTTCATTCTTATTTCGCATAACCTCGACACGAGAATGCTTATCGCTGCTTCGTCGCATCAGCAGCAACACTCTCCGCAGTCTCTGGCTCCCTCTCCTGCGCGGCTGGCCCACCCGTATTCCCCCTTTAGCCAGTCGGCACATCATCCAAGTTCCTCTGATTCGCATGCTTCGGAAGACCCTTCAAGTCTTTCAAATTACCCTGTTCAACACCATCCGCCAGGCCAGCAAGTCCACTTCCGCCCTTCTTATCAGCTTGTCGGAGCTCTCGTGACGTTTGGCCTTGGCCTGGGTGTCCAAGGCCAGTGTTAACGTCGCCAGAAGTCGCGCCCGTGATGGTGGTCGATGCGTCTTGGTACAGCTTTTGATTATTGAGATCGGGGTTTGGTTGGAAGGTGTTAGAAGCTGGTGCGGAGCCGGCGGGGAGGACTTCGGCTTCGAAGGTTGGGATGGCGTCGTTGTCAACTAGCTTTCCTGGTTGGTGCTGGAGGTGTGTCAGTGCTTGTCTTCCGTAATTATGGTTGATAAAATGAGCAATGCAAAGCACCCGAGCGTCTCTGGCAGCTTCCGAAGTCAAGACTTAATAGGCTTCAGGACTACACAATTGCTTCGAAGAACATTTGTACTCACACCACCCTTCTGCAGTGGCTCACTCGGAGCGACATGGCCAGCAAATTGGCCCTGATTGGCCCTGATTGGCCCTGATTGGCAACGGAATCTGGGTTTTGAGACATGATAAACAGTCAGGTTCGCGGTATGATTTAGATGATATGAGTTTTTGTGTATGAAGGGCAGGTTCGTTTCTGTTTCTTTGCGTTGAATGGACGTGAAGTTTTGTAGCTACCATTTTATTCACTATATCATCGCGTCACCATTTCGACATAAATGAGACGTCATCAATGGCGAGCCTAAGCTGACCCACGCAATGAATCGATCGATGACAGCGGGTACTTGACTTCTATACTCTGCTGGGGATTGGACGATTATCCTACGAAATATCGATGAACGATACGTTGCATGCTTGAAAGGGGAGGCGGCGAGTGGCTTGGTGGTTCCGAGATGCATTCCGAGCAGTTCCGACGCGTTGTGGTGAAGGTTTATCAACCACGACGCTAGCCTTGAACATCTTGACATGTTCTATATTGACTCAAAGCAGTGGGTGTGAGTTTGATGGATTGATGGTTGGACAGGATGAACATTCATATGCAAGCTGGACCTGGGACAAGGTGGAGTTTTGAGTATATGCTATGTACATTAAGGACTCGAGGTCGAAGCTCATTACATTATAGACAGGTCGTAAACCCAAACAGGTGGGTCTCCGTACAATCCCCTCTTCTTTACCTCAAGCAAGCTGACCACGAACAGCACCCTGGCTGAACTGCACGGTGTGCGAGTCAGTGAAGAAGCCACTGGGGTTCGCAACGATCTGTCGGACATGGAAGCCAGCAGCGTTGTCAATACCAGCAGTGTTGTTGGTACCGACAAAGAATGGTCCGGTCAAGCAGCCATACGACACACGGCGGTGATCGGGTCCCTTGGGGTTGGGGAAAGCCAGGCGAGGTGGGCCTGCCTTGCCCTTGACTCCCTCGTGGATATGAGTGGCAGTGATAGCTGGCGATCGGTATTCACCGGTGACACCGCTAAGTGTGATGTCTGTGGAGAACGTCAGACGGACAATGGATGTTGCTGAGCAGAACTGTGACTTACTGTAGCAAATCGTATTCTCCTCGACGTTGATACCGTACTTGAAGATACCCTTGGCACCGGGTTGTCCTGGTACGGGCAGACCGCTGGTCGCATTGATAACTTGGTCTGGTGTAGCCTTCACATAGTACTCGGCATCGAAGTAGAAGAGCTTCTCACTCTTCTTCCACTCATCATCCTCCCACTTCTGCTTCCAGTCTTCATCGCAGTCCTTGTTATACTTGTCCTTATTGTAGTAGTGCTTGTCTGTAGGAGCAGCTACGGCGACAGTAGCGGTCAAGAGAGCGAGGAGTGCAGGGGCTGAGAGATACATGTTGAGCGATTGTGAGTCGAGGATTGGTAGCAATGGATGAGTGTTTGGAGTTATTCGTGGCGATGCTGATGAGCTGATGGTCAAAATTGCATGCAATGCAGCACCTCTTTATATCGTTCCGGATCTCCGCACAGTTCTGAAGTCCCGAAGAGCATCATTAGCGACCTTGGATGCAATTACGTCGGTGTAGACTTCCAAGCAATGGGCCATCGTTGGTCAACTCTTGGAGACGCGCGCCAGTCAAGCTGATGCCGGTCGTGAGCTTCTACAGCCAAGAAGCATACTATTATTCCAAATGATGCTCGCCATGGGGGAACAAATGGCACCGCATATTGTCCGCACCAATCGAAGGAAGCATCGTCTTGGTACGTAGGGTAGAAAGTGCAATTGTCCGGCAGGGACCACTGCGCAGACAAACTTAAGATGCTCAGCCCCATTGCTCAACCTATTGGATTGGCTGTAGCCGTACACGTCGTCAACTCATCGGATGAACATGGTGAAAATTGGTGCTGCGTATGTCCGGTCATTCGTTGCATCGACGAAAGTTTCCTTTAGAGTACGCTTGGTATACATCGAGCCTGCGCGAATTCGGATGGTGATCGCTCCCAAGATATCGCCCAGATGCTCCTAGCTCGGAACGTTTGCGATCCGTACCCACACACATTGATCGATAGGCTTAGCGGACTACCAAGACTTCCTTTTTGGGACGTGACAGTTTTGTCGTGGTGGCTGTGTCTGATGTGGAAAGCAAAGTCTGGGCCGCTCTTCTCGACGTGTGCCGAACTCGTTCCTTAGACGCAGTGTCACTTGTGACGAAAGCGGAGAAGTTCAACACCTACATCTTGCTAAACAAGCGTCATGGCGGGGAAGTCTTGGCTAAGCGTTGGGCTGTGAATAGCAGTCTCTTTGCTGAAGGGTCGAACACATTTGCGATGAGAATGTAGTTTCCGGTTCTCGTCAAGGGCCCGCTGATTGAAGAGTTTATTTGCGGTGCGGTGGCTCACAAATGTTTCTTTCAGAAGTGGTCGACTGACATCATTTGCCACGTGCGCCAAGACCTCCACTCCTAGCGTATTTGGTGGACAAATCTTTCATCGTCCACTCGGCGTAGGGCCGACATAAGGCACCCAAATAGGACTGCAGCATCACGCTGGGGAGATTGACATGCAGTCGTAGGTCCAAGTCACACGACGGCGATGCAGGCGGAGGCCCATGGAACCCTCTCGTGGCGAGGATGCAGCGAGCTGCTCCCGCACTCCAGTGCAGCCGCAGGGGCAAATTGGCAACCCAAACTTACTTGGCATATATTGGCGGGGCTTCTCGCCGGCCTCTGGACCTACGTCGGTGGTAAGCATAGTGACAGTAATACTTATCTAAGACTGCAAGCACGACGTTAAACCGCCGACTGATCCGATCTCAATTGAACCAGCTTATTGCGAAAGAGAGCATGAAGGCAATTTTGGTGGCATTTCATATTCATGGTATGATTCGTTGTGTTGTTCATAATATGGGTGCTGGCGCCTGCATACAGCGGAGACGTCTTTGCTCACATCGTAATTGCTGATCAGCTTTTGAACCACTTCCCGCTGGCCGTGTCGAGAGTAACGTTGTCTTGGACGACTCTCCCGAACTTCAAGCTCCCGCTTTCAACGACGCCTCCAGCAACCGGTCGCTGCAGTCTGTTCGCACCACTTCTGACAGTGAAGTTTGCGAGCGGAATTTCCCTATGATTGGCGGGCAACGTCAGTGTCCATCTCAAATGCGCTTGCTTATGAAGATCTGCTTACCAGCCGTTATATAGACGCGTATTGGGGATGCCGAAGAAATTTGCATCAACCTTGTCCCGGGTAAAATGAAGCTCGAAATAACCACGATAATAAAGGTCTGACCACTGCAATTCTGAGTTAGCAGACTGAAGAATGCTAGAGAAGTTGTTCGCTCTCGCAAGCGTTATGTTTTCTCCATACGGGCAAGGCGATGAGATCGCCGTGCCAGCAAACTCGACACCTATACTGCCTGCGCCCGTCACTGGGTCATACTCTTCCTCATCTAGCCATACGAGGTCGCTGACCCACGATGCGTGCGAGTCTCCGGCAAGGAAGACATTGTTGTTGATTCCGTTACTGTAAAGGTGGTTTAGAGTGCGGTTCTTGTTCGCTCCGTAGCCTTCCCACGCATCGAGATTGACCTGGTTGTTGTTGAGGGTTGACTGATTTGCACGAGAGAAAAGGATTTGGGACCCAATAACGCGCCAAATTGCGCCTCGTTCAGCCGATTCGGAAAGGGTGCGGTACATCCAATTCTCCTGACGTGAGCCCATAAGAGATCGTCCTGCGTCATCTGCAATTTCCCCGATGTATTTGGTGTTCCAGTACAGATCAGTGATCGAGCGATCATAGTTTCGAGTGTCGAGCATCAAGAGGTCTACGAGCTTGCCGATTGAAAAAGTTCTCCAGATGCGAAGGTTGTCATCCATATCAACCTGTCGAATTGGCATCTACCAAGTCACAAGGTGTGAAATCAGCATAGACTGCATTAGCTCATTTCGTCAATACGTACCCATTCAAAGTAAGCTCGGACAGCATTCATCTTCCTTTGATCAACCGAAATCCCACCATCTTTCAGGAATGAGTCTTCTGTATTGTTTAGCTCAGCCGATCCATCACGGTATCTGCGCACCAACATGATCAGCATGCTGTCCGGCACATACTGAGTTGGAGTCTTACACATTGTCGGCAACTTCATGGTCGTCCCAAGTGGGTATCCAAGGATAAGCTTGATGACTAGCGACCAAGTCCAGGTCTGTTCGGTAGGTGGCAAGTCGTTTGCGGTAGTCGTACAGGGTGAATATCTCCTTGTCGGGTTGAGGAATGCGACCTATGCTGTCTCCCCAGCCATAGTACCCATTCTTGTATTCGTAAATGTAATCTCCAAGAAAGACGACATAATCAACAGAATCCTTATCTCGTTATTAGCACTGTTGTCACTGCTCTGATCTGTAAGAGATTGCCGACCTTGCGAACGGGATTGCCATATGCATTGAAGAATCCAAAAGGGTAATTGGCACATGAGTATACTGCAATGCTCACTGCCGTGATGTCATCATCAGCGTGTGGAGTAGTCTTGGTACGTCCAATCGGACTCTTGTTGCTGGAGCCACAAACATTGAACTGATAGTAGTATGTCGTATAAGCTTTTAGATTCTTCGCTTCAATCTATGCAGCATTAGCACAGCGCAACGCGGCGATCGCGATTGTTTCCCTACTTTGATGGTAAAGTCGACATCGGAGGATGTGAACACCGTGCCTGAATCTACCACTTGGCTGAGAGATTTGTCTTGTGCAACTTTGTACTCCACACAAATTGGTGACTTTGATACTTTCACGTATTTCTCATTGTCGTGGTCGAATAGCGGTGCATAACCGGTAACTGATAGACTTGAGTTGGAATTATCATTCTCGGGAGCAACACGAGTCCATAAGATGACGCTGTTGGGGTAAGGATCGCCTGAAGCAACACCATGCGTGAAGTTCAGTTTCACGGGATCGTAGCTGCTGGCCGGGTCATTTCTCTTGACCACTCGATGAATAGAAATACCCAAGGACGGGTGATGTTCGCTTGGCGAGCGGTAGTTGAGATTCTTGGACCAACTCGCGCTGGCAACTGAGACTAATAGTGGAAAGACGTGAAGCTTCATGCTGACAACTGAAGCTCAAAAACCCAGGTATGAACCACGGTACTGGATACTACCGGCCTGCCGCACGCTTTGTACCTCCACGAGAACCACGGTAACAACGCCGCAATCAGAGCTCATGTCTGTCTTGCCGAACGTTGATTACGTCATTGCTGCAGGAACGGCAGAACCACTCGGTCGTCCAATCAGGAATCTGTGTATTGGCATGCTGCATCTTGCTCGACGCTCAAGCGGAGGCGCTAAAGCGAGGTATGTAAAGACATTCGCAAGCCAGGTCGAATGGAGAAGGTGAATTGCATCTTGACCGGAGACCTGATGCGCGTGAGTAAAGGGCTACTGGCCATTGGTGGCGAGCAAACTCATCGGCCCTCTGGACGGATACGTCGATAGTTCGTGCATGTTCTCCCTGTCATAGAGTCGCAACCTCCTAATACAACGCATGCATTGAGGAAGCAATTCGAGTTTTCTGAGGAGTTGAGTGTGGTGTCGAAATCCAATGGCTGGTGAAAAGGTCGAGAGCTACGAGTTTCGAGTGGGCGGGCGCAGGACCGTCTGGTGCCTTTCCCCTCCGATCCAAATCCATACCCCAGACAATTCCACCCCTCTATTTGCTGCTTCTTTCGACCCCGAAGAACAAGTAATGGCAATGCGACAACTTCCTCCATCAATGCAAACTGCAATGAGCCTTAGCTTTGAGCGTGTTGCTCACTTGCGCGTTCGATGGTCTGCGCGTCAGCGCACGAGCTGAAGGCGCAGGCACCAGACTACAGCGGCTACCAAGGCGAAGCGGAGGCTTTGTGACACCACGATTCCGACCACGGTGTATAACAGCGTGAGCGACTGCTATGTAGTAAATGTTAAGGTAGGCACGATTGACCCCAGTAAGTAGGAGAAAGCACAACGGCAAAATACAATACCTGCCACACAAGTGTTCAGCACCCAACGCGAACAGTGCTTCCGAGCCCACAACGTCAACGACAAAATGATACCCAAGATAGCCATCATCGGCGCAGGCCCAGGGGGCAGGTGAGTAGTCCATGTACGAACTGACCGTGAGATATATACTGACTTCGTATCTCCACCTTTGCAGTATGCTTGCTCGCCTTCTTCACGTTCAGAACATTCACTGCACCATCTTCGAGGGAGAAACATCAATGAATGTTCGCGCGCAAGGCGGCACGCTTGACCTACGAGCAAAAACGGGCTTACTGGCCATCAAGGAGGCCGGCCTTTGGGACACATTCCAGCAACACGCACGGTACGATGGCGAGGCACTACTCGTCACAGATAAGAACCTCACGACGTGGATGCGACGATCTCAAGGCGCTCCAGACCAGAAGAGAAGCGTAGGAGAGGCACCAGAGATTGATCGAAGCGACTTGAGGAATATATTGCTTCAAAGCATTCCGAAAGAGTGCATACGGTGGGGCATGAAGCTCGCACATGTGGAAGAGTCGGGTGAAGGGTGCGAATTGCATTTTTCGAACGGCGATGTGGAGCGTGGTTACGACCTCATCATCGGTTGCGATGGCGCGTTCAGCAAAACGAGAACTTTGCTCAGCTCAGAGCAGCCATTCTACACTGGACTCGGTGGCTGGACGATGCAAATACCTGACGCAAAGACCAATGCGCCAGACATTTACAAGTTTGTCAATCGAGGGAGCGTATTTGCGTACAGCGATGGCAAAAGCATGTCCATTCAGCAATTGTCTTCTGGTAATATCTGGGTTTCTACCTACCGGCCTCGCATCGAGGAAGACCCGCGTGCATCAGACCTCAAAGTTGGTGATCTTGCAAGTGTGAAGAAGGAATTGATGTTACAATACAAAAATTGGGCTCCCGAGCTCCAGGCAGTTTTGCTGCAGACCCAAGGAGACGCGGTTTGGAGGTCGCTATATATGTGAGCACGGTCAAGTATATGCTCTCTAAGGGCAGCACACTGATTCGACTTCAACAGGCTGCCCGTCGGCTTCATCTGGCCACACAAGAAAGGCATTACTCTCCTAGGCGATGCAGCGCACCTGATGACCCCATTCGCCGGCATTGGCGTCAATACTGCTTTCTACGACGCCCTTTTACTTTCCCGCGAGATTGTCAAGTTCACGACGTCGAAACAGCAAAGCGATCTGGACGACCACGTTATGAAGTACGAGAAAGAGATGTTCAAGCACGCACACGAAGCACAGGCACTTACGTATGGCTGCATGAAAGACATGTTCCTGACTAAGGGCGCGCCGAGAACGACGATCGAATCATGGATTTTGAGACATGCAAAGGCAGATATGCCGGCTTGGTCACATCCATTCTTGACGGTGCTTGCGTATACGGTATTCTGGGTATACAAATGGTTCGTGTGATAATGTACTGATTCAGATATCTACCTAGCGACTAGTATTGCTTCATTGTCAAACCAACCACTTGCTTCCCTCCTCCTAGGTCTGCGTCAGGCTGTACGCAGAGGTCGTGAGCACTGCGTTGGTACCACTGAAAGGCTCGGTACCCGCGCCAGCCGACTGCAATATCTGGCTCGTCGGCATGCCCTGCTTGCTTGTCAAGTATTTGATGAAGTCATTCAGATCGCCCTTAAAGCTCTTGACTTCGCTCGCCGCGACAAAGCTGAACACATTCATCTGTCCGTTCTTGCCATTGTACAACTTCCAGCTGCTACCAGCCAGGGTGACCGTCGCAATCGGGCTTCCGGTCGAGCTGATAGGGCCCGCGCCACCGAGCGCAGTCAACCAGATCATGATCTCGTACTCGGCGGAGCCACTGGCGGTGGATGAGGTGAACAGGTCGTAGGCTACGTCTGCGACGATTGAGGACCCGCTGTAGGACCATGTCCATGTTGACGGAAGGGTGTTGATGGATGAGAGAGCCTTTTGGGTGATCTTGGTCACCACGTTGGCATAGGACTTGACGTGCCCGGCACTATGATACCTCAGTTGAGGTAACAAGGGAACAAATGGAGGGAGACATACCCGCCAGCCCAACTCCACTTAGTGTGCCACTTGAGCGTAGTTCCACTCAGGCCATCGACACCTGTGCATTGCGAGCCGGAGGTGGCATCGGCTTGACCCCAGAGGTTCTGATGACGGTCAGTATCGAGTTCAAAATCTAGTGTGACTTGGCTGACGAACGTTATACACAGTGTAGGTGCCGGTGACCGTCGAGTCCCATTGGCCACAGAAGTCGGCCCGCTTCTGAATCGTCGCGGTGGGTACCGCTAATGCGAGGGCAGCAGTACTGGCCAGAGTAAGAAGAGAGAGCTTCATGATGAGTTTCTTTGCGAGCTTTGCAGGTACAGCTAGGTGAGGTGATCAGACTGGTGGCTGAAAAGCCTCGGAAACTTTGAACGCCTTTAAGTACAATACTGAACTTGGGACACAGCAAGCCATGTCGCGCCAAAACTCAAAAGAAATGACAGGAGCAGTGTAGCACCGGAGAATTGAGATTGAACTCCACCTCCATTGTTTGAAGTGGTTGTACGTGTCGACGAAGCTATACCACGACCAGACCCATCTCCTCTATGTCGATCATTGATGCTAGGCGGATCGCATTGCCGCTAGCGTAAGGAGAGCGAGCATTCGAGCATTTTAGTCCGTGCTGTGGTCGGATTGGTGGGCTTTCACTCGCAAAGTGTATACCAGTCGGTCGATATTTCTAGTGCCGGTGGCTAAACAACGATGGAGGAACTTCGAGCAAACACTAGGTGATGCTTCCGCTCCCTTTTTGGAGTCCTACGCGGTACTTGTCGGATGCTAAAATACTCCGATGCCAGGATGTGATAGAGCGGACAGGGATTCCCCACAAGTAGGTGAAGGCCTCTGAAACATTGTGCCGAGATTTGATTGATGTAAACACAGCATGACCGAAGCATTCGCCATGTTTCTCCGGGTCCTGGCGCACTCCCGTTAACGCCTGGCGAGCAGTATGCTCATTTCACCGGGTACTCCTCGGAAGGCATACGATTCGCTGGAACGCAATGGATCGCGTTGTGTGGTCAGCTTCCATGCTTAGGACTGGTAGGTACAATGAACATACTTGTTGCTAGGGCGCATCTCTCTACAAAGATTAGAAGTGCAGTCAGCGATTTTTGGCATGAGATTGAGCCCAAAGTTGCTATAATGGTCGTGTCGTGGTGCCGCACCATTCAGACGGGCCACGTGACGCTCATTAGCGTAAACCCGTCGCGCCGGAAGCGACGCAAGCTACTTCTCATCGAAGTGTTCTTTCATCCTCCTCCTATTGTGCATCATCAGCACAGCACACAAGGATGTACCTGGGCATCTGCAAACGCAACGCCACGCCGCCGGATCAAGCGCCGTGCTCTTTGAATGTGAACTTCCCGGTCCTCCTCTTCGAAAGAAGCCCCAACCCCTACCCCACCGCAGTTACCATACAGGCCAAAGTGAAGCCAGTGGCTTTTCAAGGCAAGCTGATGGGGGACGACCACTGTAAAAGCACGGAAAGCCAGAGACGTTTCTAGCGCTGGCTGCAGTCGGCTTAGCGACGTCTAGAGACATGACATGGAACAGGTCTCGTGTTTCACGCCAAGAGTGTTTGCAACTCCAGTTCGACACCGATGAAGCTGCACAGCCACAACTATCATAGCTGCCTGTTTTGAGTGTGGACGATAGAATTCGACAGGCCTCGCAGAACTTTGTGAGGCGTCCACGTTTCTTATGAGCTGCCGGCTCACCGCCTGAAACGCGCGTGCTGTCGCAACGAGCACAAAAGGCGCTCTCATCGGTCTCATCTGAGTCGCAAGCTAAGCTTCGTGGCACAGCGATAAGCTTTCGTTCCCCCACAGCTTACAAACAGTCTGCCAATAGCAACCTTAGGCTCTCTATTTACAGCTCGGCTATCCCACTTCGTAAGGAGCCGAACCAAGCTCAGCCTCACTAGCCCGAAGCTTGGCTGTGCTGATGCTTACCGTGCGTCGCCTGTGCCAACCACATCTCCCGGCTGGGTTAGTTCCGGGTTACTCTGTGGCGCGTCTCAGAGTGCTGTGAGTGGACTACATTTTTGGACTCGATTGGTGATGAGGATGGCGTTGCTGAATTGTCAGATTCCTGACCGCTGAGCCTGGACCCCTAATGAAAGGGAAAGGGTACTTCCGTTCGCAGGAGGACCTGACATCCGGGTTGAAAGCACGCTTGGAGTATATCATCTTTGTGTGCCTGCGATCTTGGGTTGTCTACTCTCATCCTACCACTCCAACCTTGATTCAGTAATAGTAATCTATCCTCGGACACATTCCCATCATGCGCTCCTCACTACTATACACAACAGCTCTTGCAGCTAGCACCACACTGGCCGCACCGGCTGGCAAACGCGACTTCTCTCCCGATAATGTGTACTTCCCTCTCGCCAATGGTTTTCCCAACCCTAGCCAAGACCAGACCCTACAAATCCAGATAGAAGCTCATGGAACCCTTCCCAATGGTCCACCTCCACCCACTCTCAGCCCCGAGGGCACCACGAACCTCCAACTCATCGCCCTCAACGAGCTCTTCGAAGTCGCTTACTTCACTGAGCTTGTCTACAACGTAACAAATAAAGTGACAGGCTACGACCTCGGCTATGGCCACGAATACGTCCTCGACTCGCTCAAATCCATCGTCGCCCAAGAAGAACTCCATCTCCTCAACGCCAACGGCGCACTCAAACACTTCAACGTAGACCCCATCCAGCCCTGCAAATACTCCTTTCCCGTCACCGACTTCCAATCCGCCATCGCTCTCGCGGGTACGTTCACCGACCTAGTTCTCGGCACGCTACAAGACGTGAACCAGATCTTTGCGCAGAACGGAGATGCCGGGCTTGTTCGCGCGGTCAGCTCTGTCATCGGCAACGAGGCCGAACAAGAAGGCTTCTACCGCCTCGTGCAGAAAAAGAGACCGAGTGCACAGCCCTTCTTAACCACAGCGACAAGGGACTTTGCATTCACTGCGATCCAGTCCTTCACAATCCCTGGCTCCTGTCCTAATATCGCGACCATCAAATTGAAGACCTTTAAGCCCCTCACCGTCGAATCTGCAAATATCAAACCCGCAACGCAAAGCATCAAGTTCAGCATCAACAAAGCCGACGCAGGCTTGTACCAACTCGACTCGTTCAGGGTAATCTTTATCAATGCGCAGAACGTGCCTGTGGTGAAGAAGTTGGACAATGTGCAGACGGGGCCTGAGAAGACGACGTTTGAGGCGGCGTTTCCGTATGACGAGTTTGTCATGGATGGTTTGACGGTCGTGGCGGTTACGCAGGGCAAGGATAGTTTTGCGAGTGCGGATGAGGTTGCGGGTGCGGCGGTGTTTGGGCCGGGGTTGATTGAGCTGGATTGAGTGGGTGGGCTGGTGTATGGGGTCGGAAATGTGAGAGGCTCGGTGCGCATAGCGATGGCGTTGGATGTATTCTTGGTCTGACTTGTGTGTAAATTGCCCTTGGGGTATAATCACTTTGAATTGTAATGTTTATACATGTCTCTCAGGACCGCTCTTTCATGTTTGTTCTATGGTGACAAAAAGGTCGATTGGACTTGTCTGACTTTACTTCCTGTTCTGGACTGAACGCTGTTCGAAGTCACTCTCAATAGGTTGAAAACGATCCTCATACACTACCACGGCCTCGATCCTCACGCCGAGATGCAATGTTCGACAGTCAACATCTTATTGTCCCAATACACCACACAACAAACGACAAACAGCATTCACTTCACTTCACTTCACTTCACCACACCCCACCAATCTCCCATCCTCACTACCCTTAACCCCCTCTTCCCACCCCAATCGCACCACCTCGACACTGACATCCTACCACACCCTCTCAATCTCCACCTTGACATACCCGGAGTTCAGCCACAACCATGTGCGACCCTCCTTACACGCCCTTCCCTCGGTCGCACACTCAGCAGGAGACTCCCCCACCACCATACTCCGGCTTCCGCAATCCCTCCACGCCAAATGGCCTCGGTCCTACACGTCGGCCAGGCACCGCTTCGAGTGCGCAAGATGCGGCTTTGCCTCCCGTAACCGCACCGATACCGACGGATAGTGCGTGGGCGAGTGATACACCGCTTCCTTGTGCATCTCAGCCTCACAAACACTCCCATCTAGCGGTCGAATCAGCACCCCAAGAACTTTTGCTTGGAGCGATCGCACCGATTCCCGAACCCGAAACAGAAATATTTCCCGCAGACTTACCGCCTCGTCCCGCAGCTACGCGGACAGCATGGCACCGTCTCCCAATACGATTCTATGTTTCTCCACGACCAAGGGTGCATGTATACGACGCTGACATCGAGTTGGACACGCTACCTTCCCGTACCAACACAGCTCAACGCGAAGATCTTGTTTCGTCTGAGCCTGTGCGGGCATCTAATTCTCGGCGTCAGGCGAGACGTAAGTCATTTTACAACCAGCAACAAGTGTGCAGACTAACGTGCTATAGAACTGCACTGCAGACAAGGCTGGCGGCGCGTCCTATGTTCTGTGAAGATTGTGGTTGCGGTGTTGATAGTGGTTGCGTTTTGGATGTTTATTATACTCGGCGCAACGGGACGGTTCAAGACATGAACGTCGGCTCCAACTCCGTGGTTTGATAGAGAGATTGTAATGACTTTGTCAAGGGAAGAGTGATGGCGACGAAAGCGAGATGGGCCTGGGGGCTGAGAATGAGGGCGGAGCGAGCGTATGGCGGGCGCGATGAGCGAAATTGAGGAATGGAGACGAACGATGTCGATAGATGAAGTTACAGTTATGAGGTTGATTATTAGGGTTCCGGGTCATCTTGAGCTGCCAAAGCCATGACTGGAGGTGTCTATATCGAGCGTGAAAAGAGACGCTAAGCGAGAGAAGGCGGAAAGTGCTGGTGAACTACAATGGAAGTAGAATGGACAAGTAAAGGAACAAAAAAATCGAAACAGAATAGGATGTACAGGAATGGGGATAGACGCCTATCCGTCTCAGATGGCAACCCTCCTTTTCCCAAAATGATTCGCAATTGCAAATCTTGACAAGCCTGCCGCCACTGTACAACGCCACCCTAACTATCGCTTCTAGTGATAAAGCGCCGCATTGGTCGAATGAATGGATTCTCTTCTGGGCTGCTGTCTTACTCGCTGTGTGGACTGCGCGGTAGTCCTGCCTGTCGTCTCGCCTCCCGGTCGCCCTCTGCAAGCCACTGGCTTGCCTTGACCATTTGCACGACATTGATGTACTGCTTCACGATCATGATTGGCGCGGACGTCAAGGTCAGGATCCACGGAACTGTCGAATCCATCTTGTTTGCGCGTGCCATCTCCATAGCGCCTGCTGACCACGGGCTTGTGAAGAACATGGAAGGTTTGGGTGCGGCTGGCGAGCCAGGCTGAATGGAGGACGGGGTCTGCTTGTCTCCGAGGAGGGTGGGCGAGAGAAGCGGCGAGCTGAAGGAGAGGAGGTAGAGGGCGATGAAGAAGAGTTCGTTCATGGCGCAGAAGGTAAAGAGTACTTTCTGTGGGGTTGTTAGTATACACGAGCACCCCATTGAGAAGCCGAAATGCGCACGTTGTTGGAATAGTACTGCTTCAAGATCCAGCTTCGGCTCTCATCCACGTTCTTGTGGCTCTGGCCGCTGCCTCCCATGCTCAGAGTGGCGTACATATGCATGTAATGGCTCGCCAGGTCCAGAGAAATAAGACCTTGGAACACAATGCTCCAGCGCGGAAACGCTTGCGCCAGGAAGACCAGCAAACACGACGTTGTGCACCTGTCAGTCACCATGTCCAAAACGGCACCAAACTTTGTGGACTGCTGGAAGCGGCGGGCGGCGTAGCCATCGAGGGCGTCTAGAAGACACGATACACTGTAGAGAAGCGAGCAAGTGCGCGGGTGCAGTGGCATGTAGTAGAGGGAGGCCAGGGCGAGGACGATGCGCGAGTAGCCTGGAACGGTCAGCGAGAATTGACAGGGCCAGAGGAAGAGACGAACCAATCAGATTTGGAATGAAGAGGAAGATGTTCTCCTTGGGCAGCTCTCGCGCCGGCGTTGACGGCTTTACAGTCGTGCCATTGCCGTTGGCGCGCTTCTGTACGGCTGTCATGGCGTGTGCTTGTGTATATCTTCTGCAGTCTTGCGCGATGATTGCCCCAATCTTACTCCACGTGTCGCTGCGAGTATCGCGTTGCCCCGCTTTCTGTGCTCTCGTGTATGAAGCTGTGGTGTGGTTTGTTGCTTCCTGGCCTTCTTGGTCGCGACTTCCGTGTTGTGGTAAGCGTGACGTTGAGTTGCGCTACAAGTCGAATATGAGTTCCTGTGAGGCTCGAGAAGCTCCTGGTACGCGTAGAAGTAGAGACACTCGAGTGTGAGGGCTGCGAGAAGCGTTTGAGTGTCGTGTGGGTCTCGGGCAGAAAGTTGTCCTGGCGGAATGCTTATCGGCCGATAACGAAGCTCAGGAGCTAGGAAAGCAGGGGTCGGGTCTTGGTACGACGGCGGGGCAGATAGGCACGAAGAAGGAGCGTGTGGTGGGAGAAGGAGACGTGGAGGAGCGTTTGTATATTGAGCAGATATGTATGAGAGCGATGCCTTGGTCAGAAGGCATCAGGGAATATCATCTCGTCCGCTCCGCCAGCTCCCGGCTATGCGGCCTAGCCCTAAAAGGGGCCGTTCTTGGCAGTGGAGCTTCTGGTACGCGTAGCCGAGCAGGGACACCCTTCTAAGATAGTGAGATGGAGACATGCTCCGATCATCTCGTGGACGCATAACTATACGATCGAGTATTGTTGCTGCAGTGCTACATAATCCGCATGAACGTGTTGCAGCGTCCTGGCTGGCCTCGGAACACTTCGAAATTGCTGTCTGCTAGCATTGTAAGTAACCAATACTATACAGACACGCCTATCGTCCAGAAACCTTGCTGATCTTCTTCGACTTGCTCTTCGCATGCGCGTGCTTCTCCTTCGCCTTCCTGGTGTCCAAGCCTCTCTCATCCTTGCCCTTCTTCCAGATTTTACCTTCCTTTCTGACGTCCTTGGCTTCCAGCTTCTTCTTGTCCTTTCCACTCAGCTTCTTTTTCTTCTGCTTGACAGACCCACCAGCCGGGCCATTCAGGGCGGCTGCACCTTTCTCACGCTGAGCGACTTTGTCCTTTTCAGACTCGAACCAAACACGCTTGGGCCGGGACTTGATCTCGTCCTCATGCTCAATCATATTGACCCCACGCTTTAGGTCGCGCTCCGTGATGCTGAGTGCTCGTTCCTCCTTCTCCTCTTTGAGGACTTCCTCAATCTCACCTTCGAGCTCGCGAATCTTCCCCATCCACCTCTCCGTCTCCTCGGAGGGAACTTGGCGGCTGACAACTCTGGCTCCTTGATCACGCGAAGCTTTGACAGCTTGCTTGACAATCTTGCGATCGGGCTCTGCAGCCAGCGTGCATGCACGACCACTCCTTCCGGCACGAGCGGTACGACCGACACGATGGAGGTAGATTTCGTGGGTCTGAGGCGCTTCGTAGTTGATGACAGTCGATACGTTCTTGATATCGAGACCACGAGAAGCGACATCGGTGGCGAGCAAATACGATGACTTGCCTGAGCGGAAGGATTCTACAGATTGAATACGCTGTAACATGTTAGCGAAGCATCAAAGGCTCCCTGCGCATACAACTTACTTGTTCCTGGCTCATGTTACCGTGAAGCTCACTCGCCTTCATGCCACAGAGCGCGAAAACCACTCGGACTCTATGCGCCTCCTTTTTCTGCCTGAAGAATATGATGACTCTTTCCGTGTAGATCTTCTCGCAGATGTACATGAGATATGCAAGCCTCTTGTCCTCCTTGCCTTGTCTCAATCGGATGAACTCTTGCGTCAACCCAGCGACAGTATGCTTCTTTGCGTCGACCATGAGTCGCACAGGCTTGTCCATGCCGATGCGAATGAGCTTGTCGACTGTACTTGTCATCGTTGCTGAGAACAGCATTGTCTGTCGTGACTTAGGAATGGTTGTGAGAATTTCACTCAACTGGCTTTCGAAACCCTCCTCGAGCATACGATCGGCCTCATCGAGGACGAGAATCTCGAGATGTTCGACTTGGAAGGCAGCAGTGTTGTGCATATGATCAATGAAACGACCTGGCGTGGCAATCACAACATCAGGTCTTGTCTTCAGCATCGCCTCTTGCTCGCGTGAAGAGAAACCACCAGCGAGAAGAGCAAATGTGATGTCCGTGAACGATGCAAGCTTGGTGGCGACGTTGAAGCACTGTACCGCCAACTCACGTGTTGGCATGAAGATAGCCACACGTGTGGTAGGGACCTTCTTCGGCCGGTACAGCAGACGTTCGAGGATGGGAATGAGGAAGGCGGCTGTTTTACCGGAACCAGTCTCGGCACCTCCCACGACGTCTTTGCCTTGCATCGCGATGGGTATAGTCTTAGACTGAATCGGCGTAGGCTCCGTGAACCCGATGGCTGCGAGACCTTTCTGAATGGGCCTGGACAGTGACATGGACTGGAAAGACCCTGATAACTTTGCACCTTTCTTCTTCTTGACTCGCACGCTCTCCTCCGGCGCAAAGAAAGCCGCGGCCTTCTTCGCCTCCTCGGCATCCTCATCTTCACTCCGGACATCGTCGTCCGTCTCCGCACCTTCCAGATCCATTGGGTGCGGCACAGCCGATAACTCCTCATCTGATGGGGCAGCATCGTCGTCATTCTCTGGTGCTTCTTCCTGTTCGTCGCGGTCTGAATCCGAATCACTGTCCGCACCCATACCGAAGCCGTCCTCTGCCAAAAGCTCGTCGTCGTCATCTTCGCCAAAACCCTCAAAATTACCCTCTGAGTGGTCCGAATCACTTCCGGCATCTTCAACCGCCTCTTTATGACCTGCCTTTTTCCGTCTCCGCTCAATGATGTCGTCGACGTCCACCGCGTTACTCTTGCTCTCCGCATTCTGATCCTTGGCGACAGTACCCTGATCGTTGCCCCAGCCATCAAATTCCTCTACGAAACCGGTGTCGATGTCGCCGACAGCGAACTCAAAGTCGCTTGCAATATCATCGTTGGCGTCCACGTCTTCGCCAGGGTTGGGCATTTCGGGTTCGTCTTCGTCGGCTGGCACCTTGGAGTCATCCGCGACCTGCTTTCCCTTTTTTGCTTTCTTCTCCTTCTTAGCCTTCTTGACATCTTTCGGCTTGATGTGTGCATCTGGATCCTCGGTATGCTTCCGCTTCTTGCCCCGACCAGCTAGCTTTGCAGAGGCCGCTACTGCTTCCTCAGCGCCGCCATCGTCGGATACGTCGTCTTGGTCGGAGATTGTGAACACAAAGTCGTCGTCGTGTGGCGCCATTGTGCGAGATTGGACACGATAGTCGAACTGCAAGATGCGATTGTTGCTGGCAGCGAGCCAAGATTTCGCGACGAAAAAGTTCGCGTGCGGGCTTCCTCGGCTTGTGATTGGCCGATCGCTCGGAGGATTCGTTCGCTGGCCTTGTGGGCCGTGGCCCCATCATACCACCAATACCTCACCCCGGTCAGATACAAACGCTTTCGTCTAGTGCGAGTAGCATCACCAAATTTCCCTGAAGTTGTCCAGGTCTCTCCACGAAATTGAAAGCGCCTTCCTGCTCAGCTGCATCTCAATTGAGGCTAGCGCCGGCAGTGGACCGAACGCCAGGCATCAACCCTCTCCGAGACATCTGCATCCATCAAATGCTCATTCCCCAATCACGGTTTGCATGGTGCGCCACCGAAGTAGCTTTCCGTGTTGTAGCCTTCAATTAGATGCTATCTCGACATGTAGCCTTGCAGGTTCTGCCTGACCACCCTAAATCCTGAATCAGCTGCACTGTGAATGGTTGAGCCTTATGCAAGACCACACCACGCTATGATCCTTATTCGCGAAAGTAGGGCAGTCGGTGAGTCACTTCCCTACAGCGAAGATAAGTACAAGGCTCCCGCTCGTTCGTTGCGCCCTGTTTGGTCATTACCCTTGCCCGTCACGCGGTGCAGCCTGATCTCTATACCACGCTACATCTCTGCACCGACGATTCGTTTGTATATCTTCAACATCCAACACCGGTCTCTCATTTCTTTTCAGATCACGTTCTCTACATTTCGTGTCAACTATCATCATGGCTCGTACCAAACAAACTGCCCGGCTCTCCGCATTTGGTAGACGCACAACGCGGTCAGCCGCTCCCATGCCCTTACCAGGACCGGTGCCTACCAACACACGTGTGCTTCGCTCACAAACCGCCGCTGCAGCCGCATCACCATCAAAGATCACAAAACCCATGGCCAAACCCCGCCGGCGTCGCGCAGACCCGTGGCAGCC
The DNA here is from genome assembly GCA_010015745.1 of Setomelanomma holmii. Taxonomy (NCBI): domain Eukaryota; kingdom Fungi; phylum Ascomycota; class Dothideomycetes; order Pleosporales; family Phaeosphaeriaceae; genus Setomelanomma; species Setomelanomma holmii. The sequence continues at coordinate 98,216 of ML978163.1, forward strand.
AAAGCGGAAGCCAAATGCCAATCCGACGCCGCGGCGTCGTGCGCCACCGCCAACGCACTACACGTGCCGAATCTGCATTGAGGAGCAAACGACCAACCAGTTCCCACGGTGGGCGACCCCGAAGCGAGGCCGACGATATGGACCATTCGATGTGCCTCATACCTGTGCCGCGCATCTCGCACGCAGCCCAAGCAAAAAACACGTCGACCCTGTCTGCAACACCTGCATTGGCAAATCTCTATCTGCTAGACTTGATCAGCTCGGCGCGCGCCAAGTTGGTGTTGGGTGCTCAATCGAAGCCAATTGTCAAACCCCGTGGAGCTGGGAGTACATTATGAAGTACATCCCAACTGGTGAACCACTCGAGAAGTTCAACATGGAAATGTTTGACGTTTGGAAACAAGATTCTCCGCAGCTAATTACCTGCATCTCGCCTGGTTGCGACACCATTGGTCTTCCCGATGTAACGGCAGCCGGATACCCTCAAATCTCGTGCAACTCATGTTCCGTCCGGCAATGCGCGCAGTGCTTGATTCCTTGGCACAATGAACTCACGTGCGCGGAGTACAAGTCCAGGCAGATCGACGAGCAGATGTCTGACCCCGAGAAAGACACACTCAAGCTGATGCAGACCAAGGATGGGAAGCGCTGTCCGAACTGTCTGCTTGTTATCGAGAAGGATGGTGGTTGCGACAGCATGTACTGTCTTGGCTGCCGAAAATACTTCAACTGGCAGGCCGCAGGTACGTAAATGCTTGAATTATTACTAGTTGAAACACTAAGCTAAAAGCTTCTACAGCACCCGCAGTTCTCGGTGCAAAGAAACCCGAACCCTGGATCCAGAACAACTTATGGTTCAACCCAGGCTCGGCTGTTTGTGAGATGGATGCTATGCAGAACGCGACTGCGACGCCGGTCGTTCCTGCTGCTACGTAGGAGAGCACAAGTATACGCAACAATATCATCAAACTTGCCAGATAAAGTCGAGACAGACTACAACAACGAAGGGTGGCTCGAGAAGCTACTGTAACTACATTCAGACACGACTTTTTGCGGTTCCAAAGACCTCGTCGTGACCAACGAAGGATAGACGGAGGGTCGCGGTGTCTCACTGGCTGTATGTGTCTGAAGTGTCGGTTGATCCAATTGCCACAATAGTGTATGGTCCGTAGCAAACAAATCATGGCAACCCATATCATGCACATCTTCAATATGCTTTCCTCCCGTGTGAAAATCTCTACAATCTGCGATCACTCTCAGGCCAAACTCGACGCCTTCAAACAAGTTTCTTCCCACTCCTAGCCCACATCTCCACATCCATAACATCAAGAACAATCTCCCTCGTCCTCTCAATCTCACCAGGCTGCTCACCCCTCGCAAGCCACTACCACGTGTCCGCACGCACAAGCCCTTACCCACATAACACAGTCTCACCTCAAACATCTCTCTATAACACCCCTGCGCCACCGCCAACACAACCACCTCGGCACCCAAACAACCCACCCAACACCTTCCCCCTCCACCCTCGCCAGCGCCGCCCTAACATCATTTATACTCACCACCTGCCCACAAGGTCAAACACCTTGCCACCAAATGTTTTTGGTTCGCATTTGATGTGAACGTCACATCTGCTGATGGAGATGACTTATAGTCGTGTATATGGTATTCAGATTCGTGGCCTGGTGCCTACGATGCCAAGGTTCCGGCATCGCGATGAGGCTTGAGAGCTTTGTCGTCTAACACCGAAGGGCGAGCCCAGTCTCTCGGGCTTGCTGTGCGGCGTGGCTCTGGTTCATTGCTACTTTGGCAGAGCTTCAGATAATTCCAGTACCGCGCCCTATCAGGGTGGCGTTTTGTGGCATGCTTTCAAGTTCATCGTGAAGCTTTACACTATGCTGTATCTCTGTGCATGCTCTTCTATTTCGCTTGCAACCTCTCCATGCATGACTCCCTCCACGTAGGCCTCTCCGACTAGCTGCCAACCATCTTTCTGTCCGATTTTGGCTTCAATTTCTTGCAACTCTGTTTCAAGTTCTTTCTTCTTTGCCCTCGAAGACTTGCTAGGCGGCATTTTCGAAAGCCTTTGACGAATGCGGTCTGCCTGCCTCTGTAAAACCTGATCGATATGGGCAAAGATGTATGGTGTAGATCCGCCTGGGATCAGGAATACTCCATCGCCAGCCTGCAGCCAGTTTGGTCCAATGCCCATGTATCCTTCTTTCGTGACGAATAAGCCCTGCTTGCTGATCCATGGCAAATGCTTGGACAAGTGATGGCGATCGGACTCGTTTACTTCCAGCATGCGATTCGTTTGACTTGCTGGGACAAGACGCGAATTTGTTGCCTCTCTCGCCACGTTATGATCATCCATGAATGTTGCTCCTGGCCATGGTGCATTCGAGTGTTTCACTTTTAGTCTCGTGAAGGCTCCGTAGATTTGATCGAAATCGGTCGCTTCGACTGAATTGCTAAGCGCATTGAAGTAAATATCCCATTCTGGCCACGTTGATTCGTACCCTGTATTACTCCAATAGAGTATTAACAGTGGAGGATATGACAGCATAAGGCAAGATATTCTCAATCGCTGCGCTGTTCTGCTGTAGGTGTCATCGTATGGTATCGAGATAACATGATACCTGGTACGGTTTCCAATCCTGTGCGTTTGGTGGGGTAGTAGATTTGAGGAACAGCATTGGCGATAAAGTCGAGGAATCTGACTGCATCGACCTGATTGCCGAGAGTTCCGTCTCAAGGGTTGCGAACGGTATCTGATGCTCTATAACATCAAGTTTAAGGGCAGTCACAAGGAGTGTGGTACCATCTGCAGATATCTTGGGGTTCGGCTCACACAAGCCAGACCCTGGTCTTGGTAACATGGTAAGCAGTGGGACCGCAGCCCCTGTAATCGTATGCGCGTAGAAGGATTCCGAAGGATTATAGCTCCATGGTATCGGATCAGATACCCATGATGGATGAGTAAACGTTGGCCGGGAAATTCACTCGCTGGTGGCGGAGAGAGTTGCAAGTTCTGATCGATGGTCAAGTCTTCAGGTAGCACAAGTGCTAACCCAACGATGATAATATCTTTAGCATCGGTCGCCCTTCGACCTTTGATAAGATTCAGCCACTGCAGAAAACTGATTCTTTACTCGTTGTCAGAAGAATGGCCTTGTTCCAGCATGCTTGGCAAATTCTTAACGTGTGAATCCTAGATATAGTTGTACGAGATGTATTGAGCCATTGTCGGATCGCTGCAGAGAAACTTTTCCATCCAATACACTGGGGAAACGATTACTTCTGTACCCAAATGACAGTCACCCAAGACGAACTCTCTCTGACTGGCCAACATGCTCTCTTAAAGAATCCATAGTCGGCGGAACCAGCGGCGGGTCAGTAAGTACAATGCTGCTGCTATGTACCCGGCCTCAATCAATCGATTGGAGCCTAGGTCTTCGAGCACAAGGTCGATCGGATGTTCTTCCGAGGACGAACGCTTGGGCTGCATCGTAAAGGCTTCAGCCATTTGACGCATATAGCGCGACAACCAGGTCGGTACCTCACCCAACCAAACCAGCACTGCAGTTGCGGACTGATATATCCTTCCCATCATTTGAAAATGTGCGCTTCGCTCAAGCACATCCATCTGATTAATACACAAGGCATCTATCCAGTAGTCTTTCGGCTCAAGGTGTCAGTAGGACCATGTGGGGAGAATCATGATGTAGTATTCGGGCTATTGAGTGAGAGGTCTATATACACGAGAGAGAGAGGAAAGGGCGCTAAGCCTAACCTGGTACTAGTGCTAGAAGATGGGAAGGAACCTGGGGCAGTACACTCACTGCAGAGCGGAGGCCATGGCTGACACAAGGCTTTTGAGGTGCAGTAAAATTTTGTACAGATTCGGTTGCACGAGTATTGACCTTCCATTGCAAAAGATCGAATGCGCCTTTGATTCGGTAGCGTTTGACGTGTTTAAAAGTTGCTCGTAAAGACGCTCCAGCTTGCTATCTTGCCCTTCTTGGTTTGCGTCTTGTATCTCATGCGAGAAAGGATTCAACGAGGCGAATCGAGTCCGCCGTACATGGCAGTTAACAATGCGACAAATTCCTTCGGCGATTGATCGCAGCTTCTTGTCTTCCTTCCAAGAATACGATATGGCTGTAAAGATGGGATCGTCATCTATGTCGAGCGTCTGAAATGAGCAACGGATCGGAGCCGATGGCGGACCCTCTTCTAAACGAATGAGGCGAATATATGAAGGTCCGTGAAGAGGTTCGTGGACAAAGTCTCCACCACGGAGCCGCTGCGTTCGTGTCATTAACAATACAATGGGTAGATCGGGACGTGTCAAAAAGAGAATGGGGACGTACTGCGAACATTTCCTTCGATTTTCGAGCAAACTTGTTCTGTTTCGACAGCCTTGCCGCAGCTGCATGCCGCCGGCGAGGTGTCTGTGCCGATCTACTTCCTGGCTCTGGCATATCGAACAGGAAAGTCGCGGGCTAGTTCCGCTCTTTCTAGACGAGATTCAAAGATCCTGGAGATGATAGCATCTAGGAGCTGCCCGAAGCCTAGCGGCTAACGAAGTTGTAAAGGTGCGGCTGAAACTTCAATTGCGCCCCTTGTCTTGGCATTTCGTATCGCCGGAATTGCACATGCCGTCAAGGCTCTCTATGCACTTCCTTGAGAAATCTTGGGCTCGATATCTACCCTACCATACGATCTTGTTACGGGACCGACTGACGTTGTGATGGCAATTCATCGTTCGAGGAGTAAAATGCAGATTCACGACTGACAAAGGATAACTTAGACAGCTGGACAGTTGGAAATGATCACAGACGAGATAATCAATATCTTGTAGAGGGCCCTTGACCATGAATGCTGTGTCACATATATTCAGGCATAATAATGTCAGCGAGCATCGGACTGGCCGTCATGATGATGTAGGCTATCAAGCGCAGGTGCTCCTGTTGACGGGAGTTGCTAGACATCTTGTGTACAGTAACAGCTGTGCGTATGTATGAGATGATGTACAAGAGGCTCTTGTTGGAGAAGTGGTGCCAATGGGATGTCCGTAGGAGTCGCCGATGGCGTTTGAGACGAAATTTTGATGATCCAGTTTGTGACGTCATTCCAAGCATTGCACGCCATTACTGACCATACGAGCCGAGCATTTCGTCCATTCTCTCCAATTTCTAGCCAAACTCCACCTTCTTTCTACCGCTGGGCCAGGAGTGTATTTTGACATTCGGCGATAGCAAGCCTGCCCAGGTGAAGCTGAGCCCCGAGAAGGCCCGACTATACAAATCAGATCGGAACCCTTGGCGATCCGACGAAACTAATACCGCACTCCTCCAACACCACACCGGCCGGACGGTATAATACCTGGCAAATGCCGTGAATTAGTCTAAGGTAGGGCTCATAGTATCTACTGGCGGTTATAAAAGATCTCGCGACCTTGACTGATATCAAACTTTGCTTGCGAGAAATTGAGGCTGCGTCAGGCATCATGGGACTGAGTGGGGGCTATGATATCGTGGAAGCTGGTCGCTCGGTGAGTTAGGTGATGGAAGGTGGGTGTTGATGTTCAGCTACTGGGCGCAGTTTTCTTTCATAAATGGAAAGGACGGTGTTCATTCTTGCTTCAACTCAGCAAGTCAAACACTGGACTTCCTGAGTTCTCGATCTTTCACACACCGTTGAATTGCTACTCGTCAATATGCTTAGCAAACTCACTTTTCGTCATCATTTCCTCCCATTTCTTCTCTTCTCATGTCTCACCAATGCTCACCCCCTACCTCTGCCTGAGCAAGTCGACATCGCCATCATCGGCGCAGGCCTCTCAAGGCTCCCCACCGCACACCACCTTCTCTCGTCATCTAACAAATCCGTCCTCATCCTCGAAGCCCACAACCGCGTCGGCGGAAAAGTCTACAACGCACCGCTCAAAAACGGGGGCGTCTCAGAAGTCGGCGCCGAATTCGTCGGTCCTACACAAGACGCCGTGCTCGCTCTGATCAATGAGCTTGGACTCGAGACATTCCACAAGTACAATGAGGGCAAGAACGTTCTCTGGCGTAATGGTTCGAGACTCGCATACACCGCGAACCCAACGCTCGGTGTTGCACCGCCTCTAGATATGGATGCATTGGTGCAAATCAACACCACACAATCGCAACTCAACGCCTGGGCTGCGGAACTGAACGTCAGCGCACCATGGTCTCATCCCAAGCCAGCGTCTGGGATAACAAAACGCTCGTTATACATCTCGCTGAAGCCACTCCACTCGCAGACGCAAACTTCTTCCTAAGCACTGCATCAAAAGCCATATTCGCCGCTGAACCGCGCGAAATTTCACTGCTGTATGTCCTCGCCTACATCGCGAGCGCCGGCAACGCTACTATGACCGGAGGTTTAAATCGCCTCATTGCGGTGACCAACGGGGCTCAGGAGGAGCGAGTAGTCGGCGGTACAGGTCTAATCCCACAACGTCTCGCTAACAAAGTCGGGTATGAACACATCGCGCTCAACGCCGCAGTCAACAGCATCACCAAAACCTCCACCGGATACAGAATCACTTCTCGCCGCGGCACTATCTGCGCGAAATCCGTGGTCTTTGCCATGGCGCCTCCTCTCCTCAAACAGATCCACTTCGACCCAGCACTTCCGACCGCTCGTCAGGCCTTGAACACGAATACGAAAATGCCCACCATCGGCAAGGGAGTCGCAATCTATTCCACGCCCTTCTGGCGCTCGCAGTCAGGCGGCGAATTGAACGCAGAAGGTGCGCAACCTACTTCCACATGTAGATCTTCAAACAAATAGAGCGACAAAACACTGACTTCGTCTACGGTCATCTCCGACACAGGCGCTGTACGCGTCACTTTCGACTCCGCCCCCTCCAACTCCACCTCCGAGTCCTTCGGCGCTATCCTCGGTTTCATCCTCGGCGATGAAATGCGCGCCTTGGACAAACTCCCCGCATCCGCCACACAAGACCTCATCTTGAAAGACTACAACAGATACTACGGCGCCAGCGCAAAGAACATTACGGAATTTGTGCTGTGTCGCTGGGATCTAGAAGAATGGTCGCGCGGCGGTCCGGCCGCGATCGCGCCGCCGGGCGTACTGAGTCGGTATGGTGCTGCGTTGAGGGAGAGTGTGGATGGGCTGCATTTTGCGGGGACGGAGACGAGTGAGTATTGGACTGGTTATATGGATGGGGCTATAAGGAGTGGGGAGCGTGTTGCCAAGGGGATTCTTGGAGGATGAAGTCAGTTGCCTTTGTTGATTGCGCACACTCATTTGATTGTTTATTGCGTGTGAGCATTTCTTGGATTTCTCGGAGCCCCAAAGCTCCAAATTGGTTGTAAATTGGTTTTACGTTGTCTGAATCGCGAGCGTAATTACAAAGGTCCCAGTCCAGTTCGAAGAGCACCCTACCCGAATGCTTGACGTAAAATTGAAATCCCTCCTTGTCCATGTCAACTTAGTGCCACAATCCCTTCGTACGCCGCGCGATGCTTCTTTTCCTTCTGGTAACGCCGTTTTGTAACGCCAAATGACTGAACTGGGTGATGCGAGAAGAGACGCTACGATGCCAACCTTGGAAACGATCAAACCTTTTGTAGCTTTCCTGTCCGTGTTCTACGGCTTTTCCTATTTTTTTGCTGGTTTTGTTATTAGAGCTCCGACTCGACAAAGATACGAACCTGGTATGCCGTCGATTTTCGGAGGGCTTTGCGTGAGTATTGTGACCGTCGCCTCGACTCGACGTCAGGTTGGTAGAGTGCTGACGAGGCGTATCTTTGGTGGTGTGTAATGTAATCGTGACTGATGGAGTCATGTCAAAAATCCCTTAGGCCTACGCAAATGGTAGAAGGGAAGTGAAGCGAACATGTGCAAGCTTAGCTGATAACGAGCCTATGCCGCCATCGGGGTGACCACCCCATTGGTAGCAAGCTCGGACTGTTGTCGCTTTGCTGCGTGATGCTCGCTGGCCTGTATTAGCACAAACGTCAGTCAGAGAGCTTGAGCATACTCCGAATGGGCAAGTTAATGCCTCGGAGATTTGGTGTGTCGTTGATCACCCACGTCAAGTCCAGTCTCATTGAAGCCGCGCTTAACACTGCTCTTGCTGTCCTTGCTCTTCTTAGCATCTTTTCCATTCTCCTTGCTCTTCAACTTCTTCGACTTCGATGGGCGCACTTCTCCTGGCACGAAGACATCGTCAGGAAGTTGGGTACTGGACCATGTTAGCTTATGGGAAAAAAAGTTTCGGGGAGCTGGCAGCCATACTTGCGAGTGTGCACTACACGGACAGACATTGTATCTCCATCATACAGCTCGTGTTCCTCGACCTTCGATTTGAACTGCTGAGCGGGGTAGGAGATATCTAGTTTGGTAGCGTCTGTTGCAAAGTTAGATAGAATCCATGGCTAAATCTTTGATCAATCTTACCATCGTACTTGATGCCGACGTAGTATGTCGTGGTCCAGATAATGTGGTCCTCAGTAGTACCAGCGTCGGGCACGTCTAACTTAGATATCATGTAGTCCAGGCTACCTTTTGTGACCTCAAACACTTGGTCTTCGTTCTTGCAACGATGAACACGCTCAAATCCGTCAATGTAAGGTCGGGCAATGCTTATACCAGTGTTTCCGTCATCAATTCCAGATATAAGCCATCGCAGTTTGGACTGCACAAGACCGTGGAAAGTGGCATCAGCCGCCTTCGTACGACTGGCGGCGACAACGCTCAGGTAGTATTTGTGGTCCTGTGTAAAGAACGTTGTGCGATCAAATAAACGCTCCCACGACTTCTGACCCGCGTACACATCGCGCACAATCTGATCCGCTCGTACGAATTCGTTCATCATGACTTCCTTTGTGGACGGTGAGATGGTGTGGGTTGCGCACATGGCGGGAAACGCGGGGGTGATTACGGGCATCAGATGGCTGGCGTCTCCACGATATAACTGGACACGTTAGCTCAAGCGCAGAGACGCCGACTGACAGGACGTACTGCAGGATTCCACACCCGCAGACCTGGAATGCTCTCCGTCTCGTGGTGCACTAGCATGACCGGCCGCGGCCAACTCCACTTGTGCATCAAATTGAAGAATTTGGCGAGAATGGTGGCGCCACATGCCATGGGGTAAAGCTGGCAGATACGTGCAACCATAATAGCCCACGCAATACCACCTGGGAAGCCATAAGTTGCGCCGTAAACACCGCGACCTGTCAGAGTTAGCTGGGTACGTCACTTGACAAAGAACATATACTCACGATTTGCCCAGAGCTTGACAGCCCGCAGCGCGTATCGGAAATGACGGTGCTGCGGTATGTTGTCGAGAAGCGCCTTGACCACTCGAGTACCGTTGGAGGTGCGTACGGCTGTCTCGTCCATATGCTTCAATACGGATTTGTCGATGGTATCCATGTCCTTGGATATTGACGACATGGTAGGAAGAGACGTAAAGAGAATGTCCAGGCTGACGCCTTGATATTCCATCTTGATGATGGGCACGAAAGCATCCTTGACAGGAACGAGCTCAGTAATGTCGTCGGTATTTGAGAGCTCGCGAAAGACGATTGGGAATTGGGCAAAGAAATCTTCAATGAAGACATGCTTGGGCGCAACAACGAGCGTATCAATGTCGGAAGTTGGGCCGTGGACGCCGAGAGCATAGCTGCCGAAGAAGAAGAGCTTGCCGCCTGCAGCATCGACGACTGATTGCTTGAGGCCCTTTTGCTTGCTCGCGCGGCGAATAAACTCCTCGACAACCTTCTGCACGTGCTCCAGGACTTTCACCCTCTGCTTGTTGCCATCTGGTGTCTCGAAGACGTTCAAGCCTGTAAGCGTCTCGATGAGATCATCGTTCTGCTTGTTGTCTGCTGCCGTGGGAGGCGCCTCGGAGATGGGTTTGGTGGTACCCCACTGCTTCGATATCCCCTCCATGATGGCTGAGTGCGAGAGATGGGGTTGAGAGGTTGCGCGGATCCGGAAGTGCTGTCGGAGCTGGTGAGAGGCAGGCGCGCGCGTTTGAATCTCGAAAGAGGCGGAAGTGGAAATGGATGAGGCGCTCTCGGGAAGAGGAGTATGTGTATCAGTGCTCCCACATGGCGACGCGACCACCAGGACAAAGTCTGGGAGAGTGAAAGAAGAAAAGCATTCATTGTTGCGCAGTCCTTGGGAAATCGCGGACGCCAAGACGCATGCGCCACTGTGGCTTCCGAAAGACCAGGGTCAGCCCTACCAACGCTTCCGAGGCTCCAGTATCAGGTACCATCACGCGTCACGACGCTCAAACAATACAATATGGCAAAGTCGCTGGCTACACATCTTTCACACAAAAGCGCATTGTGCCTTCTGCCGCCCGCGAGTATCACGCCGCCTGTAGAGGCAGTCAGGAAAATACACGACAAGCACTTTGAGAGGTGGCCACCCCATATCAATCTGCTATACCCATTCCTGGCGTCGCCTTCCGAAGTCAATGCAAATGCAGAAGAGGGTGCAGCCCCGCATCTGAAGGAAGATATACGCGTCCGCATACGAAAAGCAGTCAAGCCTTTCTTACCATTTCATGTTTCCCTCCAAGCCGATCCCCCTGGAGTCTTCTCGCACAGCAGCAAAAGCAAGACAGTGTGGCTTGGACCATCGACACAAAGCGTACAGGATCTCCAAGCAGCACTCCAGGCTGAGTTCGCAGAGTGTGACGCGGATCAAAGACCATTCTCACCTCACTTATCAGTAGGGCAGGCGCGTAGTGACCAGGCAGCCAAGGCCGTGGGAAAGGAGATCAAAGACAGCATTCTTAAATTTATCGCAGAGCAAAAGGAAGAAGACGCTGTAGCACTAGACTGGTATGTTGACCAGGTCTTCGTCATTGAGCGCAAGGGCTACAACGGTCGTTTCAAGGTCGTTGGAAGCGTTGAGTTGGGCAAGGAACAGCATCTTATTTCTGCTTTGCCTGCTCCTCGAGCATCTCTTTGGCGGGTATGGTTGCATACCTGCTCATGACCTCGATATTCTTCTCCTTGCTCATCCTCTCGTCGCTCTTGCTTATTTCCGCCAGCGTCTTGAAGTAATCAATGTAGAAGGCTGGGGTGTAGGTGTTGAAGAACTTCGCCTCCTCATTCGTTGGGTTCGAGAAAGTGTGTGGTGCGCGAATTGGAACGGTAACATAATCGCCAACATGCGCATCGTGGTATTCGCCATCTGGCGCATGGAAGCGCACCACGCCCTGTGTGACGAGGAAGGTCTCATCGTGCATCTCGTGCCAGTGCGCTGGTGGGCCCGCTGTGTTTGGTGGAAGTGTGAACTCTGCGGAGCCTAATCGATTATCTGGGGTACGTCAGTACCCAATGAGCGAATTTGGTTGGTTGCGACTACTACCTGTCCTCGATCCGTCTTCCATGATCCTGCAGGTGATATGACCAAGCTTTAGGATCTCTCCTGACTTGGCCGAGACGAAGTTAATGGGTCGTCGCGGCATCTTCATGCTCGCCAGAGCTTGTCTAGCGTCGTCGTCCATGATGCTGCTGTTAGTGATAGCTAAACGTTTCAAGTAACGATCGCGAAAATGGACTGAATGCGAAGTGGACGGTTAATGAGTGAAAAGGTTAGTGAGATGTGAAGACCAGAAAGCTGGTAGGCGTTGCCGGCTGATATCGGGCATGGAGCGGAGCTGTAAGACTGCGGGCGGAGAGCCGGTCGCGGCGAAGCTCATCGCAAGCAGCTCATGTTCAGAGCCATGAAGGCAGCGCGGAAGGCCCAAATTTGATGGAAGCTTGCAACGGCTCGTTCTCCAAGGATTCGGCTGTTTGACAAATCACTATAGTTGTCTCAAGATAAATGAATTGCGACTTGGAAAGAGTGAATGTCTACCCCACATTCCGAATGGCGTTAGTGCGGGGAAGCAACAATTGCGGACCTCCGACGGCGCTTTCCTTCCACGACTAAGTCGCAGTGTTCCTGCAGTAGCGACTTCCATCATCAGGCAACAGCTGTGGATCGTAATGAGCGTCAGTAGGGCGCGGCGCGTTCAGCTGGTGGGATCTCACAGTTTCCCTCCATTAACCTCTATTGTTTTTCGCAATCAAGTACAGCACGCTGTCGTTTCAAGCTCCAAGCTACTCCAAAGGCATCGCCAAAATGGCCAAGAAACTCTTCACGGTCTTAGAAAACAACCCAGAAGTAATGAACCACCTCGCCCAAGCCCTTGGTCTGGACACCAACCTCTCCTTCTACGACATCTACTCCCTCACCGACCCTGATCTGCTCGCCTTCATCCCCCGTCCTGTCTACGCTTTACTCGTCATCATCCCCCTGACACCAACATGGCACGAAGCACGCCAGTCAGAAGATAAAGACAAGGCCGAGTACGCGGGTAAAGGTTCCGACGAACCCGTGATATGGTTCAAGCAGACCATCGGCAATGCTTGTGGGAGTATAGGTTTGGTGCACTGTTTGCTCAATAGCGAGGCGTCGGGGCACATCAAGCCCGATTCCACCCTGGAGCAAATTCGTAAGGACGCATTGCCAAAGACGATTTGGGACCGGGCACAGGTGCTCGAGGACTCGGACGCGTTTGAAAAGGCGCATGCCGAAGCTGCGAAGTTGGGGGATACGGCTGCACCCACACCTCAGTCTGACGAGCATACCGGTCAGCATTTTGTCGCATTTGTGAAGGCGAGAGATGGGCATTTGTGGGAGCTTGAGGGCGCTCGGAAAGGGCCGTTAGATCGAGGCGCGCTGAAAGACGATGAGGATGTGCTGAGTCCTGCGGCGTTAGAGAAGGGGCTAGGAAGACTGATTAAGATTGAGTCGGAGAGGGGTGGGGATTTGAGGTTTTCGGCTATTGCGTTGGCGAATAATCTTGATTGAGACCACATGATTATATTGCACGAAATGAAGATTGGACATGCACGACGATGTGCTCGAGTCAACGCCCGAGGATCGTGTACTCGAGCTATCTCTCCCTCTGCTCTTCACTCACCCCGAGCTTTGCCAAATCCAATCAATCCAGCATACCTTGGAGTCGACCCGCTAACAGACATCTCCTACACTAACACCAATCCCATCCTAAGTTAATTCCATTATCCTGCCATCCAACTCAATCATCTTTGCCGTCGAGACGCGGCCCACCCAGCCCCTGAGACACAGCAACAAGGAAAAGCGCTATCAGACCGGAGAAACCCGCAATAGCCGCAGTCGCCCGTATTACATTCGGACTTCGGGCCTTCTTACCAAGAGCCACCTCGCGCGAGTCGGAGGCAGTTTGGCCCGAGGCAGGGTAAGTCTGGCACTCGATGTCCTCGGTGCGATGGGCACGGCGCTTGAAGAGACGGACGAAGGAGTTGCGCCTGGGGGGTGGGCGTGGAGGCAATTCGGTTAGGAAGACCGACTGTAGCTCAGCGGGGTCGAATATGGGGACTGAGCGGACGTGGGTGTCGTCGAATCGAGGCTCAGGAGTTGTGGGTGTTGCTGCTTGGACGGTAGCCTCCTTGACCTGGTTTACAGGCTCGGGAAGAGGAACAAGGTTGATCGTGTCGAGAGCATGTGGTTTCTCGGCATTTGAGAAGCTAATTGAAGGTTTGGGATTGGTCTGATCTATAATGGACAGAGGGTGCTGCGTGACCGGCTCAATTGTGGCGAAGATGCGAGGAAAGGTATCTGCGATGTCTTGTTCAGACATAGTGGTGGTAGAGTTCTCCTGCTCCCAGGAATTTGCATCAGCCTTGGTACTCATGCTTGGGCTCGTGATGTGCTCGGCTGTATGTTCTGAGGTCGAAGGCATCGTGGTGGAGTCGAAGTTGAGTGTGCTGCAGTTGTGATTTCTTCCTTCTGATTATGGTTCTTGGTAGAACAGAGGTGAGTGGAATATGTAGCAAGGGGCTAGCTTGGATTGGAGAGGGCGAAGGCTGCGATGTTGGGCGGCGCTGGAGATGTAGTGAAATCGCGGACACTGCGCACTCCTTTCTTTCACTGCCGCTGTGTGATGAAGTAGCCGCCCCTTGACCTCCTTGATGAAATTTCATACTGCTCTTGCTTGTTACGGCCATGAATATCTGAAGTCTCAACACAACTCACCATCGGGCCACTGCGGACACATTGGTCTTTACAATCATCTAAACTTATACGTACGCAGATCGCCAGGACTTCGAACACGATGCGCTTCCCCGAAGTTGACATCGAATTACACCCTCGAACTCATACCAGCACCACGTTGACATCCTTAGAATTAGATCGGTTATTGGTGGCCAACATCTTCATTCCGAGAACCGAGATGGTCAGCGATATTGAGCTGGGTTTCTTTGCGCACGAGAGCGGCGAGCAGATACGAACTCGGCGATCGCGGAGACGCAAGATACTAGTGACGGCAGTGGCCGCTTTTGGAACGCTGGGCATGCTGGGCTGGGTCGCAGCGATGACAATCTTGATGCGACCGTCAGCGGGGGTATTGGGTAGAAGGAGCACCGTTACAAACGGTGAGTGCGACCATAGAGAACTGCTGCGAGACTTCCGCATTGCTCTTTAACTTCGCAAGAATTCATGCTTGATCAAACCTCACCAGGACCCGGACTTGATCTCGGCGACACGGAGAGTCGTAAGCTGTTCAAGAACTTCTTGATCGCGCTTGGCAGGTCTGGGTCGTTCCAAGCTCTCTTGACAATTGCCATGTAAGGCGCGTCTACCACTGGATTGCGCTGCATGAACAGCATCGTATTTCCGAGCGGGAAGGATATCGACGTCGCCCCTGTGGCGCCAAATTCTGGTCGGAAGAAGTATGCCACTGAGCGTGTGATAAGCCGGGCAAAGTGTCGTGGATGAGGACGGTCAGGATGTGTGCAGCTTTCATCCCATGGGGGCACGCCGGAGGCGGTATCGAGCGCTGTATAGAGCAGGAGGGACGTCACCCAATAGCGTGTAGTCAAGCAAGCCACTTCGTAGTTCCCAAATGTGATTGGTGTTGGGTTAATGGTTGCTGGCGTGAGGATCTCGTGTTCGTTCGTGGCAAGCCATTCTTCTAGCTTCATGTGTAGGGTCCAGCATTTTGCGCTTGTCACGAGATCTCTTGCTTCGTCCTCCGGACTTCCTGAGCTAAGATTACCCCAGCGATCGACGTTTTCGAGAATTTCCGGAATGGCAGCCGTGATGTCGAGAAGACTATCATTTGGAGTCTTGATTCGACCCCTCCAAGGTAGAATTTTCCAGATCTCCTCGTTCAACACTGTCCTCTTTCGCAGCCTCACCGCGGCAATGAGTGGTCGCCATCTTGCACTGGCGAACATGGAGTGTGCATCGTCGTCAGTATATGCTGCAGGACCGCGAGCTACTATAAGATCCTTTTCCCCTTCTGCATGTTTGAGCCAGCTGTTGGCTTGGTTGCCAGTGTTTTCCTCCGCACCGAACAGAATCTCAAATAGAGCCATGACACGGGGAATGGCTAGCACAGCTGTGCTTCTACTTCGGCTTGGACTCGCCAAGGCTCTTCTGGTCTCCGCCAAAGCCTTACCGTACAGATTCCGGCCATGCGCTGCGAGGCTCGAGTCGTTCATTTGCTTGCTAAGGGCTACCGTTCCGATGGCTGATATCGCTAGGCGAAGTGCTTCATCTCGAGTACTTAGCACAGGAACGATGCCTACTATCTCTTTACCGTCCCAATTCGTAACGGATGAATTGATCTGGGGAAGATACAAGGATATGAACGCTTCTAGACTCTTCTCCTCGTAGGCCGAGCGGCAGAGGCTTAAAGGTAGGGTGAAGCCCGACGGGAGTGGCTGCCTCGCGTTCCGGCGCGCCACAGCGGCTTGAGTAGTCCTGACCTGCAAGCTGCCATTTCGCAGGGGTTGATCCACATCCTTGGTCCGGAATGTATTGGACCCTGATGAAGCACGGTTCGTTTGATGTCTCGCGCCTTCATCCAGGTAGACGAAGATACGGTCGGCATCGTAGCCTCCACATGTTATACCTCGCTCCTGGCACTGTCCACATGCTGGTTGTTTGAGATCACACTACAGCCATTAGCTCATCTCAGTATCTCGCGTCTTGCCGTGCATTGCATGACGAACTTACCCCCTTCTTCCTCTTGCGGCAAGTGATGCATCCTTTCGATCGTCCCGGTACGCCCACCATGCTCGCTAATGTATGCAAAAGAGATAGATCGTACGCAGCGCAGAATGGTCCAAAAGAGGAAAGGAGATTAGATGCGAAAGATCAAAGTTCCAGCGCGCCGCTATATACAATGGGCTTACAACGGGGGCCGTAATTGGTGCGCGGTCGTCAACGATGTGCAAGGCTGTACACAGACCGCTCTACGAGTCGCAAAGCATGGTAGCCAAAACATCGGAGTAATAGTGACTCCTACGGATTGCGCCCACTTCGCGTGATGTCAGAATGCCGCTAGGTATCGAACGCATATGCCTGAATCGACCCGTGGTGGACACGAATTGGGTGGAGGGTCCTGACAGGAAGCTGTGTCATCACATCTACCATCACTGTCGTTCAAGTTACTAGTCGCATGTTGGGCGCCCGTGGCGAAAATCTCGTTCTGCTATTCGTGTGCTCGAGGATGGAGGGAAGGCGTCCAGCCGTTGACGCTTACCTGCATGAACGCGCCAAGATACGCCTTTCCCCTTTCAGCAGATAATGCGATCGGCCTCTGATTGGTTAAAAACACCCAATCGAGAGGGGAACAGCCTCATCACGCGTGGATGATCACATAAAACAGCCGGCCCGGATCTGCGCAGAGGTTCTTGAATCTTGATTGCGATCGGGTTCCTAGCCCCTCGATCTCGCGACCTTTGTCAACGCTTCCTTGCAAATTCCTGCCTGCCTGCACAATTCGAAACGGACCGTTTACAGTAGCGGCCACGCTGCCCACCGACGCGTCCTTCTCGTCGCATGGGCGTCCGTAACGGGCAACCCTTTGAAAGCAACATGATTGACTTATCTAGCGTACGCTGCGTCACTGGACTTGAAAAATGGCAGTGCATCTCTATGCAAACACACGTCTTTTCTATCGTCGACACAGAATCGACCGCAACGAGTTTAATGCCTGGATGATCGTCTAAACAGCAGAATGTATAAGAGAAACGCGATACTCGAAGAGATGGAGACTATAAGGAATTCAAACACTTCATGCACATATACACAAGCATCAGACAATACATCGATCGACCTTTGTCCGTGATTACGACTTCCATCTACCAGTACAGCTTCATCTTCAATCTCAAACATGACCATCATGGCGACGCCCACACAACCGGCCGAGAAGGGTTTCAAAACCTGGGCGAGGAAAATACATAAGCCCATCGGATTCAGCAAGGGCTATAATTTTATTCTGTGGTTCATCTTCGCTGGCGCATTGTTCGGCTTCTCTCTCTCGCGCTTTATGTACCTCGACTTCAGCAAGGACTTTTGTCCTAAGGGCGGGTCCAAAGGCGCGACAGGCGCGGCACCAGGAGAATGCTATTACTACCTCAACTTCGATCGGTACAAGATTGGGATTCTCCTGCATCTTGCTGGCATTTTACCCGCTTGCATCCTCGTGGTTCTACAGTTCACGCCATTCATTCGACACCGATGGATCATCGTGCATCGCATCTCGGGTTATGCCGCGCTCCTGTTATACACAATCTCTCTTGTCGGTGCTCTGATGATTGCGCGCCGCGCGTTCGGCGGCGGTCTTGATGTTCAAGTGTGGGTCGGCTTCGTTGGCATCGGAGTGTTGGTATGCTTCATCATATCATACATCAACATCAAGAGACTTCAAATTGAGCAACACCGCGCCTGGATGCTCAGAGGATGGTTTTACGTGAGTCATTCAACGAATCCCAATACGATTGTCTTACTAACTCTTTACAGGCTGGTTCCATCATCACTAACCGCATTATCATGATCATTTGTGCGAATATTGCGACGAGCGGATACTACGTGGCCTGGTCTTGTGCAAAAATCGAAGCAACGCTACCGAAGCCGTCGTTGCTCCTAGCCTTCTACCCTGAGTGTGCGTCATATGCGAACGGCACAGATCCAAACCACGTTGCTGCCGTCAAGGCCAGCTTCTCTGGTAGTACCGGCGTGGAGATCGGCGCTGGTTTGGATGCGTCTTTCGGCATGGCTCTGTGGCTTGCTGTTGCGATCCATGCTATCGGCGTCGAGATCTACTTACACCTTACTCCCAAGGAAGCGCAACGTCTGCGACAAGTCAGCTACCAACGACAACTTGAAGCGGGCATGCGCAACCCTGGGTCTGCGGGCTTGACTGCTAATCGCTTGGGTGATGCAGAACTGTGGTTTCCTGCTGGAGAGAAGGCGAGGAGCGATAACGAAAGTACCTTGGCGAGTGCATCGCTTCAAGACAGGGACGTTCAAGAACAGAAACTGAGCGACGCATAGAGGAAGAGGGCCGAAGTCAGATTTGAAGGCGACTTTTATCAATATACTCCTGTATTCAGTCTTAATCTAACGTCATAAAGTATTCATTTCAGCTTTGACAGTACACTGCCTACCTTGTTGAATACTCCCTGAGCGATGATCCCACGTTATCTAATCGTGGTGCAAGATGGCCGTGGAGGTTTCAGCCTTGCAGTCTTCAAGGTAATTGACCGTCTCCAACTGGATCACCGGCCATGGACGTTACAATATATCGTAGGCCGGTGTTCGCCAGTGGCAGCATATTAGTCCTTCAAAATGAGGTTGTCTGGGTATAATGTGCTCATCTCCCTGAAAGTCTTGCGGGTGGCGCATTGTGCACCCAGACTTGGCCCTCTCCAGCATGCAAGCACCGAAGCCAAACAATTCGCAAAAGGTGAGCAAAGTGCGTGCGTGTCAATCGAGTCAGGCAACGTGTGGAAGATTGGACACTAGACTTGTCACATTTCTTGCCTTCGTCGCTTTGGCCATTGAGAAGAAAGTCTGCTACCTCTAGTCAGCAGTCCCGCTATGCAAGTGAACCCATAATCAGGATTCTGCTATGTTTCATGCCTCACGCGGCAGCGTGCCAGTGAGCATGCAATGTTCAGCTTAGCGTCACCGCAACCTTAGCGAGGACAACGCCGGGAATAAGACCGATATGGAGCTCATCAAGAACACTGCATCAGAACACCACGACAAAGTGCTTTTCGCCAGATAATAATATGAGAATTCGAATTTCATATACTTTAGCTGTAGACAGCTTTTTCAGGCAAAATAAATACCCAGAATTGCGAGTTTGCATTGAGTTGTGATTCATCGTGCTGAACAATTATTCCCGGGCGCAAGCATTCAACCTCGTAGATAGCCCTGGAATGATAGTGTTAATATTTCCGAAGTCAGCCTTCAACTTAAAAGAGAGGACAATATCCGTGGGACGTATAATTGGCAAGCAGCTCCCCTATCAATTACCACATCGCGACACATTTGAACAAAAAAGACTTTCAGTACCTTTGCAGTTTGTCTGCCCGACCTAGTCAACTCCTCGAACAAGTCTACCTCACACCATACGCCCATAGCCTCTCCAACACCTAATCACCCCTGCGCGGATCAAACTTTGCCTGCACGTGATCTGCCTAATATGGACTCTCCTGCGCTGCTCATCTCGCTGGTGTACATCCTGGCAGCAAATGCAGCGCCAACCCCACCGCAGCCTAGCCCAGCAGACCCCGACGTCCGTTCTAGTTGGTCCAAAGAAGCCATCGTCGGTCTCACTAGCGTCTTCGTCGCCGTAACTGGCATCCTGGTCACGCTGATGGTCTCGAAGAAGCTGCGCAAGTGTCTTCGACGTTAGTACTTACCCAGCCCTAGCAACTAAGGGATCGTGCCTAACGCAACCAAAGTTTGTTTGACTCGCAATCAGCGACATTCTATGCAGCAACTCCGCCAGAAGTATGACGAGTACTTGGGATTCAAGGAGTGGCTGGAGATGACTGCCCTTTGACACCTTGTCATTACGTGCAAAGCCAATTGGAACGCTCAACTTGCCGAATACAAAGTCTCTGACAAGATCTGACGAGTCACTTTTGGGTTATCCTGGATGATGGCAACGTCGACGTGGAAGTTGCCTACAGCTGAAATGCTTTCATTCAAATTTCCAAAGTGCTATCGTGATGGGGTCGAGTGTCGCGAGAGAGCCTGTTCTCAAGTCAACCGCATCGCATTGTCGCATACCACGTACAGTGCAAACTGCAATTTTACATAGAATTATTTTGGATATGACTGCGTAACAACCATTGCCTTGTTTTCTCCAATGAGGTGTTCTCGCATGTCATCCAAAGTCGCTCCGGTTTTAGGGGTTTGACCAGCTTACAAGGCCTATCTCTCGGACATCAAGGGCAATCTTGACGAAGATCCCGATGTTCGTGGTCGTAAAGTGGTTGACGAGAGTCTGATGTGAAAGTAAAGAGGGCTTTGCATCTTATGTGTGCAAAGGTGGTAGCATCATGTTGGTGGGAGGCAGGAGAGGCCTTTTGGTGGCCAAAATCTAGCGGCATCGCACGGGCTCCTTCCTTCGTTCATCCACTCGCGCAACCACATCACCATTAACCACCGTCGTTCTGCACAGGACATGCTCTTTTCCCATACCAGCATGATCACCGCACTCACATGGAGCACCTGCTACGATTGTTGATTCGACCGGAAATTCAACGCTTGCATTGGCGCCATTGCTGCCTTGACGCGTCATGCCTTCTAATACGCGAATGGTCCGCGCTGTCAGGCGTCTGACATTCCTTTCGCAAGCGTCCACCTTCATAGCCATACCCCTCATAACTTGAGTATGGAATCTCTTCCAGTCGAATTGCGAACTGAGATCTGTTCACATCTTTCACACAATGATCTTCTCTCTCTTTCTCGCACCTGTGGCTTGCTCGCTGTCGCGGCGAAGACTTTCCTCTTCGAAACACTGACTTTTCATGGCGATGAGCAAGCCTGCCAACAGCACATCTTGCTCCGGCAACCTCGCGATCGCAACGATGTCGGACACTTCAAGCCAGTTGAGCTGGCTTCCTTGAAGGTTACCATAGACGAGGTCCTGAAGTTGGGGATATCGAAGTATGCGACGACCTTTCAGTACAGTCCGGAACTCTACATAGATGGCATGTATACATCCAAGGTAGACCGGTTTAGTATACTGACGCCCGACTAAGACTTTTGGCCGCAATATCGTGATTGGGTCGAGGAACAAGCTGATGCCGATGCCACACAACAGGTCAGACCTGCAAGGGAACTTGAGCTCATCGCGAAGGCAGAGCTCTACTGGGATGCCAAAGTCTTGGAACAGCAGCAAGCGAAGGCTGCTAACCATGCAGCCTTGGTCCGTCTCTTCAGGAGCATGCCTAGGTTGGACAATCTACAAATAATGGAATGGACTTGCGCACGCGAGCTGAGAGAACATGGGATAGATTGGACAATCGAGTACGTCACTGCATCCGATGGAACACCCCGCTGATAGAAGTAGCGCAGAGGTGGAATGCCAATTCGCTGATACCGAGATCCTAAATCAACATATCGCAACACTGGGTCGTGCACTCGGAGAGGCTGGAACAAGCATCAGACATTTACTTCTACCTACAGTCTATGGACGATCAATCATGAGAAGCCCTGCAGCCAATTACTTGTTCAGTACTTTGACGTCATTGTCCTTCGACTTGCACGATCCAGCAGAGATGCTCGGAGACTACGACGAACAACCGCCATCGTTTCGCACACTCATACAGTGTGCGCGACACACGTTGGAGAACCTGGAGTTCTCCAACCTCTTCGCTTACCGCCTCGAATACTCACGTCGTGGAGAACACTTGCTCGAGAAACTGTGGGGTCACGAACCAGGCACCGCAAACGAGGCCTTCGTCTTCCCAAGGCTAAGAAAATTGAAACTTGTCAGTTTCATACTGTACACGCCTTCCTTAATCATGTTCCTCCAAAGCCAGCCCGTTCTCGAGGAAGTGACTTTCAGACACATCTATCTTCCAACTCAAGGCTACGGATGGCCCGAAGTTGCTGCTGCCCTCCCGTCAAGCTGTCAGTCATTCCACATGGATTCTTGTGGAGGTCAGAGTACTGCCAGAGCCCACCCTGATCCACCGCCGGATTCGAACATAGAACAGAGTCAAATCGAACCCTTCAACCCATACAATCACCAGTTCCCGAAGTCTTGTGGGTGGCGTGTGCGCAAATCGTGCTTGGAGCGCGAGGCCGAGAAGTACATTGTGGAGCATTACAAGCCTTATAAGGACCGCATCGCAGAGCAGATAGGTTCTGCTCAGAGTGGCGGTGAAAAATATATGGGTGCTCCTCTTGGTGAGCTGCTAGAGCAGGAAGTGGAGTTGGACAGGGCAATGGCTGCGAAGGTTAGAGAGTTCAAGGAGAGGATCGAAAGCCAGAATCATGCGGACTATGAGAGATGTTCATGAGGTAGACTCGAAGGCCATCGAATTACAATTTAGCGACCCCACTAGCGTTCCAATCTTTGAGTTGTGAGTGCCGTCATCTCGGGATACAGTAACAACCAAGCCGGTGGAGCTACTATCCCGATTGATGCGCGCGTCTGTCCCTGCGGCTACCAGGTCCGTTTCTTTCTTCCGCCATCTTGACTCTTTCGTCCGGACGCGCGGCGATTGTGGGCAGCGTGAAGGATGCACAAGGAGCATTTGTCGGGCCAGTGCTGTCGCTTCACAAAGCCATTGTTACCATGCAGGCCTAGGTTTTCGTCGTCCTTGCATCCAAGGAGAGAAATATCAACGCTGTTTACTGCCAGCACCAAATTGAGAATGATGATCTTAGATGCTCGAGCCAGGACTCTACGATTCCTAGAAGTCCATTCCCTCACCAACGATGCTCGCCATGTTTATTGGAGGCAGCCCCAGCATGTTCATCTCTTTTTGTCTGAATAAGCATGCAAGGATGGTAGCAAGATTGACATTGATGTCCCGTAACTACGTGCGTCGTGCGATGTGAGCTCGGCAGTATGCATGTATACAAGTACGTACATGAATCAGAGCGTCGTACAGTATGCAGAGGGTACAACCGTGCCTGGTGTGGGTGTCTCCAGGTCAAAATGTCGAATGTCGAACAGGCCTTCGCAAAGCCAAACGCGCAGCTCATGGTTAAGAGTAGACTTGAGATACTGTGGTATACTGCTAGAGCTTTCGGCGTGAATGCAACCAATAGCGATGGTCATCTCGTGATTTAAGCATCGTGCCCTCCCCGTAATGATTCGGTGACATCCAGACATTTCCCTTTATGCTTGGGAAGTCTTTTATGGTAGCGAGAGCAGGCTACAGGTCGTTAAGAATGTACACGCTGCCATGTTGTGTTGCAGGAGCATGATTTCGAGACAACTCAGGTCAACGGTACTTGGGACGCCTGTGCAGAGAGCTTGCAAAATTCTTCGGAGACTTGGTCGGAGAATTCGCTGACCTAGGGCTTCGAGCGATCTCAAAGCCGTAGAATGTGGTATAGCTCTTCGAATGCGGGGACAGTTGTAGTGCGGTCGGCAATGGTGCTAAATCTGTAGCAGAACTCTGCCAACACCAAATATGGCTGATCGCTTGCTCCTGTGACGCCAAAACAAAGTTGCATGGGATTCCTGCATCGGGTCCGCCCGAGGATGAGGCTTGTGCATTGTTACGCGTGAGAATCGGCCTCCACGATGTGCACTAAGTCTTGTAGCGCTCCAGAAGAAGCAAAAGCTCAAAGAATGTTGTCATCGTTTCAGATTATTGATTCTGTCTACAGTCTCTCATAAGTGTCGTTGAGCATTTCTCATAATTGGGAGTTCCTGAATCTTCTCGCTAATTCACCACGGCAGTTGCAGAGGAGTGGGGAGCTTGTCCTTCGGCCCAAGTACTGGCTCAGCAGTGCCGATATCGCTGATAATTGCACGTTAGCTTCTTGCTTCACAGCTCGATGGCTCGACTTACGCTGCTCCTCTCGGTGCCCAGTACTGTCCAGTCTTGCTTACATCGAACGTCTCAATCCACTCCATCAAGCTCTTTGCCGCCACGTCTGGCGTTACGGCTCCACCGTCATCCCAGAATTTGTCGAAGCCTACACCCTTGGTCATCTCTGTGCGCATAAAGCCTGGGTGAACGACAGCTACTGCCACACCTCGCTCTTTCAAATCCAAGCTTAGTAGCTTTGCGCTCATATTCAGTGCCGTCTTGCTGGCATGGTGTCCATAGTTTCCTCCACCTTCCGACTCATGTCGAAGCGTGATACTGCCGCTTTCTGAGGAGACGAAGATTACCTTGGAGGACGAGTTGAGGAGTGAACCGGCATTCGCGAGTGAAGTGGTGAGTATGGTGGGACCAATGACGCAGGTCTTGTACATGCGTTCTTGGGCGGAAAAGGAGGGTTCTTCGAGTGACTCAGTGGCAAAGTAGCCAGCTGTGATGATCACAATGTCGAGGTGGGTGATCTTTCGCGACTCGAGGTCGTGCACAAGCGTGCTGCTAGCTTCTGGCGTTGAGATATCGATGCTGGGAATGTAGGATATGTTATTTGCTTGGAGGTGTCAGCTTTCGAGGTTGCCATACACTGGACTTCATGGAACAAATCTGGCTCCGGTAGAGTTGACATACAATTTGCCGGCGGATTCGTTGTCCTTGCTGTAGCTAGTACTTGGTTCTTGGGGTCTGCTGCATAGGTTTTGACAATACTAGCGCCAAGGCCACGAGTAGCTCCTACCACGAGAATTGTAGGCATTGTGAGTATGTCAATCTGTGCCAGAGGGTGTAGGAGTTTGAGGATAGGAATGAAGAGTGCTGAGCGTGAGATTAATGTGCAATGGGGTATGACGTTTGACCTAAACATTGCGTGCTTCGGAAAGTGAGTTGGGGTATCGATAAGCCAATCGCGCTAAGATAAGGACGCGTCGCGTCGTCCGCAGTGACTTCAGACCAGCTCTTCTACCACCTTTGCCTAAAGAAACTCGTCATGCCCATACTACAAGTAACACCCATAACGAAACCCGATCTCGAAAAATTGCGTGCCAGTGGGCAGTATGTCGAATTACACAGCGGAGGCATGACCTACATCTACCACCCAAAAAACAGCTGGATTGACGGCCACGAATGGGCAGGTCCAAGGACGCTTGAAGAGTGTACGACAGGCAGCAAGGCACGCAGCTTAACGAGATCTTGGTTCGCTGCTCAAATGCTATGGTGGGGTCTCTGGGAGCCTGGACTGAAGATTCCTCGCAGCCTCACAAAGGCGGATTTGGCAGCTTCGCTCAACCATCGTGTCATGAGTGGAGGCGTAAG
Source organism: Setomelanomma holmii (assembly GCA_010015745.1). Lineage (NCBI taxonomy): Eukaryota > Fungi > Ascomycota > Dothideomycetes > Pleosporales > Phaeosphaeriaceae > Setomelanomma > Setomelanomma holmii. The sequence goes on from ML978163.1 coordinate 123,463, forward strand.
TAAAGGATTGTGAATTGCAGGGGACCCCGTTCTGATAGAAACTTAGCTACTTGAGATCCATCCGGAAAGTGTTTTGGGATGCACTCAAAACTGAGTGGAAAGAGAAATTCGCGGCCGGCCACTCTGCAACTGGCACCAGTACTCAATGTGAAAATGACGAGTGACTCGAGAAGATAACTTCACAATAGGTGAAACACGAGATGTACTCCTTGAGGAGCAGAACGCGCACATCGACGAATATGTAGTATAGTGATTAAACTTCTCCCAACTAGATTGCGCGTCGGGACGTGAAAGAAACGCTTTACATTCACTTTGGAGAACGTGCAAATCTCCGCCCCTGCCACAACGGCCGGATGTTTGTGCCAAACAATTTCTCCTCGCGATCATCGCTCGATCTTATCGAGATGGCCTTGCCATCAACCTTTCGCAACAACAATGGCTACGCCTCTACCTGCATCCCCGGAGGATTTCGTCAACCAGTTCCAAGATATTCAAGAATCCGCCATTTGCACAGAGCAACACGAACACCCCGATCACATCACAACACGGCTACCTCAATGCAATCACATTTTTGGCAGGTCGTGCCTCCTCAAATGGCTTGCTTCCAATAACGACAACGCGCACGAGTGCCCGACTTGCCGCGCTGTGCTGTGGACCAAGCCCTCTGCTGGCAGGGACGAATGAGAGCAAGAATCGGACCCGACTTCACTCCTGTGGAGCGCCCTACGTAAGTTCAATCTGTCAAGCAAGGTGTCGAATATGTTTCATATATGCTACATTGTACATGAATATGCTTGTCTCTATGTTCTGGTATTTCGAAGCTGAAGCTTGAGTTGTAGACGCACATTTGTGCGCCACTTTTGCCGACACGCATGGTCACCCTGACCTTTCGGAACATGCCATAGAGGACATGTTAGCCGCGATAGGCTCGCTAGGATCCAGACTGCCTCGTCGCTCTCCAGATATGGTGCAGGCAATGTGGCATGCCATTAAGTTCGACCATCTACATGATGGGGGCGCAAGGTATCTCGATGAGAATGCTGCGGCTAACTGGACGCTTGCGTTTGATAGTGACATCGACTTCTCCTGGTCCGAAATTACCGAGGCTATCACGCTAGTACGCAGCCAGATACTGCGGGTTGAGGATGACCAGATCCATCGCGCGAATCTGCTTAGATGGTTCACTATGCGTTTGACTCGAGATATTGAGGAAACTGCACCATGACAGGGCTATGGCCATTAGTACATAACGACAATTGCATCAAATCGCGGCTCAGAGCTATTGGAGCGATGCTCAATAGGTAACCTTGAGAGGAATGTCTGGTACATATTACCACTGTTGCCAAGGTTCTGCACCGGTTTCACTACCCAGGAGATCCGCCGTTCTATCGCGATACGAGAGTATTTGATGAAGAACCCGACTGGCTTTGGACCCATGCTGAAGAGCTGTTTGACACGTTTTGCTGGCCTATGTCAAGAATGCTGTCTTACAACATGGATTGCGATAGCGACGGCAAGCTTTTGGAGCATAGTACCTATGATGCTGAATTCAAGAATTGCTTCGTACGTTGCTGGAACGAGATTGCCGATATCCATGTCATCAGGCAGTTGAACTCCGGATTGCTCCCTCCTTCGTTGTCGTCCGATAGATTGAGTGCCATATTCGAGGGGCAGGCCGATGGCTGCGATCTTTGGTCATTATGCAACATTATGGCCCAGAATGGGGTGGATGATGTCCTCCAGTACTACCGCTACGTTACCTACAACACCATAAAGCTCCTCAGGTTGTTTGAGCAAATCATCCGAAGCGAACTCGTCGATGACCGATCTGCTGAGGGCAATCAAGATGGCGCCACAACACCAACGCTCAAGCCCGATCTGGTTGAGCCGTTCCTCAAAGCCTTCTTCTCAGGGCTTGATCCTCATCTAAGCATCGACCTTAACCTCTTGGCAGACGTCGATGAAGAGCTGGAGAACTACGAGTTCGTCATTTGGTGGATAATTGCTATGTTTTGCCGTGAGCCTACAACGGCTTGGTCAGATGTGGGAAGCCGTATTCAAGGCCTCGTTTGTACATGGACAGGCGAGAAATTGGTGCCTCTGGAAGTAGGCCTCACCCAACGGCTTGAGCGCGTTGTGGTCTATCTTTTGATCAACCAGACTGCCGGCCGGCTGATCACTGGAGACAAGGATATGAAAGAGGCCTTGTGGATATTCGCTGAATCAGCAGCGCCGCTTATGCATCGAGGGAGTGAGGCGTGTGATTGAAACATAGTGGAAGTGCAAAAACTAGGGTACAAGATATCAAGATATGGCGGTCTCGGTAGCGGAAATAGATCGGACCGATGGAGGTGGTGGTTCTCTTCGTGAATGAGGCGGTGCAAGAGATAGATATAGTCGCGCGTTGTCCGACGTGCTTTCACTCCGGGGACGAGCTAGTCAGAGCTTGGCATGAATACTCAATCTTTTTCGCCTCCGAGACCGACAGTATCGCCACACCGTCATTTCCGTTACAATCTCAACGCTTCTTTCGATTTCCGAACATGTCAGACTCAGGCGCGCCAGAGCCTGCTGTACCAGCATCCGCAGACGAATTCATCGCAACGGTGGAGCTTCTGACTGAATGCCCAATCTTCAAGGAGCCGTGTGCAGCGGATGAACATGTCGCAGCGATGATTCCGCGATGGGAGCATATCATCGGACTGTCATGCCTTCGCAAGTGGACAGCTAGTAAGAATGATAATGCACACAAGTGTCCTGTGTGTTGGGCAAAGCTATTCGACACGCCTGAACCGGGTGAGTGGCATGTGCTATTCCTGCAGCGTGTGTGGGATGATTTGGGTATGTCCAGCTATCAAGACTTTCGAGCACTTTCACAATGACAAGCACACGCTAACACTAAAGTAGTTGATGTTGTAGATCCTGGCCTTCCCTTGTTACCTCGCGATTTCGCTGAAAACGTCTTGGAACAAGGAATTTACGAAGAAGTCGACTGGCCTGAACGTGGGCCCGCAGGGGCTCTGGCATCCCTGGTACGAATGACCGAAGTAATGTACGGCGCCATTCGATTAGACCGCCAGCTATTCGTCAAGGGGCCAGAGCAGCTAGACGAAGATGCTGCTGCTTTGTGGTACAAAGCTATTCCTGACGAAACTAATCTCAGCGAGTTCAGCTGGATGTCCCTCGCATGGGCCATGGGAGAGCTACCGATTGTTGTTCACGTGAACGACGCTCTGGGCCTCGTATATCGGCGTGATCTATTGAGCTGGTATACGATGCGCTTGCTACAATATGTCGGCCAGCTTGCACACAAACACCATTCTGCGGATAGTGGCGCTTTCGATCGGATTTTGAAGCAGCACTGTCTCTTCCTTGGGAACGGTCTACTGAACGAGCCGTCATAGGCATTCCTGTAGCACGCCGTTAAGGTAGTCAAGGTGCTTCACCGCGTACATTGGCCCAGATCTGCCTCTGTCGCAATGGATGGGGCAGCCATGCTGCGTCCTGAACATCTCCGCCAACTCTGGACGCACACTGACAGATTGATGAACCTCTACAACGCCCATGAGCTCCGACCCTATCCATCCAATCCTAGTTCCACCCCTCCATACGATGGCTGCATCGAAGCATGCCTCCAAGCATGCTGGGACACAATTGCACGCAATAAGACGATGGATCCGACAGACCACAACCTAGGCGTCATTCTCGCATCGCAATGCGGCAAAACAAACTTCTGGCCCGCTGTCAACCAGATGTTTGTGCTCGTTGAAATGTCGAGCTTGGTGGCATTCCACTACGATGTTCAGCGCGGTATGTACAAGATCTTGCGTTTGTTCCACCGCACGATCGTCTTCGAAGCACAGGACGAGAAAACGCCGACGATCGATTCGGCAACGCTTGAGCTATTTCCGATAACCTTTTTCGCTGCACTGAAGGATGAAACAGGATTTACCTGGGATGCGCTGTGGCGCGCCAAGTTCGAATCTGCCACATCTGTTAAGAAAGTCATTGTGCGTTGGTTTGTAGCTATGCTGTCACGCGAGGTGAAGCGCAGGCAACACTTAGGACACAATTGGGCGGACGACCAAATGTGGCAGTATATGATACTGGGGATACATACTGCAGGACCACAATGAAGAGCTAGACCAGGGTCTGTTCTATCATGTGGTCTGGCTGGCTGGACAGCTCGTGGAGAAAGAAAGGGAGTCCGGCAGCGATTTCGCGTCAAGAGATTGATATCGCGGACGCTATGGAGTTGTGGGAAGACTTTTTGAACCTTGGCTTCCAGGATTGAAGTATTCTGGTCATTTCCTGTGCCTCTGCATTGCGGCTCAAGGAACCTTTTGGGAAGGGGGATTGACACAATATTGGGCGAATTGATCCACTCATCGCGACTACTACAAGAGTAAAGCATGATATATGGAGAACCAAAGCGATAGATGATACAATATTACGTGTACTCTCATGGTACGTATATCTATCTTCATCTACCGCTCATCCCCATCATCAATGGTGCTTCGCAGCAATAATATCAGCAGCCCGCTCCGCAATGCCATACACCGATGTCTGAATATGCGCACTAATCAGCATCGGGATCACACTTGCATCGACAACCCGCAAGCCCTCGACCCCGTACACTTTGAGCTCCGCATCCACAACACCGCCATCCTTTTTTGGCAACATGGCGCATGTACCCAGCGGATGGTAGAAGGTTGATACATTGTCACGAACATATTTATCCCACTGAGAATCGGTCTGCACCGAGTTGCCAGGATCGAACTCCTTGACCCAAGTGTCCTTGAAGGGCGCGGTGTTGGCCATCTTGCGCGTATAGATTGCAGCTTGCTTGGTGGCTTCGACATCATAAGGTGTGCTGATGTAGCGTGGGTTGATGATCGGCTTTGTAGCTGGGTCAGAGCCGTTGATGTGCACGTAACCACGAGCAAAGGGATGCATGACGCCAGCAAGGAGTGTGGCGTACTGCTTGCCATAGCCAACTGTGCCATTGGCTGGGTAGCCGCGTGTGCCAATATAACCGTCACCGAAGACGACTTCGAGGTCTGGAGCACCGGATTTGTCATCTGTCAATAGAGCGAGCTTCTTGCGGTCGATGGGGTTGGACTTGTCGGCGGATTGTTCTGCGAGCTTGCGCAGTTTGGAGTCGTCGCTGACTGCTTGCTTCCATTTCATGAAGCCATAGCTGCTGCCGGCGTATTGGTAGAGAGAGGTTTGGCCCCGCTTCCAGAGGTCCAGTTCGATCGCAGCGCGCGTTGCGTTGTACTTCAGAATGTCCAAACCAAGGATCTCTGGTTTCAGCTCGTATGTGCTCTGAATACGAAGATGGTCTTGCAAGTTCTCACCGACGCCAGGAAGTTCCACGAGCTGCTTGACGCCAGCCTTGTCAAGGACGGCCTTTTGACCAATGCCTGAAAGTTCGAGGATCTTTGGCGAAAGCAGGCTACCTCCGGAGAGGATAACTTCCTTCTTGGCCTTGATCTTGGAGCCGTCGGTAAGGATGACGCCAGTAGCCCGTTTCTTATCCAGCTTGACTTTGTGTACCGTGGTGTTGAACTTGATAACGAGATTGTTGCCAGCTCGAGGTAGATAGTCCACGGCGTACGAACGGGTGTGGTTCGAGAAGCGTTGTATCGCCGGCTGATACATGGTACCAAGATTGTTGCCATTTAGAGAGTTTAGGTTCTCATGAAGACCAAGGTTCTCCAGCGTGGAAGGACCCGAGCTCACGTGAGGTGGCGGGTTCTCGATCAGGCCAATCTGAACAGGTCCGCCATAGCCAACACCGTCGTTGCCATATTGAGCTACTCCGGCTTGATGCTGGAAATTCTCAACCTTCAGCATCGCAGGGTACAAGGTCTTGAAGTTCCATCCTGGGTTACCAAGCTCTTCCCAAGCATTGTACTCCTTGACTGTAGCGCGATTCCAGACGAGGAGGTTGAGAGCAGAAGTTCCGCCCAGCACTTTGCCTCGGTTATGTGGCACTGTGCGATTGCTTGCATCTGGTTGAGGAACGGTTGGTAGCAACCAGTCAAGGGTACTTCCGAACGTTGAGCCTCTCAGGCCAGGTATGTAGATTCTCTGATCGTTGCGGCCATCTGGTCCGGCCTCTACCACCAGTATGCAATCATTTGGCACTTTTTGGCTCAACTTGGTGGCTACAGCTAGACCAGCGGTTCCACCTCCGACGATAACCTATGTTGGATGGTCAGCTGCTGCCAACGACCCCGCGCTAAACTTGAGGTAGGTACATACGTAGTCGAAGCTACCATCCTTCCGGCAGCCACTTGCAGGTGCGCCATGTGTGAGACCCAGCAGAACGGTAAGGATGAAACCAAATGTCACCCGCATTGCAAGAAAGCTACGAACGCAAATGGGCGTTCGGACCGTCCGACAGTAAGATTTTTGGCAATTCGGGGGTGTGGCAGAGGAAAGTCAAAAAGCGAATGCAGGCGCGATTTCATTTATGGTCATTCGTCTGTGGCAAGGACCACAAAAATTCACGACTCGCGTACATTGAAGTTGACCTTGTCGATTTGCTGCAAAGGGAGCTCACAGGCTTAGGTAGAGGCGGGCGGGAAGGGCTCGGCAATAGCGGGGACGGCAGTCCGCAAGGTTCAACGTGCACGAGGGACTTTTACCGGTCTCCGGCAGTTCCAAGCAGACACAACATATCCATGTCCCGCGCAACCAATCGTGCTTCCTCGAGAACAGAGATTGCCCCGTTGCAGAGTGCAGCAGCCACAGCATCCATGTAACCAGACGCAAGCCCCTGGGTCCACCAAAATACAGATTCTCTAGCCATGTTGCCTTACAAACAGTATAGAGGAATCGAGAGATATGAGTTGGGAATAAGAACAGGCGGATAAGGTTATTGCCGTGTGATGTTTGCATGTGTTGGAAGAATGGGAATATTGCTCGTTGATGTGGTCGGCCAATCGGAAACCGGCCCCGCGATCAATCTAGGCGAGATCTTACGCAGGTGGCCCTGAAGCACAGACGTTGCATGAATGTATCCATGTTTTTGCCAAGGTGAGGCCCGTCGTCGCTCTTGGCTCTGCGAATTGCGAATCGACATCCGCTTGTCCCCAGCACGTGGATTGGCTCCCATCTACTGACTCGACCCCAACATGTATTTCTCACCCGTGCCATGAGGAACTTTATCAATCCTTTATGCAGCATCTATACACGCCACAACGATGGCTGGGAGTTCTCGCAGCCTGCCGCTCGTGAGGCGCCTTGTGTTGGAAGAAGGCTTGAAGAACGTCGCATCAGAACCGAATGACCGGCTCATCCGCCGATCCGTTGTTACACCAGATCGATGGCATGGCTCGAAGCGACTTGCTATAGCCCCACCTCTGCCGAGTGGAACAATTAACGACTGGACAGCTAAGCATTCACACTTCCCGGGCCAGGACACGCGTTCCGTCTCGGTGTGATTCGCCGCCTCGAATACGGTTCGTTGAGTTCATTTCGCATGTTGTCGCCTCTTTTGTGTGAAGCACGTCAAGTCCTTGGTTCGTGTGGGGAGATCGACATCCGTACGAACCGAAAAAGTAAACCTCTTTGTATTATCCTGCCGTTGCCTCGAATCCTGCATTACTCGTGCACGCTCTTCCTCGATACATAGCGATGGCCGATCAGCACGTGGGACGATCCCCTGGTTCCACAGCCAATATTAACCTTACACTGACTCTCCATGTTCGGTAGTTCTGTTCAGTCCTCTTCCAAGACATTGTGAGCCATGCCTCCCCTAGAGATCCGCGATGATCCATCGTCTCGGGACGATAAGGGACCCGCTATCATCGTCGTTTCTGTCATCTTCACCATAGTCGCCTTCGTCACTACGGTTGCCCGTCTATGGACTCGAACAGATCGTCAAGCAATAGGATGGGACGACTACACTATCGCTGCAGCGATGGCCTTGGCCATTGTTGAAGCTGCACTCACGATTCAAACCGTTACTCATGGCAAAGGAAAGCGAGCAATGTATCTCAGCAAGGCTAGTGTTCAATACATCAACATGTACAGCTGTGAGTAAAGTCGCAAGCTTTAATTGCGAACAGGGCAAACGCTGACCCGCGACGTCAGTATTCAGGGTATGCCCAGCATATACTATTCGCTTGTATGGCACTCATCAAGACTGTACTCTGCTAGGCTCCCGCCGCCACTCGCTTTCGCATCCCAATCTGCATTCTCATCCGTGCAGCACCTCATCTTTCTTGCACAATTCATGTGCGTGCCCTCACAACCAGGTTCGAAATGTCCATCAATCCGATGACGGAGGAATGAGTTCCTGTCGATCATTTAGTTCGCGGGGAAAATGCGGGGCTCTAAAGCACGGCAGATGCTCCAGTGGGCGGCTAGCTTGAGCTTACAGCTCCATGACCTCAGCATCTTCGGCGTATAGAAACCTCGACTAGGTTAAAGCTTTCTCTTCGACATATCAGATTCGTTCCTCTACAATGCTACCTCCTGGTCGAAGCATTTCCGGGGAGTTATACCGGGTATTACCGTGTATCCCACCGGAGTCATGTAATTGCGAAATATTGACTCTCGTCACACGGAGGATTGGCGCGACTAAGTACGATGTCGCCTGCCTCATTGCGGTAGGCAATGGCGTGTTAGCATACCATCGTGAAATACCCCTTGCGATGCTGGGAAAATGCCCTTGCTCGTCGTGAGGATAAAAGGACGACAATGACCAGATGTCTTAGTGCTTGCGACGACGATTTCTATCCCAGAAATCTCGACAATCAGACGTCAAGATGAAGGCATCAAGTGTGCTGGCGTTGGTCCATTGCATTCGCCACGCATATGCTGCACTCAACGCCGATGCGCTTGCGAAACAATACTTTGGCAACGACGCGCCATGGTATCGCGACCGCATACCTTTCTTCGAGTCGAGTGACAAGGACATTACCGACGTGTACTATTACCGCTGGAAGATTTTCAGGTCACATCAACGCGATCTTGGGCTTAACGGCTTCATTTCGACCGAATTTCTTGACGACGTGAGCTGGCAGACCAATCCTTGGGCTTCACTCAACGATGCGACCGGATTTCATCTACTCGAGGGACGCTGGTGTCGTGACCGACGATTTAAGGAGGACTATGCGGCCTTCATCCTTGGACCGAATAGCAACACGCGACAGTTTTCTGAGAGCATGGGAGCAGCGGTCTGGCAGGGTTACCTGGTCGATGGCGTAGCTGCAGACGCTATCGCACGACTTGATCAGATGCAGACTGTTTACAACGCATGGAGCGACGCTTTTGACACACCCAAGGGCTTGTACTATGTGGAGCCGATTCGAGACGCAACAGAGTACACTATCTCCAGTATCGACGCATCGAACGGCACGGATGGTTTCTTTGGAGGTTTCGCTTTCCGACCAAGCATCAACAGCCTTCAATACGCCAATGCAAAAGCAATCGCGAGTTTGGCAGCATTGAAGGGTGGCTCTGACAGCATTGTCAGCGATTACAATTCCAGAGCGGCAGCTATCAAGACTCGTGTACAGAGTTCGCTGTGGAACTCCACTTTTGAACACTTCATCGATCGCTACCAGCAGAACAATGATTTCGTCAAGTACTGGAACTTCATCCGTGGACGCGAGCTTGTTGGCTATGTGCCTTGGACTCACAGCTTGCCAGACGACACAACCGAACACGCCCAAGCTTGGAAGCATGCTCTGAACACCAACCAATTGCTTGGACCACATGGACTGCGCACCGTTGAGCCAAGTTACCAGTACTACATGCGCCAGTATCGCTACGATGGTACGCAACCAGAGTGCCAGTGGAACGGTCCCGTTTGGCCCTTCCAGACTACTCAAGTTATCTCCGGCCTTGCAAACTTCCTCAATGATTATCCCAAAGGAGCTGCTGCTGGTGTCGTTGGCGCGGCAGATCACACGAAGTTGCTGAAGCTTTATGCCAAATTGCATTATAACCCGCAACGAGGTGGCATCCTTGACCTAGAGGAAGATTACTACCCTGACACCGGCTATCCAGTTGTTGGTCTCAAGCGCTCGCCGCATTACTTCCACTCGGGATACGTCGATCTCGTACTCTCAGGTCTGATTGGTATTCGACCCAGCGCAGATGACGTTCTCGACGTCAATCCGTTGATTGACGCCTCGTCGATAACATACTTCCGAGCAGACCGTGTGATCTATCATGGGCACGAGGTTGCGGTCCAATGGGATGCCACTGGTTCTCGTTACGGCACTGCAGGCTTGCAAATCGAAGTTGACGGCAAGGTCGTTGCGTCGTCACTGAAACTCGCACGACTCAAGGTCAATCTGGCTCGGAAAGCTCCTGCAGCAATCAATCGTCGCATCGCGAAGTCCGTCCAACTCCAGACCACAACAGCCTATCCTCACGGCAATGTCTCGGTCAGCGGCGCCGACGTAGAGAGCATTCACGATGCCATTGACGGTCGCATTTGGTTCTTCCCAGAGACTTATGTTGCAAACGGCTGGAGCACACCGGCTGGCACTGGCAGTGAGCTTTGGTATTCGATTGATTTTGGCACGAGCACTTCGACGGGCGCAGCGGATCTTGCGTTCTTCGCAGACGATGGCCAAGGTTTCGATGTACCTGACAGCTATCGCATCCAGACTTTGAGTGGAACCACTTGGGTCGATGCTAAGAACGCCAAATACCCAAAGGCTGTGGCGAACGGCATCACCGAGACATCATGGACGGCAACATCGAGCAACCAGGTACGGCTTGTGTTCAAGCCGAAGAGTGGGAAGAAGGTCAGACTGGTTGAGTTCAAGGTGTATTAAGTGACTTCGAGCTGTACAAATCTAGCTAAGGAAATGCGCTTCGCTCCGCTCCGCTCAGACTTCTGAAGAGCCGTCTAGTAACGCTGATAGTCCTTCCTCGAGTACCAGAACTACGATCTACTCCGACAGGGCGCTGATTCCTCTCTCCCACCTACGCCGTCGCTGCTTTTCGCGCTCGTCACGTGCTATTGGTGTCACTTTCGGTCGCTTATGCTGAGCATGGTCCATCGCCTCATTCTCCTCGTCGTCGACCTCATACGCCACTTCCGCTTTGCGCTTCTTCCCGGCAACCGGCGCCACTACCTCCTCCTCATCCTTCTCCTCATCCTTCTCCTCATCCTTCTCCTCATCCTTCTCCTCATCCTTCTCCTCATCCTTCTCCTCATCCTTCTCCTCATCCTTCTCCTCATCCTCAGTCTCTTCTTCCGCGTTCTCTTCCTCCTCATCCTCAGCGTCAGATTCAGGATTATCTCAACATCCTCAAACATGTTCTTCCCCGTCCGCGGCAACGACAGATCGAATGGATGCCCATCCTCAGTTGGGTGATACCGCAAGGGCGAGCGTCGATCCGAGAAGCACGGCACCGACGTGACCTTGAGCGCGATATAGCACTTGCGATACTTTGTCGACTTGCCGCGTGCCTCCGCCTGCTCAGCGCGCACCTGAGCACGGTCCTCTTCTGCTTCTGCCGCAGTGAGACGGTCAGGGATGAGCGGCTCGAATTCTGTCTCTACACAAGCGTTGCAGTAGAACGGCTGCGTGCTGACTTCCTGCTCATTGCGTCGGTGAACCACGTAGTTCGGATTTTCGTCGTCGTTTGTGATGTGCCAGCAGTTTGGTGCGCATGCTCGGTGTGGTAGAGCGGTGCTGATGAGGTGGCCGCAGGCAAGGATGTGTTCGTACGGAGTCGAGTAATTAAGGCAAGCATCATCGCCGTCGGTGACGGTCAGACGTGGATACGTGATCGTCTCGCGGATTGGCTTCTTTAGCTTCATGGTTGAAGATTCGGTTGAAGGGCATTTGCTAGGCTCCTGACCCATTGTTCAACGGCCGAGTCGGGAGTTGAGTAGAGCGCTGAATTGTTCCACGGTGCTTCTGGGCATTCTCACTGAGGGGATGAAGTTTTTAACGCTTGGGAGCATGGCTGAGCAAAGGATTTGGTGGGCTGTGAAAGGCAGGAAAGCAAAATATCCCGGATTGTGGCAGTCAGAGGAGTCACAGTGACAGATTCGACAGGTGGGCGGACTCGGTCGTTTGCAAGGGTCGTTCAGGTGAATCACGCATGTGGCGCTTGTTCGACGTCCACTGACATATTCGAAGGAGTGAAAGAGCTGCAAGCCTTTCGAGATGACGAGCATTCGCGGCATGATTTCCACGCCGCAAGATTTTCACGTTAGAATAAACTCTCCAGGTACGTCTGCCTCCTCTTCTCCTTCCCAGTGCCCATATCTTACCGAATCTATCCATGACGTTGCAACAGCAATTTCGTACTGCTGACTTCTAGTGTCCTCATCAGCGTCGCTAAAGCTTTCTTCATTCGAAGTATTATTTCCCTTCTCTTGCCACCCAAGCTCTTCATCCGGTCCAGGTACCCTTTGTCCTTCCTCGTCTTCCCACCAAATCATGCCTTCCCTTCCATATCCAGTCAATTCGACCCGCGGTCGTTTCTTCGGATCTGTCGCCCATTTACCGAAGAGAATTGGTGGGGGGCCGGGATGGGCTTCGGTGTACTTCATAAGGTCGTCGGCAAACTCCTTGTAGTCCCCATCATTTTGGAAGCTGTATCGCCGTGATCTTGGGTTATGCGTCGGGCCTTCACAGAGACGAACGGGTGGACCATATCGTGGGTTCAGCAAAGGTGCGTATGGTTCGAGTCTGGTGATGTCGGGTGTCGGCTTAATCCCAGGCTGTAATGAGATTGTGCCCGACACGTCGGAGGTGGTGGCATGTCTTTTGCCCCAATGTGCATTGCTGGCGCTAGTCGTGGGACTTTCGATTTTTGTATACTCTTCAGCCTGAAGTTTTCGAGCAAGTAGCTCGTCCGCGACCGGATCGTCGGCATGGGGTTGAGTTGAGCTATCCCATCGGCCAAAAGGTTCGCCTCCCTTTTTCAAGCACTTATCGTAGTTGACCGCAATGTTAAGAAGCTCTCCATTGGGTAGTAAATTTCTTCCGCCAGCTGCCAGCATCGTTGCGAATCGGTACTTGTCAAGCGCAATAGCGGAGCGAATATATGAGCGCCTCGCATAATCGCGGCCTGCCAGGCGAGATTGAGAGCTACTCGCAGGCTCGTCTATTGGGAATTCAGCGAGAAGCATTTGTTCGGCGGCGTCTGCCCAGTGTTCGTCGACGACGGCCTTCTTGAACGCATCCGTCTGAGACAGGCCCTGCCTCATGAACAATGTCAATGTGGCCTTTATTACTTCTTGTAACATTTCCTCCACGCGCGGTCCGACGTCGTTGTGTATTCTCACGTCCATAGAATCGTTAGGATTTTTTACCTGATGCAGGCGGACGTTATAGGCAATGTTTTTGAACTCGTGCGTGACGGGAATGCCATTGGCGGTGACCGCTCCCTCTTTAGGCTTCGTGCTGTCGAGAATTTCATTCCTGACCTGCACGAACTCGACCATTTGCATGGTCCCCTCACCACGACTGAAGCGCTCAATGACCTCGCCGTCCATCATGTCATGTATGTATACCTCACCGACAAAGTGATAAGTCCCTACACGGATTAGCGTTAGCGAATGTCCAAGGAGGCGAACGGGCTTTGGTTCAGATGCGAGAAGTGAAAATTCTGTAGCATTGGCACGACAGCTCCACGACGCGGACACGGCTCGTAACAATTCGGCGAGCCATGGGAACAGCCATCTCGAAAAGCGTTTCGCGTGCAATGGTTATGCCGAACTGGTGGATCTCCTGAACGGTGAAAGAAAATGCACCACGTACTATTTCCATGTCAGCTCGCGGCAAGCACATTGTGATGAAGGGAACGTTACCCTTCTAGATTTGGTCTTGCAAGATAGAGCGTCTCTCCTCCCTGCAGCATGAATATTGCGTCGCCCTGAAGCGCAAACAAAGGTCCTAAACCAAAGTATTTGTGCTTCAGTGTCTGAATGAATTTCCTGTGCTGACATGCATTCTTGAAAGCCAGCTCCACATCGACGTTGTTCGGAGGCTTGTAGCTTCCATGTCGCCAGTACATTGAATTTCCTCTTCCGACAACCTTTCCATTCCTCATATCGATGTCAGCGACCAGTGTTCTCAAGTATGCCGTCTCTCGCAACTCATCTGACCCTGTGTACATGTTGTCCATATCGCCAACCATCCAGGCTGATTCGAGCGAGGAAAGACTATCTGTGTTGCCTGCAACGATACTTAGGGTGTGCACATAGTCGATTATGATTCCAGGTACTTTGAGAGTATTGCCATCTATGGTCGCATGCCTGTTCTCATACAATCTGTGTTTCCAGATCGGATGATTCGCGTTGCAGGCGTCGTATAGCTTCTGGCTCTTGCATGAGATTGTCTCCACTGTCTCTTTTGGGAATGGTACAGCATGTCCTAGATAACTTCCACACTGTCAGCCTCATGTCAAGCAGCACAAACGAAAGACTTACAGCCAGTCTGGAATCCACGTCGCCGGTATATGATCAGACCCCATCAGCCCAGCATAGCCAAGGAAGCGGAGAGGATGTTCGTCATGATGGAAGCAAGACACGGCAACGTCTCGCAGCATCTCTGACAATGGCTTGCGGTACTCGATCTCGATTGCTTCTGTGTGATTGTCAGCAGCAAAGGCCAACGCCGCATAGATTTTATCGTGTGGATCGCTTGCGCTATGTTGTCTGACTAAATGCAGAACGTCAAGTAGAGGAAGGCCCGTCGATTGTGGCCTGGCAACCGATTTCCCGCTACGGCGTGCGCTTCGGGCTCGGTCTCTTGCATACTGTTGTCGTCGCCTTTCTGCTAGCGTCGTCAAGGCTTCCATCCTTTGAACGTGCCACGGCTCTTTGACAACATTGCGCGGGAAAGTATTGGGTGGCATGGACTGTAGCAATCGAAAGACTTCGTAGACTGCAGGAAGCGCAACCTTGAACTTGCAGAGTTGAAAAACAGTGGGAACTGGCGTTGAACCCTGTGACTATTAGCTGCTAGTGGGCTGTGAGGAACTATTGTGTTACCTCTTGCAGGATCCTGTCAAGATATGTCAGCCGTGGATTTGAAAACAAAGTCTGTGAAATAATTCTGCGCTAAGGCAAAAGATGATTGTTGTAGCTTAACGATTGGTAGGCATCGATCAAGTACCTTGTTCTCTACAACTCGAGGAAAATGACGGATCGTGTAGACGACATACCACATGCGATGGAACCATGTTCGATTGAACAGATTATGCACAGCCCACCAGCGCTGATCTGCGGCTTCCGCATGCTCCTCGCCTGCCCAGCTTTTGTGGTCCAACATGTGCTCTAATGCCGCCTTCGGAGTACCGACCTTGTCGACCAGCTTGGTGTAGTGCTCATGAATATTGGCAACAGTAAGCAGAGCTGCCGCACCATCATGGCTCTCTGGACCCAGCCAGGCTATGATGCTGTCTGCACGTTCGTATATGTCTTTCATACGTCGAACGACTGAATTGCGTTCAATGATATCACCCTTGTAGATTAGCTCGAGGGTCATGATCGGGCCCAATTACGACGCACTTGATTGATACAAACAGCATCGATCCAAATAAGTAATGGATCGTCCTTGAGTCGTATGTGCCAAAGGGCATGCCATAAGTTAGGGGTAACTAGAAAATCGCACTGGTCGACGCTAATCTTCATTCTCGTCTCTGGTACTCCCCAGGTATAGCTCAACGCTGTGTATGTTGGTGGATCGTCGATGTTCATGTCGTGGACGCTGCATTGAATGAGATTGTCATCTTTGCCAGGCTCGAGTCTAAGCAATCTTGTGTATTGTGGTGCTCCCAAAGGACTATAGCGGAACGGCCGGATCACCTCTGGCTCAACTCTCGCAGCAAATCGCCCTCGTCCAACATATGCATCAGTGCTGAGGTGTCGGAAGTAGAAGCGGTTGAAATTTTCGAGAGACTCGGTGACCGCCTCGTTACCGCTCTGTGTCGCGTCTTCGCAGACTTGGCAGGTCGATCGTGGCTTGGTATCGTGAAGGCCGTTCGATTGCTCGACAGCATCCACATGAGGTTCCATGGCCGAAGAATGGCTATTTCATGGAGAAAGAAGACAGTGTATGCCCTCTGTCAACCAATGGGACAAGGTGAACGAAATGAAAGCCTTTCAAAACACGACAGGAGCCTCGCTATAAATCAACACACTACCATGTATCCTGCTTATTAAGTCTGCATGCGACCATGTTGGTCATGCAAGGCTGTCGACTTATGTGGCAACAACACCCTGAATGTAGCATGGCTGTGGTCCAGCTGGTGCATTTGGGGGCCAATGAGGCTGGCACTGCAACCGGTGAGCCGCTCGCTAAGCTGTAAAAACCACAAAGCCGCGATTGCGGGAGGAAGATGCTAATGCGCAGTATATTGGACCGTAAGCCATAAGCCCATAGAATCGCATGATTGGGCATACAGAGCGGTCTTCTTCTGCGAAGTCATGGTGGTGGTGCGAGAGAGCTCGGTGCGGCTGAACCAAAGGGGGTGGCAGGGGCAAGTCACTGCTGGGTTTGGTTAGGGGCGGGGCCTCAGAACTCGGCTGCAGCTGAGCGGACTCGGCCGAGGATAAAATGCTGTGCCATAATGCACCGCCACACATTCGTGGAGAGGTAGACCTTGAGAAAGGTGAAGATAAATCCATTGTGAAGTCCTAAGAAAGGTAATGGATGAGATTGTCGCATCCTCAGCATGGATCGTAGCGCCGTCGGCCGAATGATGGCGTGGCTCCATGCACTACGACCCACTACCCCGCTCTTTCTCGCACGAAGGCCGAAGACAACGCAAAAACTTCCTGAAGTCTTCAACGGCGTTTGGGACGAGGGCTTGCTACCACAATTGGCTCATGAATGCTATGTGATATAAGCGACATAATTTCATCCTTCTCCCATCAAATCATAAGACGGTGCCTTGGCGCAATGGTAGCGCGTTGGTTTTCGGTTTGAAAGCAGTAAACACCAAAGGTTGAGGGGTATGTTGTCAACACTATCCGCAATATAAGCCATTACTAACGAACCCCCAGTTCGAGCCCCTTGGGCATCGCTTTTTACCTTTCTACACTCTTTTTGCCATTTGGGATGTCGTGGGTGTGTTCAGAGTGTGTTGTTTGGGCCTGGCGGGCATGACGTGGTGGTTTTATGCCGCCTGGGCGACTTCACAACCACAGCCTCACCAAACAACATCAGACTCGTTGCTTTACACCAGATACCATCCGCAGGACACACGCTGAACACTCTGTGGGCCAAGCAAGAACTAGGCGAGCCTGTCTCGAGCCATTGTTGGCCCTCAACATCGGGACGAGAACCTCCACATTCGCGCAGAACAACTAAGTCGAAATCTGCCTCCTCATTCGTGATCGGAATTGCATTTTAACGTTGTGTCGTCGCCCCTGAGATCTTTTGACTTATGGATACCTATGCTCTCTCCACAAAGTTACCTCGCAGTGGTGTAACTGCCATGTGAACCACAATACGAGTGGAAATACCAGAAATTCAGCCCAGCATTCCTGTTAAACAATTCCTTCAATCTGCTGCGGCCAGGTAGGTTCTGCTACGCACAAGCAAGGGAAGGTAAAATGATTTCACCCCGAAACAAAATGTACTGATGCAGCTGCCAGATCAATCAAGTGATAAACCAGCAGGAATGGCAAAAAGAGTCTATAAAGGCAAAAAGCGATGCCCAAGGATTGCATGCCCCTATGCAACTTTTCATGCTCGAAGACGGAAGTGTGTCGTGCCGCTGAGCTACTTTGAGTGCATCTTCGCAACAGTTTTAGCCACAATGCCAGATGTGAATTCTGCATTGACCATGGACGCACGACGACGGCGTTTGGAAGTGGAGACGAAGTGCCTACTTCAACTTGCGCACCCTGCTCTTTGACGCACACTCCTTGCCGTCACTACCGACTTCCCAGTCTCGTTCCCGGCCTTGCAGTGTCATGTATCACTCGCGCGGACGCCAATATGCCGCCACGTTTCTTCGAAGCCCGAATAGTTGACGTAAAGCTTTACGTCGCGCATGTACATTGGACTCACCGAAGAACCGGTTGCGCAAAAACATATCACCGCATGGAACCCTGGATACCAGCATTATCCCGCCGAGAAAAGAATACTTGCTATTAAACAAGACTGGTTGGACGTCTTCGAAACACTCGACAAGAAAGCGCCCCGCCCCGGTTACCCCCTCCCTCCTCCCGGCCTCGTGTTGGGCACGAAGGAGGAGAGAGTGGGCTGGGCAAGCCCAGAGTAAGCATGAATACAGCACAAAGACTCAGTGGATATACACTCATGCCTAGCGAAGCGATAAGCTCACAGCATCTCGAACGCATTGGAAAAGACTAGCGAAGTGCGGTGCGCTTGAAGAACGCAGAAGTGACCAGAGAAAGCCGAGGCGCGCCGAACCATTTGTGAAATCATCACTCAGCATAGCAGCCTTCAATACGAGTGACAAGCTCGTGTGTTCGGCCAGGCACAATCCAAGAGGACTTCGCTATGTTGTGCTCGGAGTAATGTCAACCGAACTTGGCTTGTACTACTTCGGGCTACATCAAGAAGCATAAAGAGGAAGGCCCGGAGCTCGGTCGGCGACTCGAAACAAATGCTTCATCCAAAAGTCATCTCCTGGACATCCCTCAGTATAAAATAGCACAAGTAGAAGAGTGGTCTCAATGTCGACTGGAGCAAGACCTGGGGCGCCATGCCTATGTAAAGGCAATCGCGAAGGCATCAAACACATTACTAGTGGGGCCGAAATAACGGTCTTCATTCACGCCTTGGACGGCCTTGTCATTAACAGGACATCATTCTTCACCTTCGTCTGAATGCTTATTGAAGAGCGCGGCCTTCAGCCTCTCATCGTATTCCAGATATACAAGTATTCGGACGAGACCTACAATCCTCAGATACAACTATACCTAAGACTAGGCTCAGTTATGGCTTTCAAGGATGAGGAGCTCCTGGAGTACGACAAATCTCAGTTGTGCGCAGATTGTCAAAACATTTTGGAGGGTTTATATACTTCAGAACATTATGAGGTCCTATTAGAGTCACATTCCCTGCCGCGGATACACCCAAGCTCCGCCATACTCCTGTCTTGTCAACACAATCGTCAAGACGAGAACACATGTTGTATTATTGTGTTGCCATCTTGCAGATCCTCGGCTCCGACTTTTGCGTATTACGATAGCTTTTGACCGCGCAGATCCCTGGGCTTTAGGCTCATGATAAGATCCAGGAGTTCTTTGCATACTTCCTCCTTCCGCATCGTGGAGTACTAACCTACTGCTGCTTCGGTGACGGTATTATCGACGTGCACGACCAAGCAGTATGTGAAGCCAATTAAGCCCGACATGTACTCGAGCCGTATGATCCGAACATCGACTTGCAGGATCGGAGCCTCTTTGACTCGAGCTGTGTAGATGGTGTTCTTTCTATTTCAGTTTTGTCTTTGCGCCTCAGGCATGACCATTGCAATTGGAATGGCGGTATGCCAGTGGTGGAATCGTAGTCGACGGTCATTTGCTGCTTACGCGCGAGCGCTGCTTTCTGAACCTCACATGGCTCAAGAAGATTACGGAATGTCGTGCCATCGATAGTGCCTCGACATGGTCTACGTTCAAAGTGGCCACAATAGAGTCGATCATTCCGCGGTGGGCTACCTCTGCCTCAGCGGCCAAGAACGCCTCCAATAGACAGTATTTGTGGAATGTATGTGCACAGTCGGAGATCACAGAGTCACAATCGGTGCCTTGGCAAATAGTGCAGAACGGTGTGGCGTCATCCTCGTCCTCGAGTGACCGGCAGTCAACGGGAGGAGGCTCAATGGTGACATCGCAAGCGGCGAAGAGGCATTCCCTCGCAAGCCCGGCGAAGTGGTCTGCTGCGCACAGGCGATGTACTGAGTGCTTGCGCTTGGTGAAGAGGATCTCAGCATTGGTCGGGATGGCCTCGTCGCATATTGCGCACTCTGGGCGACTCGCAAGCCCTATACTACGATGTTTGCGGACTTCGTAATCAAGAGCCGTGATGGAGACTGTGGTGGGTTGGAAGATTGAGCTGCCTAACTAGTCGATCTGCAACGGACGTTTCTCGATTTTGATGCTCGACTTGCCCTTGTTGGACGACATTCGGCTGATGACACTGCACTGACTCTTCGTGGATCGAACTTCTTTGTCCCGGAGTGCAGAACATGTCGACTGCGAGGCGAGGAGCAGCGAGAGGAGCCTGTGTATGTTCAAGGAAGGAGAGGTGTCTGAGTAACAGATCTTGATGCACTGAAGCTGAACAGGCTCATCTATTGCCTTGCGAACGTGCGCATCAATTGGACATGTCGTACTTCGAGAGTGGTTCCCTTACCCTGAATCCGTCGCTTTCGTGACTTGCTCGGCGAAGAAAACAACCCCTTCGTCTTCGGGCTTGAAGCTTACATCACTCTGAAAACGATTGTCCCGATAAAAGAAAGGGTTATAAAGGCACCTGGGTAAATGCAGACTTTAGGCGAAACACTGTAACCCGTCAACAGGTATCGTCCAAGAAGGGGAATGTATTGTTGTTGCAGTTCCCTTCTTCTTTTCCTAGCAACATCCTACAACATCCTCACTACCCGACACCAACCGGCAATCACTACGATACATGGTACAATGTACGATCGCACCATCGCCTTCCTAGTGATGATCGCGCCCGAGTGTCCGCTGACCCTCAGAACCAAAGGATTGCGTACGTAGGGTGTTGACAGTATCCTCCTTGCGAGAGACGACAGACAGTTCAATCGTCGTATAGCAGAGGACGAGCCGAGAGAGAGAGATGAGATGACGTAGATTCTGAGATTCATGTTCGTACGGCTCGGCTTCGTACCTTCTGGCTACAACCGCGAGTTGACGGGTCTCTTGACCAAAGTGTCGCTCCTCGACAAGGACGACAAGCTCAACGACGGCATCGTCGCCAAGCAGGACAAACTGGTGATGGCCGACGCTTATGGAAAGAGTTCCTTCATCGTCAAATTCGTCGACGGAGCTATCTCCCGCGAAGCTTGCCTGGTCAAGTTGACCAACTGAGACCTTCACGCTCGTATATGCCGCGTGCGAGGCGACGACCCAAAGGCACAAGAGTAGGAGACAACCATCGCCGAGCTGCAGTCGCGTATCAAGACCACATATCATCAAGCCTGCTCTGCGGCATGCACGTAGCAAAGGGCCCTCAAGACAACAAAGGCATTGGTCGAGCAAAGGTCGAGCGGGACTTCCTCCGAGAGAGGAAGAATATCACAGTCCTGCCTGTACTCGCAGATGCCCCGCTGCAGACCATCGGGGAGCTTCAAGCTACCCCAATGGTGCCACTGTTCAACAGAGACGAAGCGACGCGCATCGCGTTTCGGGAGTCAGTGGAGTGGCGACGTATACGCTTCATTCTTTGGATATGTCGCCACCGCGGTCGATGTATCGTGAGTACATGTACCAGCCATTCTTGAGCATTTACTGAAGTCTTTCCAGCGCCATGAAGGAGATGGAACAGTTCGATACGGTATGGGGTTTCCGGCTCATAGGTTTGAGCATGCTGGACGCACTATCATCTAGACACTCATGTGTTTGATTTAGCCATCTGCGACCAGGACTTCGAATATATCCGAACATGCTCTTACAGCCACGCATACTACCATATCACAGTCTTATTCAGCCTTCGCATACACCAGTGAAGAGCTGCGCAAGTACTAGAAGAAAGAGACATATCCACTCTACCGCCGCTATATCCTATCTCATGAAGACCATGGCTGCGCTGAGACTCAAGTAGGTAGGTATAAAACTTGATCCTTGCATTCTGAATACCAGGGAGTTAGCCAGGAACTTCGTCGAACCGTTGCTAGGGGTTCCTGTTGGGCTTCGGAGGCTTATGAGTCCGCCAACGTGAGCTTCGTCGCAGGCGAAGATAAACACACTTCGCTCCTACACCACCTCCCACAATTCGAACATATCCTATCTGTCGCACAGACTCAGCAGCCAGCCATCATGTTCGACAAGACAATCCAGTATCCACTGAACATACATGCTCAATATTCACCAACTCTGAAGGCGGACGCCCTGCGCGTGCAGGATGACATCGTGCTGGCCCGCAACGACAGGCTCCTTAATAGGCAGATACGGATGAACGAGCCAAGAAGTAGAGCTGAGGCAACGCAATTGGCGAGGACCATGTTCGTCCGGTTTCGGATGCGCGACTGCTAGCGAGAAGCGGACACTGAGTGGGCCGTTGACCAACCTGGTCATGCTCAACTTCTGAGACAAACCCAACAAAGATATCACCGCCAGCATCAACAAGGTGGATTTCGTTCTAGCTTTTGAGTAGTCATTTGCTTAAATAGTGAGCAGGCCTCCAATCATGTCCAGCGCGAGGAGCGTTTTTCGCCATGCGTTCACAGCGCCAAAACACTAAGCAATAGATAGTATTCTAGTGTAAATGTGACTAGTAATGTAATGGTGAGGTCGTAGGTTATGCAATCTGCCGTAGGTCTCAGCGTTAGAAGTCGCAGGTGGAGCGAATCGTGGGTACAGAGAAGAGAGACCAAGGACGGCATTGACTACTTGTGTCCACCTCGATGGTTCCATATTATCTCTTTTTCTCTTACTAATTATTTGCAGGAAAATTTGCGCCTCTGTTAGGTTTACTAGAGGTCATACTCGAGGCAATGTAGACTCCAAGCTTCACAAACGGCTGCCCTGCGACGAACATCTGTGACGAGCATATAACCTAGCATGTCCGCGACTGTCTTCTTCGCGCCAACCATATCTCGCACTGTTTTTTGACATCCTCGCTCGTGCTCTCGATGCTTTACAGGGCTGCAGTAGTCTCTGCGATGGCCTTCTGGCATGCGTTGTTGAGTGCAGTCTGTATCCTTTAGGTCGTCTTCCATTCCTCTCTATCAATGTTACAGGTACCAGAACCTCAGCCCGATATCGCTTGAAATCCAATACCATGCCCCACTTCTTGCCCGCCGACGTCTGATTGTTGATAGCGAAATGAGCCTCTCGCAGCTCATTGTTCAGTTCCTGACCTTCATCGATGTGCCCGTTGACTGCTCGGCTCGCGTTATTGGCACACTTGAGGAGCTCATTTAGCTCGTCGGATTGGATGTCGCTGATACCGTCGATAAGCTTCTCTACCTCTCCAAATTCGATTTTATCGTTTATGAATGCTTGAGCTTTTGACAGACGTGGAGTGGCAGTATGTGAGATTTGGTTGGGAGAGTGCGGCGCAGACAGAGACGCTTGGCCATCAAGCGTACGTTGGGAACTTGGGGGCCTGGAAGCACTCGCCTTGCTTGTCGAGAGTCTTGAGATCGAACAAAGGCCGTGAAGCTGTACAGGCGGAGTCATGCTCCACCCTTCGTTTTCATACGTGCAGGGACTTTCATCTCGGCGCCTCTTGAATTGCTTGGTGGTGCATTTGCTTCATCTCGTGAACGGCGAGGTGGCTCCTGCCGCATGAAACCAACCGATTAGGATTTCCATGCCCGAATTTGCAGGCTGGAGGGAGACGATAGGAAAGCGAAGCAATACGAGGACGCTGTCCTTCAGCTTTGAGGAATGGTCTATCGCGTGTACGAGCAGGCATGGGTGGAGGTCTGCGATGCCGTCCCGAAGACCAAGGGTACTGCCGGAATTGAACCTGAACAATCCTCGGCGTCCAATACAGCCTTTGTGGAAGGCCCTTAAGGCATCGAAGACAAATAGGCCTGTATATACTACTAGTTTGGTCAGAATGAACGTGCGCTGAGAATATGCAGGCGACTGAAATCTCCTTTCTGTAGACAGCAGCATGGCCCTGACAATACGTTTTGGATCCTTCAATCGTCGACATGTCTTGATCAAGTGTTCGCTGATCAAGTGTTTTGCGTCACGAGGTTGGCCCTCCGAGTTGAGAGCGAGTAGTCATTTCACGGCTTCAATGAGATCCAAATCGTGTCGTATTGCGTCTTGTATAGACATGTGTTCGCCACCTTCGTGTTTCTTCGTATCACTATCCTGCTCTTTCGTTTGCTGTTGAGTGTTCGAAAGTGTATGAGTCGTGTTAGACCCCAACTCGTGAGCTACTTGCAGTCTCTCTTCCGCTCAACTGACGAATGTTGCTCTTGCTAAACGCGACCACAGCAGCTATACTCGTGAAGCGACACCATGGCAGAGTCATACTACACTTTCATTCAAACTTTGAAGCAGCGTACGTCCATCGCTCGGTACACCTCTGTGTAACGTCCAAGTCGCGTGAATTGTCTGCCTTTTCTTCTGGTTCTTCTTAACGGGCCATGGGAATTCCAGATTTTCGTCATCTCGCAGTATGCGCTCGGCACGTAGCTCGTGTCTTACTCCTTCGCGCAGAGGGATTACTTCCTCACCAGGCTGAGCTAAGAATTCCGCAAATGTAGGAGTGTCATACGAACTTGTTCGTTGAGTTTGATTGCTCGTACTCTTCTCCTTCTTAGTGCTGGCTCCACCACTATGGTGTGGCAGCGAGCTCGAATTGCTCGGCTGGCTTGTCCAAAAGCTCCGGCTGACATGCTTGACGCAGCTGCCAAGTGAGCTCGAGATGTGAGTTGTGGTGGTAATGCGCTTCAGTAGTGGCCGAAGAGTAGCGAGACAGCCTGCGATGATGCTTGCACCACATTCGATGGTTGACCAAATCGAGATGTTGACGGCATTCCAGAAGAAGTCATCGACTTGGGTGAGGCCATCGACGTAGCGGAAGCGCAGACCGGAGCAGATTACGCCACTATCAGAGGTCAGTGTGTGCTCAAAATGTCATGGGGAGATGACAGAAGGAGATGGATCTGAAACGAACTTACAGAGCTGCCAGACTCAAAATGAAGCCAACAGAGATCTTGGATTGACGTGTCATGTTTGCGTTCCAAAGTATGAAGACAGGTAGGAATAGGAAGACGAGATCCGTCAGTGTGGTCACGGCGGCCTGCGTGTATGCCACAAAGCGGTCTAGTGTCTGCGGCGTGCATTGGTGGGCAAGCTGTTGCATGACATAGTGGTCGAGGTTCGGCCCACACCTGAACAAGCAGTAGAAGAAAGACGCCGCGGACGAGAAGACGTTTATGCCGAGGTTGACGTAGATGATCCCGATCTGCAATGGCTTGATGACGATACGAGCGAAGAATATGCCGAGAGATATCTTGAGTGTCATGGTAGCTATAATGTATGTTGCTTCGCTGACAACGACCCACTGAAGAAGGTCAGCAAAGAATGCGGCGATATGAATGGTATCGATTGACCTTGGTGAGTAGTTGTAGCTGCGAAAAGCCTGTGACATGTGTTCCTCCGCCATTCATCCCAATATACAGGAGCGCGGCGCAATACACAGTGAAGAGCATCTGTAGCTAGCATCAGCTGGAATATCCTCCAATGATATGATATGAGCATACACCTGCGACTATCATGGTGGAGTCATCCCAACCAAAGTTCGATATGATGTAGGTTCGCGTCCATATCCGCAGTAGGATGAAGAACCACGCAAGGGCCAAAAAAGCGATCGTGATCCTCTCAGACTGTTCGCCGGAGCGGGCCGTGCTATCATCGCTGTGCCGTGCCATTTTGTTATTCGAAGGCGAAACGGTCCGGTGGTGTGAAGCTAGACAGGATAAGGCACGAGCATCATGACATGATACAGCCTGTTAGTGAATGGGCGAGTAGAAGACGTCGGGGGCGCCTGCGATCTAGATCTGAAGATTTGCGAGGAAAGGAGAACCGTAGGAGAATCGGATGGTGGCTGAACGGCAGCATATCATGTGCAAGTGGATTTGAGCTCCATGGTCGCACAATGGCGATTCTGCAAGCTAAGTTTCGAACGGCGGCTACACAAACGTGGGACAAACTATGATGACGAGATTAGTAGGCTGTACAACGTCCTAGAAGGGATAAAGAGTCGTCGGAGAAGAAACACAAAAAGCTGAGTGCATGGTTTTTAATCTGAATTTTGCTTGCGGAAGAAAAAGTAAACATTGCGTGTCTGGGCTTGCTGAAACGAAAAAGCAGAGCATTGAAAATTCAAATGCTGCGCCGCGCTGCTAAATTGCCTTTCGAGAAGAGTTTTGAAACGAAGTTCGAGGGGCGTTAATATTCTTCTCCGTCATGTCCGTACTCTGTCGATCGTCCCTTCTTCGCTAAGCAAGAATTGGCGAAGGCGTTGATTCATGGCATCTGCGACACAGAGCAGCGCGAAGTCCTTAGAGCGTTGAGTAATTATCGGAACGATCGATGACGTTCATTGGTGGACCTGACTGGTTGTGGACACTATGGTCTGCTGTGAGACCCGAGAGGTGGAGGAGCGTTGCAGACAGGCGCGTGGTAGACGAAAATGGAAGCAGAGCAATTTCCTGCCGCTCGGGCCCACACCTTCTACCACCACTCAAAACACACCCCGGATACTCAACGTCAACGACACGCAACAGACACGAAAATCAAAGTCGCATTGGGTGTAAGAGCTGGGAACCAAGAAGCTATTATCGCAGGTCAATAGCAGCGCAGTCGAGAGATCGCAACATTGCCTTAGTATTTTGGTCGAACACGGATGGACTACCCAAGCCATGAACTACCGCTCCTAGCTTGTACAACACGAATTTCGACTTCTCGAAACGCCACGATACTGCAACTGTGAAACAGGGTCTATGGCATAGCTCATCAATCTTCATTTTGACCGAACTTGGCTGCTGCGTACCGCCCACGCAGCAGTTTCTGAAGCTTCCAAACCTCTCTGAGAACCTGCTTTCACCCGCGACCTGGCCCACGGATTTGACACGAACCCTGCATATCCTGCGCGTATTCTCAATCGAGACATTCAAGGCGCCATCGAATTGGCTCACCCGACCTCGTAACATCCACGCCCAGCACAACGACACACCACCATGCCATCGCTGCGCAACCGCGCACAAGCGCCCCACGGCCAGGATCAGTCCGACACGGACAGCGAGACCGACGTCTTTCCCGGCGCCCCACGCATGGGTCCCGGCGCCATGGAAGATGACGACATGGGCGGCGAACTCGTAGGCGTAGAGGGCGATGAGGATCTCGAAGACGAAGAAGACGCACTCGCCGCCCAGCAATCCCAAGCACTCAATCTCGAACCTCCACCTCCCTATTTGCGCGAAATCAGTACGCTAGCGTCCTGGACCGTATCGTCGAGTAAACCAGGCTGCTCGATCCCGCAACTACGCCATCCTAGCACCAACTTATTCTGGCAGAGCGATGGCCCGCAACCACATTACCTCAACATCCACTTCTTCAAGCTCGTCAGAATCGTCGGACTGAGATTGTATCTTGACTTTGAACAAGATGAGTCGTACACGCCCACACGCATCATCTTCCTAGCAGGAAGTGGCATGAACGACCTGCAAGAATGGGGCGAGCTCAAACTCGACAATCCACGCGGCTGGGTCTGGGTCCCGTTTGACAAAGTCGGCGATCCTGATTCAGACGATGACGGTGCGGACGACGAGGACGGTGCGGACGATCAGAGAATGCTTGAAGCTCCGCCCCTCGCGGCTGCGGAGGGAGATGCGAGTTCGGATTCAGAGAATAATAATCCGAGAATGCAGATGCAAGGACATGGCGAGCAGCAAACTCCTCAGAATCAACAAGTTCAACACCAACATCAGCTTGCAACTCCACCATACCCACCCACCACGACAACAACAGCAACTCCAGGTCCTATACCAATGACACACCCCTCCTCCTCACTCCACCCCCATCACCAACATCCAAGTACATACACCCCCACCCTTCCCCGCCCAAATCCCCGCCTCCCCTTCGCCGCACTCTCACCAAACTCTCCACACCCGCATGCACACCCCAGCCCACAGGCGAAACCACCCCGAATGCCGGTTCTGCGGGCGCATCTAGTGCAGATCAAGATTCTGGAGAACCATCAGAATGGCAAGGATACGCATCTACGCGGCTTGCAGATTTTCGCCAGGAATGACGAGGGCCCGGGAAATAGGGCGGGTGGTGGAGGTGTGGCTGGGATGGGCAAGGTGAAGATGAGTAGCGGGAATGGTGTCGTGAATGGGATTGGACGTGCGAATAGGGATGCAGATGGAGATGGAGATGTGGAGAGGTATGAGCTTGGTGGGTTGGAGGAGGATATGATGCGCTGAGATGTATGAAATGGTATCGAAGAACGCAGTGTCGGTGTCTTGTTCGCTTCATGAGAAGTGCTGGAGCTGTTATGACATGACTGCGCAAATGGATATGGAGAATGTTTGATGAAGTTCGATTCCGACTGGACTTGCTTGCTACAAAGCAATCAATCGCTCTAACTTATTCTTGGACTCACGCACTCGCTCCAAAGCATTCGGAGTAATACATAGGCTAGCGCCAAACGTAAGAAAGATCTATGCCCTTTTTCGCCCGTGATAGCAAAGCGAGACAGGCGCCATTTTGAGCCGCACAAAAGTTTCTCCATCTAAAACAGGCCCTTGCCCTCGCCCTTATCTAACGTGTTGTTGATATCCTTCGGTTCCGGCTCCTTTTCCGGCTTCTTGACCTCTTCATCGGTGGGTTCAGCATCCTCCTTCTTGACGAGCACGCCAGACTCCTCCGTCTCCTTGCGCTCCTTCTTCTTTTGCGGCAGCTTCGACTTCTTCTCCTTCTTGCCGCCTGCTGTTTCCCATCCCGCGGACTGGTCGTCTGTGTTGCCGTTTGGCTTTTCTGACTTTTGCGATGCCAAGTCGGCTTCTTTCTTGATGTTGTCCTTGGTCTCATCGGCTTCCTCCTTGATGGCTTCGCTGTATATTTTGGACTCGTCTTCAGCCTTGTCCTTGGCCTCCTTTGACTTCTCTTTGACGCTGTCCTTGGTATCCTTCGCCTTCTCCGCAGCGGCATCCTTTGCCCCCTTCGCGTTGTCCTTGGTTGCGCTTGCCTTGTTTACGACGTCCTTCGCAATCTGCTGCGCCTTCTTCGCCGTTGCTTCTGCGCCTTCGTCAATCTCTTGTAGTTTTTGGTTGACTTTGCGCTTAACATCGTCAACGAACTTCTTGTTGGCCGGGCTCAGACTACCATGTCGCTCATCTTTGGCAATGCCATTAGCCTTGACCTTGCGGCCACGGACGGTGTCTTTCGCCTTCTGAACTCCACTGGAAATTGCGTCTTCCGCGGACTTGCCAAGTGACTCGAGCTCGCGTTCAACACCATGAGTTGCGTCATGCGCAGCCTTTTGGATGGCAGTGTGCTTGGTCTGGTGCTTGTTGTTGGGCGAAGTGCGACGCAAGTAGGACTTGAAGAAGAAGCGCATGAACAAAATGGTCAAAGGAGCGAGGTAGATCAAGTTGAGGTAGATAGCAAAGGCTTGCCCAGAGGTGTCGACGCAGGGAACGGACTGGTACTCAGTGCGGTAGAACACCCTGTTGACGGTCTCGTGAGGATGGTGGAAGAACTGCTCGATGGGATGCTCGGGGCGCTCTCCAGCGGGCAGATGCTGCTGTTGCCTGTAGGCAGGGACTGGCTGACCAGGCACGGCAATGTTCTCCGCAAGGCCCTCATCGCCGGCTGCGCGGTAGATGAGCTTGCGGAGGAAAGCTACAGCAGCGCCGGTCGCGGTGGGAAGAGCCGTTGCAGCCACACTCGTGGCCGAGGAGATTGCAGACGAAATGCTCGAAGAGCTCAGCTTGGGCGCAACCTTCTCCGCAACACTGTATGCGACGGAAACTGGGACTGTATACGAGACGAACAGATGTACGGCAGCATACGCCGAGCCCACGAGGAATTGCGTGATTTGAAGGGTGGTGAGGGTTCGCTTGACGACATTCGGGACGCGGTAGCCGAGAGCAGAGACGGTATAGTAAGTATACTAGAAGGAGTCAGTGATCCGTTTCTCGAGCCCATTTGATATTTTACTTACCATCATGGCGTGGATGCCAGAGTTGACCAAAACGAACATCCAGATAGGTGGAGACATGAAGCGCATGCCAGCCCACATGGACAGCATAGCACCGGCGTGGTGGTACTTCTGGAGAGTGGTGCTGCGCTTGCCCTTTGCGAGAATGATGGCCGTGTCGAGGACCTCGTAGAACTTGGAGAGGTAGAACCACCAGCCCCAGAACGCAAGACCCTCGTTCCAGATCCTGCCAACATCCGTGGTGTCGGGCAATCCGGTGGCCGAATCAATCAAAACATTGGTGTTCTTACTGGCCCAGGCGCTCGATGTAGCGTTGTAGGTGACCGCGTCGCCGAGTCCTCGAGGGCCGTGGATCTTGCAGAGAGCGTCGATGGTGCCAACAACCGCGTTAGGCTCGCTGTAGTGGGGAAACGAGCGCTTCAGAGCCATGACCATGGCAACGCAGGTAACAGCCGAGTAGACGGCGAGGAACACGTTGTGGAATATGACAAAGGCGAAGAAGGGGCGCGTTTTCGCGATCCTCCAGGCCTTGTTGCCATGCTGGCGGTTGTACCAGTTGAAGTATGTGACCGTGACAGCGTAGACTGAGGCGATGGTCAACGGGACCTTGTACGCGAGCGCGCCCTCAAAGATGTTCTGCGGGATGTGCCATGGGTTCGCAAACGTTGGCTCGCCGTTGTAGGGGTTCGTAATTGGCGGAGGCGCCGAGTCTGGGGGAAATTTGAAGACAGACCACGAGGGAAAGTCTGGGGTGTGGAGGGATGGGCCAGCGCCGGACATGATGTGCGTGTTTGCTGCTGCGCAGCAGGCTGAAAGTGAGCGGATTCGCGCGCCGAAGCTCGAGGACGTGCGCTGGCTCGGTCAATTGCTCAATTCAGAGTCTGAGGGCGGTGGTGGACGCGATGCGTTCGCTGCGTGGTTGAGCTGTTGGGGTGTTGTTGCGATGACGGCGCGTGTGGGATAGAAGCAAGAAGGTGCTTGCGTGGGCAAACCGCGACTTTTTCCCACTAGTGAGAGACGTCAACGGCTGAGCACAATAGTACACCTTTCACGGCACGCGACTTTGTTGACGGGGCCGATTGGAGCGTTGGCACTTGTCGTCAGTTTCCTTGTTGTTGAGCACGCGAGGGTGCTGCTTGACAATGCGATTCGCTCGGCTTGGAGCAGCGGTGTCAACAGTTAAAGATATACAGACGTCAGGCGCGCGTAGGGCTCGGTCTTGCCACGTTTTAGGAGCTGACAATGCGGCTTTGACGCTGCATCCAGCAGGAGAAAAAATTGTCGCTTTGACAATTTTCTTGGTTATGAGGTCGTTGCGGCGTCTAGCGGCCAATCCTGCCTTCCCCAGCCAATCGTAACCGTGACGTCGACCGAGGCAAGCCACCTCCCGTCCCAGTGATCTGAGCCTGGATCTCTCGGCACGAACATAGAGTATCTAGCCTATAGGAGAGCATCGTTTTACCTAGGAACCACATGGAAGAACTGCTGCACTGTGCAATGGCCTCGCAAGTCTAACGAGTTAAGTCTTGGTTGAGAAGCATAGTCTCTCCTGCACCCGAAGCACAGACAGCTGCCAAAACGTGGTGGCAGGGGTGCGACGACCCTGAATACGTTCGGGCCCAAGCTTCTTGAACACCCCCCAATTGCTTAGAACCCTGCAACCATCTTATAGTGAGCATGTCGGTAGCTGTAAAGCTGTGGGCGTAACTACAGTCATCGTCTTGGTTGGACTACGTCAGGGAAACATGCCAATCATTTGAGAAATGTAATTCAAGTGGCTTGTCTGATAATCACCAGAGGTATTTGGATATCTTGTAGTCACATGTGGAACGAGCTTGCGAGAAGGGTATATCGTTATTGATGAGGATTACAAATCGGCATTTGCAGAAAGAAAGGACTAGAACTTGGGTTTGCTGCTCAACGGAATCGGAGGCGGTTCACCTGAGCCTCCCAGTTCCTTCTTCTTTGGCGGGGGTGGAGGAGCAGGCTTCTTCCCTATTCCACCCGCAGAACCCTGCACAGGCGACTGCGGTGGAGATGCAGTGCTTGACGAGGCGAAGTTGTTGACTCGGCCTGCAATGCCGTACTTCTGGTTCAGCCCGTTCGCTGCCTTGAACCCAGACGCAACTTGAGCCCCGTGTCTCTGCTGGAAATTGTTCGCAGTCGATGCTGCATTTCTCATGTCTGCACCTGATACTTTGGAGGGATCGTCGCGAAGGCCGCTAGCGGTTCGTAGTGCTGCTTGCTTCTCTGCCCAGGTCGTGCCGGTCGCTGGAGCTTCCGTTGCAGAAGAGCCAGTCGACATACCGGCGAATCTGTTCTGTAATTCTCCTAACTGCGACCCATGGCCCAATCTCACTGGAGGAGGGATTGGCGCGGCTGCAGATGAGTTCTGGCGAGCTGGCACTGGGGGTGATGCCGTTCGACCCATGCCAAATCCAGGTACTGAGACACCAGCTTGTCCAAGCCTATCTACAGCGCCCTGATTCAACATTCCTTGCGATGGTGCCGCCGAAGTCGCTTCGTTGTAGGTCGGTGGTGGGGTCGGTGCATACTCGTTTGGATTGGAGTTCTGTCGAGGAGGTAACCGTGGCGGAAGACTCGGTTTCGGCTTCCCAGCAGCGTTGGGTGCTGGAGGAGAAGCGGCACCTGGCCTGAAGGCTGGAGGTTTAGGTAGATGTGCTGTGCTCAGTCCGGTCGTGTCTGGCCGGTATGGTCCTGGTGGTGGTCTATTTGCCTCTCGTTCCGTTCTCCTCTGTGCCTCTTGCCTTTCTTGCAGGCGTTGTTGTGCAGAACCCGAAGGTGCCACTGCGGAAGCGCTTCGAGATGCTGTTGGGTCTGCATTGTAATCGAGTCTCTTCGGGGGTGGAGCGAAGGATGCGGGGTCTTTCAGTGTCGATAGCGGTGCGGACTGGTGATTTTTGGCTTGTTCCAAGTGCGAATTATTTCCACCACCTCTACCAAGCATGCCTTTCTGTGAAAGTTCAGTGGAAGTAGTACTTTGACATTAGAGAGCATCATACCACCTGCCCCAGTCGCCCACCCCCCGATTCTCCAGAGGTACTTGCCCGGTTCTTCTCCGGATGCCAGCCACCTTTTGCGAGAGTTTTGAACTTTTCGGCCATTTCGGCGTGGTGGAATGTGGTTTCACATCTCGAGCGCGTGAATGGGTGGTCGAAGATAGCGCGCTGCGGCCCGATGAGCTCAGCCAAGACCTGAATCAGCAGACGTCAAGTTGAACCGAGCGTTTTGACACCACCCATTCGTCTCAACGAGCTTCAAGCGGAATATAGGCATTCTCCCAACTGCGATATTACCTCTCGTTTCGACGCCTTCCAAATATTAATACCTTGTGTATTGCCCAGTTGAAGAAGACATTGGTAGGACAGCCTATGCTAGGCGAAGAAAGTCGCCAAGTGGGCTACGATGTGTTCTGCTGTTCATCGCGGCCACTCGACAAGTGCCATGGCAATGAACAAGCTCCAGGTCAATGCGGAGTAATGTTTTTGCGGCGATCATCACACCACGAAAAACGTGCTGCGAGAAGCTGACGGACACTTAAGTCCGGAAGCTTATCAGCTGTGCATGCGAAGACCGGCCTTCGTGTTTCAAGTCCAAGTTCGTGATATCATGGTATCCGGGAGAGCGGCTTCCTGCAGACGTGGGCCTTTGATAGCCTGTCAGCACTGAAGCCTTGTCGCTCTGGGTAGCGTTGCCGTCCAATAGTCCAACGCAAAACGGCAGGATGCGCAAGTCGTGCGGTAAGAGTTCTTGTCTTCCGGCTATACCTGCAGGTCTTACAAGGACATCTTGTCGGCAGCAACATGGCTCTTCAGTTCTACTGCCAGGCGGGAGAGTGCAAACACTAAGATAGAGCAGTTATTGAACGGACAAAGACTGGCATTTGTTTCCCTATGGCAGAGAACAAATATGGTGTTTGTTGCCTTTCCAGACGCCGGATCGACAGCTAGTGTTAGCCAAAAATACCCCAACCCGAGGAAGTGGGGTGGTTCACCTTGCAGGCAACGAGGCGGAGCATGCCTTATCCACTTTGTATCCCAGCCTCCAGCCAACCACCATCGCTGCTCCAAGCCGACACTCACGGACTTTGGGTTAATGGCTTGACAGCATGCGGTACAGGATCGCAACTCGCAGCAACATGTCTGCGCCACTCTCAGCAACAGCATTTCAAAGGGCAGCTATCCGCACCTCTGTTCTGCTTGTTTCCCCACTTCCAACCTAAGAGACTGGGCGTACTTCGATCCTTTTAGAGAGCATTGTCGAGCAGCGGCAATCCTCGCGTCATTGAGCCGTGGGTGAGGGTGTACCAAGACCAGCTGCTTGAAGTCCGTCAGCCGGCCCCGCATCTCCTGCCACTCGACAAAGTCGATGATCACCATCCCACACCAGCATCCGTTTGGTCAGCTTGAGGAAACAAGGCAGCTTGCCGGCACACTTTACGACAAAGAAGCCTATCACGCTCTCGGGTGATCCTCTTATACGCCTGGTGGTCTGACATCGCGTCGAAACTTGTCGTTTCTGCGGCGCACAGCATCTTCCGTAAGCACAGCTTTGCCCTCTTAGGCTGAGCCCCGATGGCTCCTCAGCGCAAAAACGACGATGATGATGACCACGAATATCCTCTCACTTCAACGACCAAAGACGACGACTACGAACCTACCATCTCCCCTTTCCCGTGGAAGCCAGTCGTGATGCCTTCGCCCATTGTGTCTAGCGAGTCACCTGAGATCACTGACGGCGAGTATACCTATACCGGGTACTACAAACCTCATCCCACACCGCCATGGGTGACGAATTCGAATATTCCCAAACCAGGGCCGCCGTTAGCCACAAGCTCGTCGAATTGGATCACCACAACGAAGGACTCTGCTGAATGGGAAAGTCAGTACGAGTCCAGGACGTCAACGTCACCCATCCGTCTAGGAAGCGCACCACCAACATCTTCCGACTTGGGGCATCGGCCAGGTTGGACCGACAAAGGACGAGATAGCAATGTTGGATTTGTCGTTGGTGCCGTGATCGGGCCAATTGCTGCCCTCACGGTCATTGGGATGTTGGTCTTCTTCTGCATGCGAAAGCGTAAGCGACGAGCTCAAAGTGCGGCTGCGCAACAGCGAGTCCAAGAGATGAAGATGCAGCCACAGCCTCAGTCGACTGTTCAGCCCTATATGGCGCCGCCATCAGGGCCTTCACCACAGTACTCGCCCACAGACAGTCATCCTCTACCTCTATCAAGCCCAGTCGTACCACACCCAGTCATCCTAGGACCCATACCCTCTGGATCAAACGGTGCATACTTCACAGGCATCGATACCTCCGATGTGGTCTCTATGACATCCGCAAGCCACCTGAGACCTACTCCAGTCAACCCATTCAACGACAATGAGAGTTTGGTCGAGCCTCCTCCGCCGTATCGCCCTCGCAGCGCAGCGCCCCCGAGCTTGACGAATTCTTCGCGACAAAGCAGCTTACGAGCATCAATCGCTCCGCCTACGACGTCACGAACCCATCTCATCGAGCGATCGCCGTTCGATGATCCTGTCGAAGACGATGCGATTTCTGATCTCTCAGGTCCGACAGCTGGACGGTACGAAGAAAACATGTCAGCGGTATCTGACTTGTCTTACCAGCAAGATCCAGTAGTGAACAGGCCTTCTCTTTGAGTGAGGGATTGAGTTTCCCAACATTCTATTCTTGTACATATTCCGAGGTTGATGTGGTGTTCATTTCTTTTCATCTCTTTCTCTGTGGCAATGCTCGGAACATGTTTGGAGTCGTATCTGCGAATGCATGATTGAGGCGTTTGTATTATTGGAAATGCACATGCTACGAAAGATATGTGGTTGAAAAGGGATGATATATTTAGCTATGGGTATAATGTGCACATGGGTCATGACGACATCTCTACGCTCGGTTCCGACGGCTGCGTCTTCATTTCGGTTGCATGCTTACCATTACGGCACAGTCGATTGATCGCCGACACGATTCACCATATTCATTGCTCATTGTGGTAATTGGGCCTACCATACTTTTGCTGCTGATAACCTGCAGCGTACGACATCATAGCCCAGAGTACGCAAGACCCTGCCATGCGACAACCATTGGACAGAGTTGACCAACAGCTCCTGATGATAACCAGATCTGCTTCTCCACTTTCCACCGCCACTGTCCAAGGAGCGAAGCTGAAGGCCGTACCTTGCATGAACAAGCACGCCGGCTGACGCTAGGGTCCCAAAGTACCAAACCTTGAATCCAGGTCCCCGTCTCACATGTCAGGGATGAATGACTACGCTCATTGTCCTACCATTGAGCGTTGTGCTGGCAACGGCGCACGACACGACATTGTCTCGGTCGCCTGCCAGTCTCTGCATGGAAACGCACTGACAATGGCAATCACAATGGCGATGGCAACGGCGGCACGGTGTTGAGTTAGGGGCCGAGGAGTGGTGGCTGAAGAGTAAATGCGGCAAGAGCTATCGTGCGCCGGCGATTGGCCCCGCGATTTCCGCATTTCCAGGAACATGGGTTCTGCTCGCTTGCTGTGTAAGGCCATGCCCGGCAGATTGTCGATTGCTGAGCTGGCAGGCGAGCACTTTTTCTACCCTCCCATTTGCTGCCCTCAGCGCCATCTGCCCACCAGAATTAAGGAGTGCAGCTCGATAGACGGCCGCAGAGGAGCTGCTGCGCTCAGGAGGGTGCGTAGGGCGCTCGCAGATTGGCGATGCAGGCCCAGCGGCGCGTTGACTGGCTGGCGGACCAAATGGTTCAAGGTTACGTCTAGCCTCGAGCTCTGGGCGGACTGGGCAAGCAGCCATTTGAACGCCAGACCATCGTTCCGCTGCAATTCTCCCCACGCATCTTCCTGGTGCCGTCGTCGCTCTAGCACGTCGTTGCTCATGTTGGCGCGGCCTAGGCCTATTTCATCTAATGGCTGGCGGCGGTTGGTGGACGGTTCGCGTGCTCCGTTGAAACCATGAACACTGTCGGCCTCCTCTCCCTGCCGTTACCACCGCCCAAATGACTCCCTCGCTACATCCCCGCCAATATGAAGCTAGGCCGTTGCGGCTCGGTGCCTGATCTGCTCGCTCTGTCGTCAGCGCGGTAGGGCTCAGGAGACACATTCCAGCGTCGTTGCCGGTGTTGCGGACCCACCATCGGTACAATTCCCACCTTTTCTTGTGCAGCAGCTTCAGGGCTTCATAATACCGGCCCCACTGTCTCCTCTAGTACGTGAAGAAAATACCTCGTCGTCCATCGTCACTCCTCGCTGCAGGTCTGAGCGTGAAGCACGTCGCCGCTCTGCTACGCTGCGGTGAACGGTACTGCATACACGTCTCACAAGACAACGCTGGCTGCTCCAAGGCTCCTCCCTTTTGGCTGTTCTACAAGGTGTCACCGCCTCATACGTCTGTCCTAATTGTCTCTGCTCAGATCCACCGCCTAGACAGAAGTCTCTGCCAGACCCCGCCGTCTTCACCACCACAACCGCGAACAGCCTCGCTCGCCTCGAAGCCGCCGCCGTCCATTGCCTGACAGCAGCTCACTACATGGTCTGCGGGCAGGAAACACTGTGTCACTGGGTTTGGATATGACTTTGGATCAGCACATATATGGGTACGGGTTCCGCTCCTTCCCATCTGGTCACGCAGCCCGTGTGCCCCCATCACTCGACCCATTGAGTTCCATATGACGCCGCCCCGCAGGTGCAATGGACTTACCATGGTCGCTAGAGGCACTTTTTGCTTCTCTGCCTGCTCGCGTTGCAGATTTGCAATGTCGGCGCTCCCATGTGGTTTGGGGTAGGCAGAGGGCAGGCAGCACCGCACGGTTGACATCTGAAGCTCCATGGCACCGGCCCTTTAGCGCACCACTCAAAACCGCATTCTCCCACCCTTCTGCATGGTCATGACACCGCGACTTTGACTTTCCTCGCTACCACGTTTTCTTACTTTGCAAACTTTTTTGACATCTCTTCACATTTGGCAAAATACGTTACCAGGATCAAGGCTAATGTGGGTCGTGTGCTAGATCGACGGATTGGCATCTCCCCAGTCCATCCTCCACGCCAAAGTCGGTGACCTTCCCCGGAGCAACGCTCAAGACGCCGGAAACTGAGGCGTTTCCTCAATCCCATTTCCTCGACGCCTGGTCGACCCCGCGAATCAATGGGCAGCAGACCCCGGTGCAGACACCATCGCTCCTACTCTCAACGCCCAACGACCGCCCCTCGAGTTCATATAGCTTGAAGCCACGCACACCTGAAGACCCAGAGTTCCATGTCAACCATTTCGTGCCGAATAATCTGCCTCTGCCGCCAGTGGACGTCTCAAGGAGACTGTCGTCGTCACCGGGCCCCAACTCCGTAGGAAGACCTCAAGGCCATCCTGTCAGAAGTCAGGCTGGCCGGCCACGTCCTGTCACCATGGACTTCTCGCAAATACAGACGCCTCCGCCCACAAGAGATGCCAATTCAAGGAGGGGCCTGCAGCAGAGTGCAGGAAACGACTTTGCCACACCAGCCACTGTGATACAACGTACACCTAATCAGATGCCCACTGCAGATGCACTCTTCAACCAGACTCCTTTTGGGTTCACCGACGTCCCATTCTCACCATCAATGATGCCCTTTTCGAATACTGGACCCATGTCAGCACCGCCCATGCCTCACTCCCGCCTCTTCTGGGATCAGCTCAATGACGGTTCGCAGATGGAAGTGGATTTGCCTTTAGGCGTAGATCCCTTTGGACCGACACCACATAAAGTGGAGCAGAACTTTGACTGGCAATCTTTCTCGACCCCTGCAAACCACCAGATGAACTCCCAAGCCTTTCAAGCACTTCATGGCATGTCTTCACCAGGACCAGTAACGTCATTTCATACGAATAATATTATGGCCCCACAATCGTCCAGACCTGGCTCCTTCGCATCCACATCGGCTGGTGTTGACCCAAACATGCTCTTCAGCTTCTCAAGCCCGGGTGTGAATACTTCTTTTGGTACCATGCCGCAGCAACCAACTAGGAATGTCTTAAGCCGACAGCCCTATGAGACTCAGGTGCGAGACGCCCAGAAAGAGAAGGAAGTTGCCAAGAAAGCCAGGAGTCAGCATTCTCGTAGCAACACCAACTCCTCGTCGGGCTCCGTAGAAAATGTTAGACCCAACCTGCAGCGCAGCAATACCGACAGTGGTTTCAGGAAGAACAGGCCGTCCTCGATAGAGTCAAGGACATCACTCCCACACGCTGCTTCCACCATACCGCGCCGGTCATCACCACTGAAACGGCAGAGTGGAGGATCACTTACTTCAATACCTGAAATACGGCGACCGCGCACCCGCCTGATCATTGATGAGACTGGGCGAGCTCGCACAGAGACAGCACCCGCTGAGGATGAGGAAGAGACGCCCAAGGTATCCCAAAGAACGTCCCAGAAGGATGTCAGAAAACAGTATCCTGGATTGTGGGACGAGGATGAGACTGAATCTGAGGACGATGAACCGCCGCCGACGATCAGCCGGCATACTTCCTTCAATATTCCCCAGCCTCAACGGCGTGCATTTAAGCATGCTCGTCAAGATAGCGGCGGACTAGAGCGATCCAACTCGTTCAAGATAGCCCGCCCCGCCTCGAGACCAACATCTACTGCTTTCGACAAAGCATCCTTCGAGACTGCTCGGCCCGTTAGGAGGGTAGCAGATAACGAACATCGACGGTTCAGCATGATGGATCTCCCGACGTCCTTCGACGGTGTCAGGGACGAGGACCAGCACATGCCAGACTCGCCCGGTGATGCATTGGGAGCCCTAAAGAAGGTCGTAGCTGGTCGGCAGCAGAGGGCTGGTATGGCAACTCAACAAAGTCTCAAAGTGTTTGCTAATCTATTCAGACCGTGCGTCTCAGAACACACTGAAGGCTCACAACCAGCGCTGGGCACAAGCCTCTGCTGACATGGTCAACACCTCTACACCCCGCGGCCACGGCCACTACGACCCCTTCACCAACACCTTCAACGCTTCACCGAATACCGACGGTCTCACAACACCTTCGACCGACCGCAGCAGCCTGTCAAGTGAAAGCACTCGTTGTGTCTGCAACGGTGTCGACGACGGCCAGCCAATGGTGCAGTGTGAGAGCTGCAACAAGTGGCTACACATGAATTGTGTCGGACTGCACAGCAATAACATCCCGCCTGTATACGTCTGCATATTTTGCACGGGGCAGACACCAATCGCGAGAGGAGGGCGAGTCAGAGGGCCGATTGCCCTCGACAGTCCCCTCACGCACAAGTCGATGTATCGACGGTAATTTATCGACATATGCATCACGTTCCGGAACGCCTCACATACTCTGTTCGCATCGTTCCTATGCCATCCCGTCCCCGAACGACACACACCTTTGCATAAACAAGCAACAATCCACGTACCGGAAGCTTAGCGGGATAAGCTTCGTGCCTACAACTAGCACAATTTATGTGCTGACACAACATATTATCGCATCTCGTCTCGAATTTACCAGCATCTAGCGATCTCTTTCCCATGTTTTCTTTCACCAATCAGTTCTGCCATCCTACAACATCACCAACACAATAATCTCGGCACCACCTCCTCCACCACCACACACTTCCCGACACAAACATACGCAACAACCCTCCGATTCTGCAGGTCAGATGTCTGGGCCATAATGTCTTGTCGTTTCCTTCGCTTTGTTATTGTGGATATGGAACGAGGTTAATAATGCTGATGAGCTATGTTCTTGACGCTCCTTAATGCCTGTTAATGAAGTGGTGCTGGTGTGAAGCACCGTTCTGGAGATGTTGGAGATTTTCCGTGGTTTTCTTGTTTTGCATATGTGGGAGCAAGCGAGCATGAAAGTGGGTGACAGGGCGGATCCGCGCAGGGGACTATGTACATAACCGCTGAGAATGTAGCAAGAGCTGTGTTGAATCGTCGCATAACAGAACTATGTCCAAACACACTGATGAACATGACTGGCCCTCTTTTGTTCCGGCATATTGCAAATGGCACGTCATGCTCATGTATGCATTACGTAGAATCCAATTTCACCCTGACGATGCAGTTGATGTCGAGCAAGCACGCCCAGCATCCACTGACGATGATTCGTCGTCCTCGGTGATGTGCAACAACGGCCAGCTCGCCCTCCACGCACGAAGACCTCCCGACCGACCCAAAGAAGTACGCAAGGCCGGTATGCCACTACGTGCAAAA
Organism: Setomelanomma holmii; assembly: GCA_010015745.1. Taxonomy (NCBI): domain Eukaryota; kingdom Fungi; phylum Ascomycota; class Dothideomycetes; order Pleosporales; family Phaeosphaeriaceae; genus Setomelanomma; species Setomelanomma holmii. The sequence continues at coordinate 164,572 of ML978163.1, forward strand.
CAGAACTTGTATGACTGTTTCGGCATTGCACCTGCGTTTCTTCAATTGGATGAGGAAGTAGAGTAGGTATAGGTTGAATCATATATCGATTCCCTAAACTCTAGAAATGCTCGCGCATAGACCCGCACTCAATCAAGTACACATATACATCCCCTTCCACATGCATCTCTAACCTCCATTTCGCAAACTCATACCCTCTCATCTGCCCCAGTTCCTTGTCTTTCATACTCGGACTACAGCTCATCATGCCCCGCCTCCCCCTGACCCTTGGTCAACTCCTCAATCGCGCGCAAGATATCCTCCTCAGAACTATCCTTGTCGATGTTCAACTTCTTCAACTTGCGCCCCGTTTCATCCTCCATCTCATCCTTGCCCCCAAACGCCTTGAGCTTAACACCTTCGGCATTCACACCTGCCTTCTTCAGCGCGTCGGCGAGTTCCTCATCGCTCGGCTTCTCGCTACCAGCATCCTTTTCCGCAGCTTTCTTGTCTTTCTTGGATTTCTCAGTGCCTGTCTTTTTGGGCTTGGATTTCGGTTTCGACGACGACTTGGGTTTGTTCTGTGTGGGCGGCTTGAAGTGGCGCATTTTCTTCATCATCATGTCCATAATAACATCGTCTAGGCGCTTTTTCTCGGCTTCAAGGTCGGCAACGGTGAAGGCTGGGTCGTCTGTTGCGCCGAGTTTGGATTGCTTGGCCTCGTTTTCCTTGAGCCATTTTGCCGCGGACGTGGAGAGCTCTTGTAGTTTCTTGAGGTCGTCATCGGTGTAGATAGTGGGGACTTCGGTGATTTCGGGCTCGGCGGGTTCGGACGAGGATATGAGGAGGTCGTCGTCCTCTAGATCGTCGAGGTCATCGGCGGACGGAGATGGGGATGGTGTTGTCGTGGCGGATGCCTTGGAGGCTTCCATTTCGCTGCTCTTGGAGCTGTCGCGGGACTGGGTCTTGATCTGGCCATCGACAAGTTGGACAACTTCCTTGAGATGGGCAACTGTATCCTTGAACTCCTTGATGGCATCTGGTCGCTTGATAGCCTCGGTCTTGCGCTTCAGCACGGGGTTGACGATGTCCTCGAGCTCTTTCAGCTTGGCCTTCAGATCCTTCTCGCCAGCTTCAGCGCCCTCGGAGTAGATCCAATCGGATGCGGCGCTCAGCTTCTCCTCGATTGTTGATCGCACCGATGCGATGGAGGCGCCAATGAAAGACTCATCCTCAAGATAGTCTCGTGCCTTGTAAGTGAAGGCTTCGAGGGAATTCAGAACTTCCTCGCGGACGCGACGTGACTTGTCCGAAGAATCAAATGCAGCCAGCCTACATGTGTTAGCTAATGCTCATCTCTACTCTTTGATGATTATCTTACCTGTCCTGCATCCTCTTGAGCTCCTTGCGAGGATGCTTTTCGTAGCCCAGCTGCTTGACATCGTACGTAATCGCAGATCTGATAACCTTCTTCTTTAGCACTTCTGCCTTAGCAGCGTCGGTGCTGCCAGCCTTGGCCAAAGACGACGATGACGACGCGGAAGAGCTTGAAGCCGAGGCCGATTCGGAAGCGCTCTCGCCATCCTTCAATGGCTCCTGATCCTTCTTACCACCCATGCCAAACAGATTCTTGACACCGTCGACAATGCCGCCCTTCGCATCTGCAGACTCACCCTCACAGGTAACCCAGGCGGACAAAACCTCTGGCGTACCAGTGACAGGGCTGAGCCTTACTTGAACGTAGTTGTTGAAGGACTCGCGGTCACACTTGTCGTCGTCAATCATCTTGGTGACCACCCGAGTCAAGTTGCCACTCTGGAAGTGTAGTACAGGCTCCTTGGAGACACCTTTCGCGTCGGGGAGGGCCTGATAAAGGGTGAACTCAAATTCGCCCATCATTTGGAAGGGTAGGTCCTTGGTCGCGCCAAGCTTGGTGTTAGGTGTGAAGATCTTCTGGTCGCGCTCCTTCATGTTGAACATGTACTGGATACCGTGCTCATAGCTCTGTGTGTCCGCGTCACGGATCTCCTTGACACGGAACGATGGGCTGAGACCAGCAGCCTTGAATGCGGCACCAAATACGGCGGCTTCATCGGAGTTGACGTTGGCCCTGAGCTTGGACTTGGTCGCAAGCTTCTCAAGGCGGTTCTGGACGAATGGCGTGCGGGTTGCGCCGCCGTGAACGATCACAGAGTCAATGTCCTTCCAGGTCAATCCAGCCGCTTTCAGGGCGTCGTTGATGGGACCGTCGATCCGAGCGGCATAGTTGGCGGCAAGCTTCTCAAGCGTAGCGCGCGAGAGCTTGTAACGGAGGTCAACGTCTTCGAAGAGACCCTCGAAGAAAGCAGATGTCTCGCTGTTGGCGCTCAAGACTTGGCGAATGCGCTCTGCTTCCTTGAACAGCTTCGCAGCTGTGCGGCCGTAGCGTTTGACTTGCTCAGCAGTGATGGACGTGCTCTTAGCGCTCGGGAGAGCAAGGAAAGAAGAGACCATATCATCGACAATAAGCGAGTTCAGTGCATCTCCTCCAAGTGTGCGGTCGTAGCCAGTTCCCAGGACCTGAACCTCCTGGATCGTCTTGTTACGCTTCCCAACATCCTTGACTGTCCTGCCCTGGAACTTCAAGACGGTAGCGGAGGTCGATCCAGCGCCCATATCGAACACCACGTTGATCTCAGCTTTGCCATCCTTGGTCACATCAGGGAATGTCCTGCTCACGGCATAATTGATGCCAACGGCCAGACCGTCAGAGACAACACCGAGAACTTTCATACCAGCCAGTCGTGCGGCAATCTCGAGCGCGCGTCTCTCCTCGACAGTGTAAAACGGCGGTACCGTGAAAACAGCATCCTGAATGTCGAAGCCTTTGCCTGCCAATGTCTTTGCATTCTCCCTCACATTCTTGAGTTCCATAGCCAACAACTCCTCAACCGAGAATGCCTTCTCGCTCTCAGTAGCGAATGTGCCACTACTAAAGCTAACCGTCTTACGTCCCTCTGTGCCTGTAACCTCGAGCGCGGGGTATCGTTCCTTGTACAGGCTGACCGCATCATTCTCGCCTGATACACCTAGAAGATGCTTCAGATTCGGGTATACGTCGCCGGGAAATCGCGCCTGTAGCGCAATGGCATCTCCGCCATAGAAGCGCTCGGGGTATGAGCCTGAGGGTAGAGGCCCGCTCTTTGAGGGCTTGAAGCAGACGGCCGACGTCTCTTTGCGTTTCGAGTCTTTGGTGAGGACGATCTCGAGGGGAATGCCGGGCTTCACGAGCGCGGCTTTGATGTACTCGGTGCCCAGGTCGATACCTAGGACTGCAGATGCGGCTGAGGCTGTCGATGAGAAGAGGAAGACGAAGCCCAGCAGTATCGTGGCGGGCGAGAGATGCGCTCTCCGGCGGCCAGGAGGAGCCATTGTGCGGGTCAGGAAGTTGAGGTCGAGATATGCAGGTACAGTCGCAACGTGGGGGATGGTGCGGGCTTCGCTGGGGACAAGTCAGGGTATCGTGCGCGAAAAGTGGGACAGGATAAAGGTAAAAGAAAGAACTGGGAATCTATCCCAGGCAGTAGTAGTTGTGGACAGAGTTCACACAACCGTGGGGTATGAGGCGGGACTCGTTAAGCGTTTCGTCGTGGGCGTAGCGTTAATGAATGGCGCGTGGGAGCTCCCCTGGTCGAGGCAACTATTCGACAGGTGGCTCTTTCATGAAAGGCCACATTGACGTCGGCGCCTCAACGCCAGCGCAGCACCTTCAAAATGACTCGGGTCAACGCGGTAGAAATTCACTGGTGCCTATTCAAACAGTCTTTGCTTAAAAAAATATCTTCCCGTGTCTACATGTCCTAAATCTGGCTTCTGTGGAGGTGAAAAGGCACAGCGAGCTATCCGCCAATCGGAACCCTTCAACCTCCGCATCCAGAAGGAGCGATCCTGCTGCAGACCTTCTCATGCCTCTGCAGTTAAGATGCTCACAATGTGGGGTCCTGATAACTTGAGGCACTATTCGGCTTTCCGATGCACAATGCCTTCGAGCTACACATCGAAACCAAGCCTGCCACTTCATCGAGCCGTGGGCTGTAGTCTCCACCCACTCGATACATTGTCGCTATATGCCACGGTTGAATTCCACCATGCCATCTTTACCACCGCGTGCATGGAATTCAGGCTCCAAAGTCTGGGCACTGACGGCCTGCTGCTGCGGAAACACTCCTAGCGCAAGTGGCAGCGCGAATACAGAAGTTGTGAGAACGAGTCCTGGTTATGTGTTAGCAAGCACGATCGACCGTCATCGCCTGCCTGACTCACCCAAGTTTACAGGCGTCACCATCCTAGGCCTCTGCTTGAGCCAGTCCGTCTTCTGCAGTCGGACTAGAATGAGAGGTGGCAGAACCATGATAGGAGTGGAGTTGAACACGCGACTTGCTGCTGTCTCTCCTACAGCAAGCACTGCAGCCTTCTTGCTCTTGCCCAAAGACTGGACTTCAAGCGTGCCTGTCTCCACTTTGTGTTTCTCTTCTTCGCTTAGAACGGGGTAGACGTCGATGCCTTGTCGGATCTCTTCGCCGCGCATGAGGAATACGTTGAGGACACCGGCGCTGGCGACAGCCGCAAAAGGTACAAGGCGACCTGCCACCATCTTTGCATTCGGCGACAGGCTCTTGAGGCGGGGCACAAGCGCGTTCAGACCCAGCGCAACACCACATGATGCAGTAACGGCTGTGAAGTATGACTTGACAATGGTGGATGTCGGTAGTGGCATCGACTTGTTTGCGTTCGAAAAGTTGATTCCAACATTGAGCGACTGGTTCGTGATCTGCCACCCTAGTATGCCTGCCGTCTGCAATTGCTTAGCTCATGGCCTTCAGTGCCCTCGAATTTTGCGTACCCCAAGGCCTGGTGTGAGCATGCCAGCTGTGACAACCAGATTGGAAAGTACGAAGCATGACATGCGAAATGGCAGGAAGACCGGCTGCCCAGTATCTACATGAGGTCAGTCAGTCGCCAGATCAGCAATTTTCGCGCGCCAATCGCACCTGGATGGAGCGTCGAATCTATTGTTTTCTTCGCCTCCCACAGCTCAGGCGTCATGTCCCTTATCTTTCCCGTCTTGTACGCGGTAACGAGTTGCTTCGCATTTTCGAGGCCGGCGGCGGTTGTGAAGAGAGTTCTGCAGAGCGCATAATTAGCTTCAATTCGGAATTACAACATACACGTCTGAGAAAAGTGACGGTCGTGGTACTCACCACACCCAGCACGCAGGAATCGTTCTTTGCGCAGCTGTCTCACCTCGGATCTGATATATTGGCCGAGTGCTGCACGCGACCCCAGTACGTGCTTAGGTCGTACTGGGAGACTGGCACGTCGCGATTGCCTGGTATTGAGGACGTCATGTTGCGCGGTGAGTGCACAATGAAGCGGCAAAGAATGTCGCGAGCTCCTGAAGCTTGGGAGGAGCTCGTGTGGGTAAGTGCACAAAGACGATATCGAAAAGCGGGCGGTGGGCGAGCTCGGCCCGAAACACCAACGCGGTGGCTTTGAAGGTCAACAGGGTCTATGTCCCTCTTTCATTAAGTTTGACTACAGTCTTATCTACCGTAAAGTTCTCTGGCAAGTGTTCAATGCAAATATGCAGCTTCGCTAAACAATCAAATCAGCCACCACTATATCAGGCGACGGACAATGTGCAGCCGTAAATATAAACAGAATACAAAATAATCAACAATGACCTTTTTCTTCTACAGTAATGTCTCGCAACATCATGCTTCGTCGTTACATTCGTGAAAAGCTTATTTCTTCTTTTTCTTGTCTTTCCCGCTTGATGCTGCACTCGTGCCAAGGATAGCATCGAACGTCTTGCTAGGATCGCTGCTCGATGCAGGTCGAATCTGGGGTGAGTTGCCAGTAGGCGGTGCGACACCAGGTGGTAACGGGAGTGCTTCGAGCCCAAGGTTCATTACGCTCTCTCGTCTCCGATCAGGGCTGTGCGATCGCGAACGGTCGCCAGTGGCAGCCGAAGCTGGATCGAGCAAACCAGGCGGTGGAGGTAGCGGCGTGGCATTGACATTGAGTTCCTGCATCGCAGCGTTCAGCATCGTGTCGTTGGCTGCCCATTGTTGCGCTTTCTTCCAGCAGTGAGATCGTCGGAAGACGCCCTCTACACCATGTTCAACAATGTCGGTGGGCAAGCTCACAACCTGTCCGCCTCCACCTACGCCGAACCATGTCCGTGATCTGGCAGTGTCCTCGCGTCCCCATGGCACGCCACTGCGAGGTACCTCACAGAGGAAATACTCCACACCTTCAGTGAAGCGGACGCCAGGTGCATCTACGACAAGCATAGGAAGCGATTGGATGACAGCATATAAGAACAACCATTGTCCACTTCGTAGATCCCAGAGGTCGTCCATGGTCGCGCCCGAGGCGTGCTTAAACTCAAAGTGCCGGAAAGCTTCCAAGAATGGTGTCTGATGCTCGGCGTCGATGTTGTGTGACTTTTGCAAGACCTTCACAATCTCATCTTTGTGTAGCTTCTTTGCCCGAGCCTTCGCATCTTTCTTCGCGTCGCCAGTCTGCGCTTGCTTCAGTGCCGGGTACAATGGTAGGTCGAAGGGTACAGGTGGCTGCACTGGCGGTGTGCTCCGGTCATACTCGCTGAGGACTTTTCGCAACGAGCGACGAACGATAGACCCAAACTCGGTACCTTCTTCATCATCGAGGAATCCATCAGCAGTGCGCACGGTCAAGTTCGTGCGGTCGACGAGGAGGTCGTAAAGACTGGACATGTCGCGATAGATATCTAGCAGCACCAACCGGTTTAGGCCGCTTGTCGTTAAGTTGTTCTTCTTCGACTTGGCTTTTGGCAGCCATGATCCGTATTTCGTCTTGTAGTAGTCGATGATGAATGATCTTGTCGTGTTGAATGCTGCTCTCCACTTCTTGAAATTCATCATCTTGCTCTCTTCTGCCATTGCGCTATTCATGATACCAGAAAAGATAGCCGGAAATTCGAAGTCCTTCAGCTTCAAGTTGATGGTGGCTTCCCGATTGTCCAGGTCCATGGCAGCTCGCGCGATTCTGGTGGATGTCTTGTGGCTGATCATATCGAATTTTGGTGACTGTAGCTCTTTGATGCTATCAAATTTTCCGGCAGCATGCACGAATCCTTCTGTGTAAAGTGCCATTGATCGCATCTTTTCTCCTAGCACAATGGCCTCGATGGTCCTCTCGCGACTGTGTCGCACGTCCGCAAGATTTAGCTCTTCCACATAGCAATCGAAGCTCGAGGCAGCAACTTCGCCAAAGCTGCTGCCATCCACGTTCGAGAACGAGTAGTGGCTCAGTATGTCTGCGATGCGCAGGAAAATGTCGAAGATGTCTGAATGTCTCTCGGTCGCAACGAGCGATTGGCCAATAAGAAATGCAAAGAAATTGCGGTAGGTCACTAACGTGTCGGTGTCCTTCATGCTGAGTCGCGGCTCGTGGGTGAAGGCGCCATCTGAGCTGAGCGCGATTGGCATATACAAATGCTTCTCGGAGTGGTCGTCTTCAGCCGCGTCGCTCAATGCTCTCGACCCCTTCGATTCGTCTGAGCTGCCGATCAAGCTCTGATCTGGTGAGGTTGTGCGCGACTGCTGTGCATTGTAGACTTCTCGCGACACCCTTCGCGACGAGCGATCTTCAAGTGGGGTGGCTGTCCCTCCGTCGCTGTAGAGGGTGCCATGAACGAGACGAGTGAGCAATTGCGATGCTGCGTATACGGAGGAGTCGATGCGGAAGGAAGGACCCTTGCCAGATGTGCGGGGAAAGAGGTAGACAAAAGTATCGCCCTGGTCATCCCACAGCTCAGGGACCTGCTCGCATGGATTAGTATACGCGCTTGTAAGGCTCGACTCTAGTCTGATCTACCTTCTCTCCGTTCAATAGCATCGCCAGATTGTATGGCACCTTGCCCTTGTGGCCCACAATCCATGCAAGCGGATTCGGCTGCGCATTCGAAATGCCGCCAGGCGATTCATCTCCAGCCTGACTGCCTCCAAATAGCTTGCTCCTTCGCCTGAGTTTCTTTAGGTTGCCTTCGTTTGAAGAGTCGGCATTGGGTGTTCCAGGTCGGCTTCTGCCGCGTGATGGGGATGCATTGCGAGAACCTGGCTTTCCAAGGATTGATGGAGGTTCAAGAGGTGCCAGACTCGCCGTGGTTTCGACAGAATCAACGGGCTGAATGGTGGGGTTCGAAAGAGAGACATGACGTGGGGCATTCGGCGGTGGTGGAGGAGGATATTCGGGCGCCAAATGGGTCGCGGAAGAGATGCGATTCTTCACTTTGGTGAGGCGGCCAGTTGATTCTGAGGACGTAGTCGATTTGGTCTTCGCGGAACTGCTGTCCTGCATGTCGGGTCCCTTCGAGAATAGACCCGATAGCCGGTTGCTCGACTTCTTCTTGTCGCCCAACATTGTGAGAGGATGGAGGACGAACGCGCGAGGATGATGATGCTATTACAGCTGGCGGGATGCTGAGACAAAAATTTTATATCTCGAACAGCATGTGGTTCTACGCTGCGACACAGACTGACAAACAGAGCGCCATGCAGGGCTTCGCGGCAGCTATGAAATATGTACCGAAAGGAAGGTTTGAAATAGCTCGCAGGACCAACGTAGCTATAGTTGACAGTTCAAGCCTGAGCCGTCGCAGATCCGGGCAATGATACTTGTCTGCAACAGAAAGGCCAGCCATGCTAGCAGCCTATGACGACTCAGGGCTCGCCACAGGTTGCCGAAAGAAGCGCTACTCGTGGCTTATCCACATGCTTCAGTTGCGTTTATTTCATGTAATTCGCCCGATCACCGCCTTTAGCCCCTTCAAGATCCTCCCGAACTGCGGCTTGGGACCTGCGCCTCGCAGGAGCTGGGAATAGGCCACAAGGCGTCAGCGCGGTACCGTGCCGCAGCCCTCTGCCTTGTGCTTTGACGGGCGCCTTTTTCGAGCCCCATTCATCTCAGCTCACGTGGCCTGCACGCTGTGGTGAAATATTGACAATGCGCCCAACAATTTGGCGCAAGCAGAAGCTGATGCGTCGTGCTTCGTTGCTTTCTTAGTACGGGTTTTTGCGTTAGTGAAGATGACGTACTGCTCTACCGGCCATATCGTTTTCCGCATCCGTAACCCCACACGCCAGAGCGAGGGTTCACGGCGCAATCTGCGCGGAGCGTTATTCGACAGCGTGAGAGCGACAGCTGCATGCTCTTCCAACAGGCAGCTGTGCAGGTCTCGCATCTAGGGGCGATCTGATATCAGCCAACAGCCTCATTTGTGGCGGGGGAGCACAGTGGGCGCCCGATCTCTTTCACATGAGCCACACTCGTGTCAGATCCCGACGCTCAGGTTATACTTTCCCCAAGTACTCGGAAACGGCGCTTTCTCTGCATTCAATAGTCATACAATACATCGAAAGACGAAGCTACTACCGCAACGAAAGCAAAGATGGGTGCCTTCTCGGACGTGGCCGGCTCAGCTACGAGTTCGAAGAAACTCATTAATCTTCTCAGAGGGTGCGTCGCGTCAGCCTCCCTCCACCTGGACTGCCGTGTTCCCTACCGCTGCTCACTGGATGTCCCACTTCCCCTATTGATATTACGCGGTCCAATAGTGATGCGACGACGTCCATCGATTCACTGCTGACTAACCCAGATGGCCCAATACTTCACTACTCCCGACCCGACTACTTGAGAAGGCGACAAGCAATGTCCTCAAGAACCAGTCTATCGCTTTCCCCGCTTTATGCTACGGTCCTGACCCAGGAGACCCAAGATTGCGTAAGAATGTAGCGTCATGGCTGACGAGCTTCTATCAGCCAGCCGATCCCGTTGCTGAGGATCGGATCTGCGTCACTGGAGGAGCGTCGCAAAACCTCGCATGCCTTCTCCAGGTCTTCTCGGATCCTGTCTATACAAGGAACGTGTGGGTAGTTGCCCCAGCATATATGCTATCGTTTCGCATGTTCGAAGATGCAGGCTTCCATGATAAGCTTCGTGCTATTCCAGAGGACAACGAAGGTATAGACATTGAATATCTGCGTCAACAGATCAAGAAGAGTGAAGAGAAAGCAACAGCGGATGGTAACGATCTTCCGGTAAGCTTTGCTGGCAGAGCTGCTCATTGCGGCGCCTTCCGCGCAGCACCTGTCCTCGTTGTCGACTCGCTCCTGCCCAGTACCATGCTCTCACTGCATCATCATTCGACCTGTTCAGTCACTGATCACAGCACAGCTGTTCAAGCCTCCAAGATCATGGGGTAAGATCTACAAGCACATAATATACGCCGTCCCTACCTTTTCAAATCCTAGTTTCAAGACGATGAGCCTTTGCAGACGACAGGAACTAGTACGCCTAGCCAGAGAGTTCGACGCACTCATCATCAACGATGATGTATACGATTTCTTGCAATGGCCTTCGAATCTTACTACCCAGACAATGTCGTTACAGAAAGCGGTAGTGCCCCGCATCGTGGATGTTGACCGATACTTAGACGGCGGTGCCGAGCGAGAGGGCGCGGATGGCTTTGGCAATGTTGTGTCGAACGGCAGCTTCTCCAAGATTTGCGGCCCAGGTCTACGAACCGGTTGGTGCGAGGGAACGCAGAAGCTGGCCTTTGGGGTGTCACAAACGTGAGCTGCCTTTTTCTTTCAGCCCTACCACTGTTGGAATGTATCACCTGTGCAAGTTCATCGGCACCAGGGATCTAAACCGCTTCTTCCTGAGCCGAGAGGATTCCAAGATCAGTATTACCGAGTCGCTGACTGTTACACATACTGCTCGACCAATCGTGACAGCTAATGATTTGCAGTGGTTCCAGTCGCTCGGGCGGCGCACCTAGCCAGCTGACAGCCTGCTTTGTAGCTGAGACTTTGGAGACCGGCGAGCTTCAGCGCTTCGTGTACGATACGCTGCAGCCCACGTACTGCAAGAGGTATCGCAAAATGGTTGAAGTCATCAACAAGGAGCTGATTCCACTGGGCGTACGTTTGCCTCAGACTGATCGGGAAGTAGTGGGTGGCTACTTCATCTGGTTGACTCTGCCGAGTCCATTGCAGGGCGCGGTCCTTGCGCAACGGGCGAAGGAAGAAGAGAACGTCGTGGTCGCACAGGGTGAGATCTTTGAGGTAAGGCTCCCCTACTCCCGAGCGAGGTTGCAACTCACTTGGACAGGTTCCCGGCGACACCGAACACCCCGGCACCTCTTTTGGCAGCGATATCAGGATATGCTTTGCGGTATGAACCTTAATTCTCGACAAAAGTGAAAAACTAATCTCTTGTAGTGGGAAGACGAAGATGTGCTCGCAGAGGGTATTTCGTGTCTTGCTGCCGTCATTCGTCGAATGCAAGCAGAGTCAAATGAGGGCAAAACCAAGCCAGCTGCGACGGAAGGCCAAGTGAAGAACTTCTGGTGAGCGATCGAACAGCTCAGAGACATGTAATTGTGGGAACCCAAATTGATGAAATTAACGGCGAGCACCTCAACGTCTCGCTAGGGGATCTGCTCCACTGGTAATCAGCACACGTGAAGCCATACAGATGCAAGCACCAAGAATATCCTACACTTCAGGTGAAAAGCACTGCATATTCCCGCAAGGCTAGAACAAACGAATCAAGCCTCTGCATCCCAATTGGCCAACACCTGATTGTCGTGGTTTTAAGCATAAAAGATCGACATACTTACGTCCCTGCACCCTTCAATTAAAACATTTTGCCCTAGCCGACAAGCCGACCCTGGACCTTTTGAAACTGTTTCCCTGTGGCGGAAAACGGGGAGCGGTGATTGGTCGATCACGGACATTATGAGCAAAGGGTCCGCGGGGAGGAGGTGCAGCCAACGCGGGCTCCTTCTTTGTTCGTCAAGCTTGTCCGACGCTGCGACCTTGTGAAGGGCTCGAAAGATGCGTCAATTCTTCCCCATGCAAGGCCGTTTGTTTGAAGCCCAACATGGCGTCGCCACCAAGGGACAACAGGTACGTATGAAGAGGCCAGCGAAGCGACCCTCGAAAGATCCTTTAAGCATCGGAGCTATGGCAGCCAGCGATTCGCAGTGCGCCCAGGCCTGATCGGTGGCGGGCCGTTGCGACGAGATGGCCTTTTGCTCTCGACCAGCAGATGGCTTACGAGCTCACGCGCCGGCGACAGATGCATTTCGTGTCTGGCCATTGAGAGCCAGTAGACACGCTGTTACAGGAACAGTTTCGGATTTGCGCTCGGCAGTGGCTGTAGCCACTAACAACCCCTGCTCGCTTTAGGAGACAAACGCTCGCCTTGCCGAACGACTGAACACCACGACCACTAACTGGACTCGCGGCCCTGCCAGTTTCACGCGCAGAACGAAACATCTGGAAAACACGTCTCGTCTTCCCTGCTAGGCGCCACCCTAAGTAATCTTGGATGAACACGACTCACCCTGGGTTGCATTCCAGAGCCCTTCCTCGGCTCTCGCAAAGGGTGAGGAATGTGGCCAGCAGACGCAGCCACCAGGCCTCATCATGGGGCGGAAGAGAATGTCGGCGTGCTGAATGGGCCGGAGGATGTTGGGCGGCATGAAGAGGCGGCAGAAGAGCGCTGGTATCACTATGCAAAAGCCCATATACAAGATCTGTGTGAGTCTGGCTATGAATCGACAGGACGAACAGGGTCTGGCTATTCCAGACTTGAAACACGGAGCATTGACAAGCCTGATTGGCGTGGCGAGCGTGTGACTACCAGTATTGTAAGTCCCTTCCGCAATAGACGTGTACATATACAATGTGGCTCCCTTCCATTCTCGCGCTCTTCACGCAGGCCCTCTGTCCGCCCACAGCACCATTGTGTGTGTATTGAATCTTTGTTGTTCAGTCATTCATTTGTTGTTCAAGAGCTTGCTCAGAAAACTTCCTACCTTTCGTTGCCAGGCAACCTGCATACTTAAGCAACCACACCTTCTACATTCTTGAAAATTACCACAACAACCACAATCCGAACTCAGCAAATCGTCTATTGCCGGCCAACTGACGAGCTCATTTTCAGAACCACAAGTCATTTCTTCGACGCTTAACAACACCGAACTTCAACGCATTCACTGCAATCATGGTTGCATTTAGCGCGGGTGCGCTCCTTCTGACGCTGCGCGTCTTCCTCTCTGCAACTACATCTTACGCCGCTCCTGTAGCGCAGGCTGCGCCGCAGGGCGGTGCGTCTGGCTATTGGTTTGAATCGATCCAACGCCAGGGTCAGGCGCCATTCAACCCTAACCCTGCCTCGTACCAGGTCTTCCGCGACGTTCGAAAGCTTGGAGCCAAGGGCGACGGCGTTACCGACGACACCGATGTCATTAACAAGATCATCGCTGACGGCGACCGCTGTGGCCAGGGCTGCGATTCTTCGACCACCACCCCCGCCATCATCTACTTCCCTGCCGGCACCTATGTCATCAGCAAGCCCCTCATCCAGTACTACTACACCCAATTTGTCGGCGATGCCACGAACCCACCTACTCTGAAGGCTTCCGCCAGCTTCGAGGGCATGGGCCTGATCGATGCGGACCCCTACATTCCCGGAGGCAATGGCGCCAACTGGTACACCAACCAGAACAACTTCTACCGCCAGGTCCGCAACTTCGTCATCGATATCTCTGCAACCAAGGCTGCCGCCGGCATTCACTGGCAGGTCTCACAGGCCACGTCCCTCCAGAACATCGTTTTCAACATGGCTGAGGGCGACGCCGGTGCTGAGCAGAAGGGTATCTTCCAGGACAACGGCTCCGGCGGTTTCATGTCCGACCTCATCTTCAACGGTGGTGCTATTGGCGCCTTCCTTGGCTCCCAGCAGTTCACCACACGTAACATGACTTTCAACAAATGCGGCACCGCCATCTACATGAACTGGAACTGGCTGTGGACCCTGAAGAGCATCTCGATCAACGACTGCAAGGTCGGTCTCGACATGGCCAACAGCCCCGCAAACCAGACTGTCGGCTCAGTCCTCTTACTCGACAGCAAGATCACCGGCACTCCCATCGGTGTCAACACCTCGTTCACACAGGACAGCATTCCCCATACCGGTGGCTCCCTCATCATCGACAATGTCGATTTTACAGGTTGCACAAAGGCTGTTCAGAACGTCGCTGGTGAGGCACTCCTCAACGGTGGTAGCAAGGTGGCCACTTGGGCTCAGGGTAACGCCATGGCTGCCGGTCAAGCGCAAGCCGGCCGCGTCCAAGGCGATGTGACTGATACTCCCGTGAAGCCACAGAGCCTACTCGGCGAGAACGGCTGGTTCGAGCGCAGCAAGCCCCAGTACGAGACCGTCCCCCTTGCCAACTTTGTCAGCCTCAAATCTAAGGGCGCAAAGGGTGACGGTAAGACTGACGACACCGCTGCTATCCAAGCGGCGATCGATGGTCTCACGAACGGCCAAGTTCTCCACGCTGACCACGGTGCCTACCTTATCACCAAGACTATTGAGATCCCCGCCGAGAAGAATGTCAAGATCGTTGGCGAGATCTACACCATGTTCCTCATCACCGGCAAGTTCTTTTCCGACATGACCAACCCTCAACCTGGTTTCCGTGTTGGTAAGGCTAGTGGTGACAAGGGTTCTTTCGAGATGTCCGACGCCATCATCAGCACCCAGGGCCCTGCTCCGGGTGGTATCTTGATGGAGTGGAACATTAACGCTAAGTCTGGTGAGGCTGGTCTCTGGGACGTCCACTTTCGTGTTGGTGGATTCGCAGGCACCAACCTTCAATCCTCCAACTGCAAGAAGAACCCTGATGCCCAACACGCACCCAACCCTGACTGCATTGGTTCCTTCATGCAGCTCCACGTCACTAAGAGCTCTAGCGGCTACTTTGAAAACGTCTGGCTGTGGACAGCTGATCACGAGCTGGATCAAGACGACCACTCTCAGATCGACATCTACAACGGCCGTGGCATGCTAATCGAGTCTCAGGGCCCGGTCTGGCTTGTCGGCACTACTTCTGAGCACTCGCAGCTTTCTCAGTACCAATTCCAAGGTGCTAAGGATATCTGGTACGGTGCAATTCAGACCGAGACTCCTTACTACCAGCCCAACCCGGCCGCCAATGTCCCCTTCACCAAGAACGACAAATTCTTCGACCCAGACATGACCAATCAGACGTCCGCATGGGCCACTCGCATCATCGACAGCGAGTCCATCTGGAACTACGGCGCGGGTACCTACTCATTCTTCAGCAACTACGACCAAAAGTGTGTGACGGGCCAGAACTGCCAGGAGAACATCAACGAGATTGAGAACTCCAGCAACGTCAACATCTTCGGTCTCTCGACCAAGGCCTCAGTCAACATGATCACATCTGGTGGTCAAGGCCTTGTCAAGGACGAGGATAACCGGAGCAACTTCTGCGCAACTCTCGCGATCTTCGCGCAGCCGTAGATGCTTTCAGCCTCTCTCTCATCCAGGCTCCTTGATGGAGTCCAGCCATAGACATCTCTTCAATTCTTTCCCATTCCTTGGGCCTTTTAATAGCATGTAACACATTTTCTCCTTAAACAACAACAAACTCTTCCTGTCGATATCAGACTGCGGACACTCGCTTAGACACGACAAGCTACGATCATAGTATACCCCGGGCAGGAAGGAGTTGGATTTGAAAGCAGCACGCTCAGCGCGTTTGCAAGCATTGGGATGGGTAGCATAGGCATCATACAAATGAATCTCACACGAGTTCCAAAACTTCTTCTTATGCATTGTGACTGTAGTGACCACGTTTTTCAACTTCAGTGTTGCTATCTTGTCTCATCCCTCCACAGCTCGTGCACGCGAGTCGACCTCGCGAAAAGTTTCCCTGCCAACATCTCCGCATCCAAGTCCTTGTGAAATTTACAGTCTCTGCCTACCACACTCCACCACACCAGTCTCCTTACCAGACTATGTCAGATCCTTCCCCAGACTCTGCGCGACCCGTAAAACGTGCCCGACTTGACGATAACACCGCTCCCTCGCAGTCCACCCACACCTCCGCACCAGCTCCGCAAGCTGCAACTCTAGCTTCCAAAACTGCCATTGACACGGATCTCGAGCGCGAAGTACGCGCTGGAATCACCGAATATGTGTGTCCGGATAATCTGGGGTTCACGGGCGTGTTGAAGCAGAGATATACGGACTTTTTGGTGAATGAGATTGCGCTCGATGGGCAGGTGCTGCATTTGAAGAGCACGCGGCCGCCGAGGAAGGAGCGCAAGCAGGCCAATGGAACGGATGGGAACAATGTGGGAGGACAGAAGGAGGTTGGAAAGGAAGAGAAGCTGGTGGTCAAGGAGGAGAATGGTGATGCGGAGGTGCCAGTTTTGCAGAGTGGTGGAAGTACCGCTGTTGAAGCGCCAGTGAAGGCTGAAGATGCGCCAGAGCAAGGAGGGGAAGTCACCAAGGAAGAAGGCGATCAGCAGGCAGAAGTCAAAGAAGAGGAGGTCAAGCAAGAACCGGAGATCGAGGTAACTTGTGCAAGTGCGCCTTGCTTACGGTAGTGCTGACAGCATTTTACAGCTCAAAGACGATGACCGCGATACGCTACACTCGATATTCGGCGAAGACACCACGAAGCAAATAGTCAAGCTTGTCGGACAAGTACGAAGACGCGAACACAAGAAAGCAAAAGACTTCAAAGCTGTCATTGCACAACCCATAACGGATAAGGAAACGCGTACACAAGCTCATCAATCGCTACGTCGGATATTCCCAAACCTATTGGAGAGCTCAATGGAGGCAGACCAGTCGATACGCATCAAGGCAACGCCACCAGCCGAGCGCAAAGGCAAGAACAAGGGCAAAGGTGGAGGCCGAGACAGAGGAGATGGGCCAAGGCAAGGAGGTAAAGGTCCGCAAATGTGGGAAGAGCTTGGTGGAGAATACCTGCACTTCAACCTCTACAAGGAGAACAAGGATACCATGGAGATTGTAGGGTTCCTAGGCAGCAAGCTCGGCGGCGGCGCGAAAGCATTCGGCTTCGCAGGCACAAAAGACAGGCGCGCATGCACCGTCCAGCGTGTCTGTGTCAAGCGGCAGACTGCCGAGCGCATGTTCAGCTTCAACAAGATACTCTACAATTCTGCTATTGGCGACTGGGAGTATAGGCCTCACGACCTGAAGCTCGGAGACTTGATGGGCAACGAGTTTACCATCAGTCTCCGAGACTGCCACTTTGAAGGAGAGGAAGGCTTGGACTTCGAGCAGCGCTACGACTTGGCCAATCGAGTCGTTGGCAAGGCGATTGAAGACTTCTCAGAAAAAGGCTTCATCAACTACTATGGACTGCAACGCTTTGGCTCCTTCGCCGCTAGCACTGACTCCATAGGTCGCAAAATGCTTCAAGACGACCTAAAAGGAGCAGTCGAAGACATATTAGCATACGGCGATGTTGCACTGGCTGCCGCTCTGGGTAATTTGCCCGCAGATTCGGACGTTCTGGTGTCTCACGACGATCGGAACCGCGCGAAAGCACTACACCTATGGCACACCGAAGGCAAAAGCAACGTGGCGCTCGATGTCCTCCCAAGGAAGTTCACCGCAGAGCGGAATATGATCCAGCACCTCGGATCACGCAACAGCAGAAACGGACAATACGATCGCAAGACTGACTGGCAAGGCGCCCTTATGACAATCCCTCGCACGCTCCGACTCATGTACGTCCATGCCTACCAGTCGCTCGTCTGGAACGCAGTGGCTGGCAAGCGCTGGGCTACTCATGGCGACAAAGTCGTTGAAGGCGATCTCGTGCTCGTCCACGAACACCGCGATAAAGAGGCCAAAAAGGACACCGTCAAGCAAGAAGACATCGACGACAGCGGCGAAGTCGTCATCAATCCCACAGGCAGCGAGAACGCGAACGCAGGCGCCGAAGCGTTTGAGCGCGCACGCCCACTTACCGCCGAGGAAGAAAAAAGCGGACAATATACCGTCTGGGACATCGTGCTCCCGCAGCCAGGATATGATGTCGAGTACCCGAACAACTATATCGGCGACTTTTACAAAGAGTTCATGGGCAGCGAGAAAGGCGGCGGTCTAGATCCACAGAACATGCGCCGTGGCTGGCGAGAAGTCAGTCTCAGTGGCGGATACCGCAAGTTTCTAGCTCGACCTCTCAAGCCAGTCGAGTTTGAAGTGCACAAGTATGTCAAAGAGGACGAGCAGTTCGTTGAGACGGACCTGCAGCGTCTCAGGAAGGCAGACGGGGAGGCCAGTCAGCCAGATAGGACGGCGAATGGCGACACAAAGGAGGATGTCGAGATGGAGGATGGCGAAGAGAAGGAGGCTGAAGTCGAGGGACAGAAGAAACTTGCGGTTGTAATTAAGCTGCAGCTGGCGAGTAGTCAGTATGCTACTATGGCGCTGAGGGAGCTTATGAAGGCTGGTGGGGTTAAGGCGTACAAGCCTGAGTTCATGGGTGGTCGGTAGAACATGGTGGTCGACCTTAGCCGCAGGAGTAACAGCACAGTATCGATCTAGTGCTACGGAAGATGTGGTGTCTGCAGAGCATGTTTAGTCTCAAAACTGATTATTAGGCTCGATATGCTAAGCAAAACGTACTAGTCAGCTCAACCAAGACTGACAATCTACCTCACAAGAGAAGATCAAGCATACCACAAATGGAAGGATTCCAATAGGCCCGGTATACGTTGTGGTGCGACCTTCATGTATCATCCCCGATGCTGGCACGATGGCATACGATCGTACTGATCGCACGCATTCCGACAATCGGAATGATTCCGAGGAGTGCACGGCCCGTCACAAGTCCGACGCAGGCGCCTGTGAGGTAAAGCTACGATTGACAACACATCGCAATCAAGCCTGCCTCTCTTACACACCTGCCACAGTCATGTCCGGGGGCTGGAACACAATAGAGTCGGATGCCGTACGTAACCCTCTACCTGCAGTTTCCACTCACTGACAACCACAGGGCGTCTTTACATATCTAATCGAGAAACTCGGCGTTAAGGACGTGCAGTTTGAAGAGCTCACAACGCTCGATGCGTCAGAGCTGCAGAACTTGGGCACAATATATGGCGTAATATTTCTCTTCAAGTATCCAACGGGAGAAACACGAGGCGACACACCCAAAGACGGCACTTACGATCACGAAGCGGCGAATAACCTCTTCTTTGCGGCGCAAACCATACAAAATGCCTGTGGCACACAAGCGATCGTGTCGCTTCTGCTGAACAGGGAGGCAGAAGTCGACATTGGCAAAGAGCTGAAAGAGTTCAAGGAGTTCGCTGGAGAATTTCCGCCAGAGGCAAGTCAGCTCAGTGACACATCGCAAAGTGCATGGCTAATATGTATTCCAGCTACGAGGCGAAACCCTCTCAAACTCAGACCTCATCCGCGAAACACACAACTCCTTCGCCCGCTCCTCGCCCTTCATCGACGAAACACAACGGACCGCCACCGAAGATGACGACGTCTACCACTTCATCGCGTGCGTCTTGCCTCTCCTTACACCCCACTCTCTCCTTCCCAAACATATTCACTAATACTTCCACGCAGCTACACCTCAATAAACAACACCCTCTACGAACTCGACGGCCTCCAACCCGCCCCCATCTCCCACGGCCCCTGCACCCCCACCCAATTCCCCCAGAAAATCATCCCCGTGCTCCAACGCCGCATCGCGCGCTACCCGGCTACCGAGATCCGGTTCAACCTGATGGCCTGCGTGCGCGACCTGCGCATTCGGGCGCGCGAAATTGGCGATGACGAGGAGCTCGAGGCGCAGGAGGATAAGCGGGCGGCGTGGCTGTGGGAGAATTCGCTGCGCCGGCATAATTTCGTGGGCTTTATTAGTGAGTTGTTGAAGGGCGTGGTGAAGGCGAAGCTGGAGGAGGGCGAGGGGAGTTATGAGAAGTGGGTGGAGGAGGCGAAGGGGAGGAGTAGGAAGCGGAGAGAGGATGCGAGGAAGCAGGGGGTTGTGGCTGAGGAATGAGACGGGCTAGGAGTGTGGAGGGAGATGTAGAGGATGCTGGTAGAGGAATATGACGATTACGATAATGGTACACGACAGCGTAATGCAGTAATGTCCATGCTTCTACGTAAAACTCATGAGAGGATGTGCAATTGTGCTGAGTATGGATATCTTGTTGATTGATTGATGCTTTACTATCTACTCGGGCCCATCCTGCTTCGCTCCAAATGCAACGATACGC
This sequence comes from Setomelanomma holmii, assembly GCA_010015745.1. Lineage (NCBI taxonomy): Eukaryota > Fungi > Ascomycota > Dothideomycetes > Pleosporales > Phaeosphaeriaceae > Setomelanomma > Setomelanomma holmii. The sequence goes on from ML978163.1 coordinate 184,743, forward strand.
ATCCAGATACACGCGTCGCTCCAAGACAATGACCGCTAAAATGCTAAGAGAACAAGACAGATGGTTGCTGGGTGAACACATTACTTCGTAACATGACGCGCTGCGCCTAGGAAATTCGTGTACGTGGCTGTGTAGAGAACTGATAAAGTGATGAAACATTCCCGTGAGGGCGGGATTCATCGCGCAGAAGAGAAGGTTGGCTGGAAGATGTTGTCGAGGCGACAGAAGCCATCGATTGATGACATCTCAAAAGAATCGAAGTCGGCAGGAGATTCGATTTCGTTTGTGTCAGCAAGGAGTGGCTCATATGATGGCCCAAAGACGTCGAGAGCTGGCGCAGCCTGGTGCCCGACGGGCGTCTGCTTGACATGAAGCGACGGTGACGCCACAACGGCCTGTGCTACCGTTGCTGATTCCTCCTTGTGATGAGTGACTCCAGACACAAGCAGTGCAGTTTCACGATCGCTGACCGCCGTCTTGACCTCCGTCACAGTAAGCGTGGAAAAAGCAGTTGCCGTAGTGGTGGCCGTAGTAGTCACGGCAACAGTTGTCACCGAATCCAGCAGGTTGGTCTCTGGTACCGTGTTGAGACTGTGCAATTGCTGAGTGGTATGCATGTCCATTGACAAGAAGACGACCGTGGCGCCAAGGAGCAGAATGATGAAGTTGCGCTGGTCCTTGAGTAGGATGAGGATGTAGTTCTTCAGAAGCGTGCCCATTGGGATATCTGCGGCACGCAGCTGCCCTGTTGCTAGGGACGCTTGTCGGGTGGCCAGCGTGGTTTGTGGAGAGGTGGCTTGTGGTATTGGTCCAGATGCCAGTCTCTTCTGCTCCTGCAGTGCGTTCTCTAAAGCACGGAGACGTTCAGTGACAATGCTAGCCTCGGCCAGCGCCTGAGCCTCAACCTCGAGACGAAGCGACACTTTCGCCTCTTCGATCTTTCCTTCGAGCGCCTCCTCGAACCTCTTCTTTTCGGCTGCCTTCTCCTCAATGCTCCTCTGTAGGGTAGTGGCGGCAGCCTCAAAGCTCTTCTGCAGCTCTGCCTCCTCTAGCCTCTTGCGCTCTGCCGCTTCTTCTGCCGCGATCTTCTGCTTGGAAGCTGATTCTTGTATTTGTCGTTGAAGCTCGATGGCATACATCTGTTTGCGCTTCTCTGCCTCTTGCTCCTCTTGGACGCGCCTCTCCAATGTCTTTCGCAGCTCAAGTGGAATCCAGGGGCTGATTTCAACGTCGCATCGTTCCATGTCGTTCCAGCATGCAGCCCACCCTGGCGCTCGCATAAGCCCATTCGCTGCGTAGATTTTGATGTCCCATCTCCTCTTTCCAGCGCCCACACCTCTCCCAGGTCGTTTCAGCTCGCAGTTGCAGTCGGTGCACATACTTGCGTCAACCAGAGGATTCTCCATCCACTCCTGTTCCTCGGTGAAGGTGCCGCCAGACATGCGACTCCCTCGACCTGTGCTGTCCCCAGCAGCACTAGCTTCGTAGCCTTCGTCTTCGTTGTCTGAGGCCACATCGGGAGCGACGAAGTGCCCGCACTTTAGCAGCCGAGGCGTCTTGAGCTCGAGGCTCTCGAGTATCCGCTCCTCCAACAAATCGTATTCATCTCGTGGATGTGGAATGAGCAGACCACGTCGCATCAGAATGATGTCCTGCAGCTTCTCCTCTAGGAGCTTGTAGTTCTCCACCAGCCACTCCGGCATGATCCTGACCATCAGGTCGTGCGAGTATGGTACTTGTGGCGGCAGTATTGTGACATGGAGCAAGACTAGGGGAGCCTGCTGCGGTGTGGGAGTTGGTCGTGGACTCTGTTGATCGCGCACGCTGCCCCTTCGTGACCTGGTCTTCTTCGACACAGGTGTCTCGGATCTCCCACTACGACTTGGTGTCATCAACTTGTACGACCCCTTCAGCCGCTCCTGGGACGTCTCGATGGTTGGCAGAAGTGGCGGGGACGACATCTGCATTGCGCGCACTGACTCTGGGTTCCGAAAGCGCGGTCGTTCCTTCCGTGGTGTGTACCTTGTCTCGTCTGTCTCATTGGCTTGTTGAACAGGTCTGGTCGCGATTGAGCTTTCTGAGGGTATGGCTGAGACAAAGCTGCACTGCGTCACACCCGATGAACGGCGAGGTTGTGATATCGACTTTCGCGAAGTGTATGAGCTTCTGTATGGCTGCGGCTCGTCGTCAAGCTCAATGGTAGGGATTGCGTCGTCCGCTGTTGGTAACGATAGTTCCGAGTTGAACGATATGTCTCCTTCACCCGCCTCAGACGGAGACACAGCCTCCTGATCTTCGGGGTCCTCGTAGATAGCGAATGATGTCAGGCCTGGCGCAGGCGAACGGTGTGAGGTGGTCATCTTGAATGTTTGTCGCGTGTGCGACTGTCTAGCGGGTGTAAGTCAGGGTCCAGCGATTGTCTGAGTATGGATATGTGGAATGTCCAAAGTAATGCTTCAGGGATGTCGCTCCGACTTAGTTGGGATGGAATGCTGCAGTTCAAAGAGGTCTGAGCTTCTGCGATGCGTTGTCGTTAAGGTGGAGCTGGCGTTTGTTTACACCGCCGGAGAAACACATGTTCCGGTTGCTAGGCGCCTCGACGGCGAAGACTATCCACCTACCAGCCACATACAACTCACCACGCATCTTCCGCATGCCATGGCTAGCGGGCCAGCGGAGCTGCCTAGCGCGCGACTCTTCCTGGGGCCTGGACAGTACCGCTTTGGCTGCGATAGAATTTGGGTAATTCTCTATGCAGGTGCTTCTGCAATTACAGACATGTGCGCGAGGCGGCCGTACCACACTGGCAATCGTCTCATCGTAGGATGTCATGGAGAGGACTTTCGTGACCTCGAGCTATTGACACGCGTGTTGAGTCTCACCAGCAAAGGTAATATCGACTCTCTTTACGTGCGAATCTGAACCTCGTGGACTCTCCCAACCAGACGATGCATACAATGAGCTCTGCGGCGCTCTGCTTGCTAAGTCACCAAGAGTGTACGACGCATGGGAAGATGGAAGTACAACTCCGCATGTTGCTCTTCGAGCCGATGTTCCACTAGTATGGACTGTTGACTTCGACCAAGATCGCGTCTTTTATGATAGATATGGCCAGCATCTACTGTATCGCTTCTCGATGCCCGAGAAATATGCCCTTCGCCTTCGCTTCTTTGAGAGCTATACACCTTTGCAGCTTCCGGTTCTGGAGTCGCAACAAATGGCGACTTTGAAATCTTTAGCAGCTGCGCCCTGCGAAGTGGTTCCAGAAGCACTGGTTGACCTCGTACATCGCCTTGCCAGCGACTACGAGCACAACTGGCGGGAATCAGGACTGCACGTACAGCGCTACGGCTTACATCCGCTTGCGATGGGTGTACTCAGTTGCTTTACCTTGAATTTCAGAGTCCAGAAGATCTGTTCCAACAATTTGCATCTCAACCCTTACAGGACCCGTCCTGATCTCAATGGTTTGCTCAAGTGGCGCACATGGCCCAGTCCTCAAGTCGTTTCGACTCTCAGCCTCGGATCAACTCAGATCATTATCACAGAACGCATGAATTTAGCTTTGTCGCTTGTTTATGAGCATTTCAGCGACACAATTTTGGGTGGACTCACCAATCAACACAATGACCACTATGAAGGCGAGGTACAGGCCATGCTACCGGAAATGGATTGTTGCCAGTCGTACGTCAAAATCCACTACATTGTAACGTCAATCCGTGAGATACAGTACTTCGAATTGACCTGGAACTTTGGTCAGCGACACCTAAAGTGCACACCAAAGATATCTTTCTTCGACGGCAGCGGACCACCGTCTAAGCAAGGTGTACAATGGTTGCTCAACGCCATCCATCAGGAAACATATCCCGTCACCACTCCAATCCACGACTTGCCACTCGAGCTCCAGGAGATGATCCTCGACTACGCCTGTCCGGCAAGAACATACAATATATTCGACCGCACTATCTTTGCTGCGAAGCTCGGCATCGGCGTCTCTTTCTCCTTTCGATCACAGACATTCCCTATCAGGCTGTGTAGCTTGAGCGACGACAGGGAGATAGACCGACACGAGCCGGAATATCAGCTCTTGTTCTGGGACGAGTATGTCGGGCTTACATACCAAGTCGATAAGGGTTTCCAGCTCGAAAACTTGACGTGGAAGTATCGAAATGATGCAAAGATTCATGTTCGTCGAAAGGCCAACAGTAAATAACGCTCATGCCAGATCGACGACAGAGCTTCGCTAGCCTGTCTCTTCTCTGGGTCAATAAGCTATTTTTTATGGCAAGTATGTACTGGTCTTCACAGCATCGTTGATCTCACGATTGGATCAACGTGATATTGAAAGCCTGACCCCACATCGAGCACTTCCGAAATGGCCAAGCAACCCTGCCAGTGCCTGTGATAATCTTCAAAGGATTTGGAGGAATCCAAGCAACGGCGAAGGCGGTCCTGGAGCTACACAGTATGTCGTCTCTTTCCAACGGCATCAAGCAGATCTCTCGCGGGCAATCAGCAACCACTCTCCCAAGTTCTCTCCTGAGACACCCAGGACCATTTGTGAAACACCTCGCATATCACTTTCAACTTATGTTCCCCAACTCCACCCATCCCACTCCTCCCTCCAAACAACCGGCTCCAACGCCCCCTCCACACTCAAAATCTGCCCCAACGCACACTCCTCAAACGTAACCTTCTTCTGTTCCTCCTCATAGAACCGGTCAAATCGCTGGTTCATCGCGTCTTTCAGGTTCTTCACATCGCCGCTTGGATGCAGCTTTGCCCACGGGCGAGTACATACGACGCCTTTGCAGCGCTTGAGCGTGAGTAACAAGGCGTCGAGCCGGGATTGGAGGCGGGGAATGGACCAGTGATTGATCTTTGGGAAGGGATGTCTTGAGGACGAGAGCAAGTTGGTGATCTGGTAGGGATCGGTGGAGATGTCGTAGAGTTCGTGGTCGTTGGTGCACCATACGGTATATGACAGGTCGTAGGCGTCACCGACTACGCGGACGGTTTTGTAAGTGTTGTTTACGATGGCACTGTTGCCGTAGAAGACGTTTCCTTCCACTAAGTAATCACCCTGGATGAAGTAAGTGTGTGTCTTATACGCAATTCTTATATCAAGGTTTGCTTACCCAAAACTCTGCAAGGGTGGAGGAAGAAAGTCAGCGTACGTCCCATGTTCATTTCGCACATGGTCCACTTACCTATATTTACATGCTCGCTCTTCTCCGTTGTCTTCTGCAATTCCTTCGTAACAGGAATCGGCTCTCCATCAAAATCCTCCCTCAACTCTATCCCCGCCAACGTAAACAACGTAGGCACAATATCCGTATGACTACTCGGCACCTCGACCGTGACATTCTTGCCCACACCCGGTCCCCTAATGAAAAACGGAATGTTCACATCTTCTTCAATACCACAGCTCTTTCCCGGCGGCAAGCGATGCTGGCTGATATGGAACCCGTTATCCGTAGTATAGATCAAGTACGTGTTTTCCAGGATCTCGGGCCGAGCTTCTAGGCGTTCGATTAGCCCGTCGATGAGTTCGTCGACGGCTTGGAGGGATTGCAAGCGTTTGCGGTACCAGTCGTCGTTGTAAGCGATTTCAGAGGCGTTGAGTGCGCGCAGGGTTTTGAAGTAGGATGCTGTGCCTGGCGTGTCGGGGTTGAATCCTGGGGTGCGTGGGACGGTGGCGTTTGGGAAGAGGTTATCGTGGCGTTTTGCTGGGACAGGTGGGAGGAAGCGTGCGGGGCGTGGGTTGGTGATTGTTTCAGAGTGTGGTGCGATTGGTGCTACGCCTAGAAAGAATGGGGCTCCAGATGCGTCGTGGGCGGCGATGGCATCGTCGAGAAAGCCGTTGGCGGCTGCAGCGACGAGGTCGGTGGAGTATTCGCCGGGGAGTTGGCGGTAGGGATCGTGGTTCCGGGTCATGGTCGAGTTGTAGAAGACGTATGTTCCTGGGTCGATCAGAAAGTCGGAGCCGTTCCAACCGTTGATGCGAGGATTGTCGTAGGTGGTTGTAGAATGACCATTCATCATTTTTCCGGTATAATATGTGTTGAAGCCAGCTTCCTGAAGCCAGACAGGAAGATAAGCATCGTTGAAGCCTTCTTCGATGAACCTTGGATACCCGCCTAACCTCATCAATGATCTTGATCTCCTACCGAACATGTTAAATACTCACCATATGGTGCAGATACATCTGTAACATTAGTGTTATGGGCAGCTTTACCAGTCAATAGCGATACACGTGAAGGACAGCACAAAGACACGGTGCAGAAGTGCTTCTTGAACCATGTCCCTTGTTGCGCAAAATGCTTCTGTACTGAAGCTTGGTAGTCGACCGAGTTGAGGAGTAAATCTTGATCGTCCGTGATGATGAAGACAAAATTTGGTTTCAAGGCATGGCTTGTTACAGCGAGTATCGCCGTTGAGAGTAATAACAATGCTTTGAATGGTTTCATATTGAGAGGATAGCGAAGAAACGAGCAAGACGAATTGGAAAGCTGTTGTAAGAAGCGTACAATGCCTGTCATAGTCTATAAAATCTATAAGCTTCAACAAGCATGTTTCGGTATATTTCGAATTGCGCAAACTTCGCTTCCATTGCGTGCTCGGCACATCTTTGCACTTGCGTGGGGGAGTTTACAACGAGGCTCGGGCCGATGAAGCAACATGGAGAATGACGTAGCCAGTAGGAAAAGAACAGCGACGATTACTTTGCGAAGGTCACGATACAAGATGCATACTTGACTAGTTGTGGTAATGCATGTGAAAATCTCGATGAGAATCATTTTGCGCACCATTTGCTGTTCCAGTGCGACAAACCTCACTACAATGTTATGCTTTGTGGGTTGTGTGTCCTGGTGGTTTCCGATGTCGAGCCTCAGCTCCCAGGCGCTAGACCCACAAACAGGAAGTGCTGTTCAAATTAGCGCATGGATGAAGTTATCCGTAGTAGTACTTCGTGCTATACGTTCGACCGCTCCTCCAAGGAAGCCAAGGTACGCTGGACTTGCTCGTAGTAACGATGAAATATACCTGGTAGCGTATAAGCGTTTCAAGTTTAAGGAAAGCGACAATGACGCTCAAATTACGACCGCGCAAGGGAAAGGCGGCGACTCTTGAGGTACGGAGCAGAGAACGAATGAGACAGTCTCGGGTGACTCTGGCAATTCCAAGCAACCAAATACACGAAACTGACCACAAATAGAACAGTTTCGAGAAAATGGTGTGGGCAGTAAGCGAAGACTATGAGTGAAGGTTTCTTCCAAGGCAATGTTCTCGAGCACTTGGTGAGTCTTACTACGATCATTTCCGGTGTCAAAGCATTGGCCAGATACCTTGTTTCCTGGAAGTCCTCGTGCTATCCTCAAGGACCAAACCTAATGCCTCGTGTGTGACTTGAAGAATCTTAGCTGCTTCTTGCGATGGATGTGGTCTTCATCTTGCAGTCACTCGTGAAGCTGCAAGAGAGACTCGCTGGTCACGCTACCTTACCACTCTCGGTGTTGTATTTCATAGGATGACGTACGCATGGTGTGTAACAGTATTGGAGGCGTCCCTGCGCGAATTATTGTCGGCTAAATTGATACGCGCGGTGAGGAAGATGAGGCCGAAGAAAAACAGATACGAAGATCTTCAAAACAGGCTGGCGATGGAGATGGCGCGACTTTTGAGCTCGGTTTGTTGTGTTGTTTTACACGTCAAGATAAGCCCAGACTATGCCTAGGTTTTGAGGCTCCTCCGATGGGCTGGCGTGGACTCCGGTGGACGTGATACGCTATACGGTGGCATGTCCCGTGGCTGGATACGAATGTGGCGGGTGTACGGACTTTGAGTTCGTATCTCGATATAGGTAGTTGCATCTTGAAAGCCAGCAGTGCGACTGAATTGTACTCTGGGGGCTTTGACCCGCTCCAGTTACTATTCATGGATGAGTAGATCCTGGAAATGCCATGCGGCGGATGCATGGGATCGACATTGCCGTGCAGGACGTTGCTCGAGATGGTGACTTCGCTATGCGCGATGATTGAGAAGATCTGTGAACCTCAGGAAGTAACAATGCCATGTTACAATAATTGTATGATTGCGGCGACGGACTTCCCCGTACGCCCGAAGGCAGTTGCCGATCCCATAGACCTGCGAGTCTCCACAATCCGTAAATCGGTGCAAAGATGCCGATATGTGCTAGGAGGAGTCTCCGATAAGACCGATAAGAAGAAACGTGGTGTTGCTGCTATTTAGAAGCGACCTAGAAGTGTTCGCAAAGCCCGCACGCCCGCCGAGAGGCTCGATCATCTATTTCGACAACGCTAGGGCAATCTCTGTGAACTTGAGAGATAGTCTGAGGCTCCGCTCCTACACAGTAGGTCAATTGTTCATGCCTCGGGTAGAGCTGGAGCGGCCGAGCAATACTAAGCGAATTCTGCTGGCCGTGAAGCCCTGCAAATATCGGATAAGGATTGCGATATTTGCTCGCATGTACCAGAATATCAAGGCGACCTAACTGCAAGGAGGGCTATCAGAGTCCTGAAACGTTAGAGTCGATATTCGGACGTCGCGAATAGTCGTCAACGCTTGATCAAGCATATGTCTCAATGACAATATTGTTAGCAGGGTCATGGGCGTGGTGTACATGGATGAGGCAACTCAGACGACGCAGTCGCATATATCTCGCGTCTGACGGATGCGGCTCTTACACATGATCCCAAGAGCGCGGGTTCGCTACTCAGTCATCATGAGTATGCAGGCGCAACGGCTTGGGCCACCCGTGATCTGAAACATCACAAAGGTGGGGTCCATTACTGACAAGGCGTGGGGCAAATATGAGAATAGACTGCGCTGGGCGGAATATCTCAGGAGCGGAGCGCCGATTTCTTTTGTCCGCAGAGGGTGGAGCACGAGGCAGCAAGCCAACGGCGGGATTCCAGAAATGACCAGCAAGGGCCCGGGCGGTAGGAAAGAAGGGTTTTCGCTTACCCATGCGTGTGGGATGCTGCAAGACTAGCCGGGAGCCAGCTTGTGCCAATCCCTTCTAGCGTTCCTGTCCGGCGGATGATATTGGTCTAAGCCTGAAAGGCGTGGTGCCGAGCGTATGGATGCGGTCAATCCAAGTCTGATCGGCGACTGCTCGGTGTTCATGTGCTGAGGCTGATCTGTGGTGATTGAGGGGTGAGGTTTACCGGAGCGTCTTGGAAGTCGGAACCGGGTCACGAGTTGCAAAGAAACCAACAACCTGCTGCGTAACATGACATGAGCCAATGCCCGGACCACGGATGAGGTCCCGGCGCACCCATTGCTCTCGTCTTCCCCTTCCACTTGTTCTGTCGTTGAGCAAGGGTGTGCATCCTGCGAGACTGTTTCTAGAAAAGTTGAAACTCTCGCATCCGCTTGCTTCATGTTTTAATCATAAGCCACAACTTCACCGGTTCATCTTTCGGAGGAAGGGACATAGACAAGTGGCTGTGCTGGTTCTCCACGGAAGTTTCTCGCGTTCGAATGCCTTAACAGGTAAGTCAATATGGCGCTCACACATGATAAGTGCCAATTAGGGACAAGTACACAAGTGAGGCTTTGTCTAAAATGCTAGTCTAAGCTTCGGAAGCGTGGAATGACATCAAGCTTTGCTTGTACGTACGTAATCGCTAGCGCGACGAATTGTGCCTCAGCCGAGGTGCTCAAGGAGAATTTTATTCGACACACCCGGCAAGCACGGTCAGGAACGAGACTGGAACGTTTATCGATAGAATTGATAGTACGTAAAAGGGTCCAAAGCAGGAGCGTAATGAGCCGATACTGTAAAGGATGAAGCGAGGTATACTGGTGAAGATTGGTTGGCTGCAAGGCGTTATTTTGGGACAGGAACGGTGAATGGAATCGGAAGAACATGTGTCAATACAGTCACGTTAGTGTTGGCGCTAGCACGAAGGCAGACCACCTTAATTCTTTTGTGCATGAGACTGATACTCGCGCAGCAAGTTGCTGCCTACGCACGGTATTGGTGCCGTCTGGTAATCGTGATTGGAAGATGAAGAATTGAGATTGTTCTTGGAATTGTCCCATGCGGACGGTCCGCAATGTCTCACTCCTCTCAGCCCTCTCTTCAGCCCCAGTCCACAATGGGACAGTGCTCGACGGCTATGGAAGGCGCAGCCGACGTTCGTACCCAGCAAATATACAAACAAGGAGACGCATTCAGCGCCTCAATGACCAGATATGCCTTGCGCCCTTTCGCAAAATGTTCGCTGCAGCGACATGTGCATGTGCATGTAGATGAATCGGTAGGCTGACACGCCACAACTCGGTGCCGGTGCGAGGCCGTCGAAATCGGTTCCGGTACGGCCTGACATAACAGGATATGATATGCACGAGGGGTGCAAAATCACGGCACACTCAGGATCGCTAGTTTCGTCTTGTTTGGCCGTTGCCCCGGAAGTCTGGCACTGCGCCTGTGTCATCGGCTGCCGCCACTACCCACGTCAATTTCGGTAGCTGGCAAGCATGATAGGCCAGCGGAAGCATGCCGCGATCATGCCATCGATCGAAGCTCTTTCTTTTCACGGCAACCAGGCTTTTGGGCGTTGTTGCGAAAAGCATGAAACACCTCTCATCTCCACCTCTTTCGCGCCGAGGTTAGACCCTGTCGATCTTACGGGTGAGTGTAATGGTGAGGAAGCTGCGCTGTAGGCGATGCTTGCGATGGACCTCCACTCTGGCTTCCCTGATTCGGAGGCATCGTGCTAAATGTCGGAAGAGGCTGCGTAGCTGCTCTTGGATTATTCCTGGAGGGTTCGTTCAGCCTGTGTCGTTCACGTCCAAATAGGTGTGGCCACGAACCCGCTGAGATAACCCGAAGACATTCCAAAAGTGAATGCATGTTCTTGTGGCGCTGTATAAGCCGGCATCACTGATGCAGGAGACCCTAGCGGAGTCTGTTGATAGCTTGTCGCCCCATATGCGTCAACGGTCGTCCGAGGCACCTCGAGATACGGTGAAGTCGGGGTCGATGACATGCCAGGCGGCAGAAACGTCAATGGCGAAGGAGCGAAGGCGGGGCTCAGGCTTTGGCCGTAGCTATATTGTGCGATTTGTTGTTCGATGTCGAGATTGAGCGATTCGAGCGCATACGAGGGTTGCTGAACCGGCGACATAGTTGTCATCTGTTGTCGTGCCCACTCCCGCCGTGTGTTATACGTAGAGACCATGTCCATCGGATACTGGATCAGATACGACATTGTCTGTGTTCTCGAGTCAAAGCGCGGATCTTGATATCCCTGAACAACCTGGATAATGTCCTCAAGCGGGCGTAAGGATAGGTCGGCTACGAAGACAGAGGCTACGTCGGGGAACATTGGTTCCAAGGCGAGCGCCGTGGCGTAGAAGTGCGCAAGGACAACAAGGACATTCACGTCTCCACGCTTGGCTGCTAGGAGTGAAATAGGTACCCAGAAAAGCCATTTGCGGAGGGCGTACAGTTGGTTAAATTGCTCCTCAGGGGTTTGCGGTTGAGTGGATGCTCTCAGGCGATCAAGATAGCCTCTCAGTTGATCAACCCACTTCGTCTCTTGATCATTTCGATTCAGATACGGCTGAAGTCTTTGCAGAGAGGCATGAATATCCGCAAGGGCATTGAGGTGTTCTCTACGTGCATCTTGCGACATTGGCGTGCTGATCGGGTTCATGAAGTGCCTGTTAGGCATTGGGGTGTGCTCAGCAATATAGTCGGCGAAAAGTGACTCCTGTCTCCAGGGCTGCATGGACTGGATTACCTATATTTGTGATTAGCTGGCTAAATTGTATGAATTTCGATCGACATACCGTTTTCGTGCCAGTAACCAGAGAGGCCCAGCCACGCCTAAATGCAATCTGTCAATAACGATCCTTGTATCGTGAAGCAGCGCACTCACCAGTCTGTGGCTTGCCATGCGAGGAGAAGAGAAGATGCAAGGACAGCATCTGAATTCATTTTCGTAAAGCTCGTAATACCGTCGTGCAAGCCTTTTAGCGCAACGCTTGCGTGATGAAAGGCGAGATTCCGGGTTTCAGTCGACTGTGAGATCCAGGCCAAATGAGACGCAGAAAATGCAAGAATTGAATTCATTACGAAGGGATGTGCCGCAGCGATGCTCAGAAATCTGGTAGCGTGTCAGTGACAGTGTTTAGCGCATGCTTGGACTCTGTACGTACTTGGGCATCATGTCTGTCCAGAGGGTCGACTTTGAGGTTCTGTTCATGTACATCTCGTTTGAAATAGAGGACAGATGGTGGATTAGACGAAGGTCAATCCTGTTCAACAGGCGCCATTGCGGCTGCGGATATACCCGCAGATTCGGAAACGGAAAATCTCCTGTTTGTCTCCAGAGCTCGATGGTCGCCTCGATTTCTGGTGTCCAGAGCAGGTTCGGTTGCTGAGGAGATTGAGGTGACTCTGGCATCATGGCCGTGGGACTATCCATGTAGTCGCAACGAACCTGGTGCTTGGTGCAATTGCGACTTGCACAACATTAGTATGCGGGGCGCAAGAGCGAAGTAGTTGGTGCTTACCATTGCGGGAATGTCTCATCACAGCGGATGTGCCTCCTCTTGCACGTCTTGCATCCCTTTCGGGACTTGGTATGGCTGCGCCTCGAGGGACCTCCACCTGGGCCAGCCATTTCGTCAAGTGGTGAAGTTAAGAGTTCTTTCAACGAAGGTGGGAATGCAGCACAGTATGTTGGGTGTCGTAAACGGTCGTGAGCGTTCGTCAAGTCGTTGCCTGTGTTCTCTGATGGGTGCTAGATTAGACGAGAGGGTGCGTTGGGTAGGCGAGAGGCTGAGTATATGCAGGCTGCAGATCGTGGTAGGCTGTTGTTAAAGCGAGGGTAATGGGGTCGGAAACCGGTAACTGGACGGGACAGGGTGTTTTGCCAGAGGTTGAGGATGGACGTTTGGTGATATATAGCCGCAGGATGCAGATATGAATGGAGCTTAGACAGATCTAAGGCTGAAAAGATATTGACGCAAAGCCAGTCTATGGACAGGACGAGGTGACAGCGGATATGGTCAAGTCTGTATGCAACGTGCCCCCTGCAGACTGACCATGCGTGATCCGGACAAGGTTATAGGACTAGAGGCTCGACAGGCTGAAGGCAGGACTTGGGCGGCAGCCGAGCAAACGCGCAGAGTGACTTGTGCTCGGGTGCAAAGTCGACAGACGTCAAGAACGGGACCAACCAGAGCTAGGACAAGTTAACGTCCACCTAAATAGCAGTGACGCCACAAGCGGCGGAGAAGGGGGTTTTGGGTGGCAGCCGGTAGAAACAGCGAGACGGGAGAGGCTAGCAGGGAGTGCGAGAGAAGCTTGCGGGAGCTACAGTAATGGAGTGATTGATTTCTAGATGGCTCCGGCTGGCTTATGCTGGCTCATGCTCGTATGACACAGCCCCAGTGTAACTCCCGTGGGGATCAAGCTCTACGCAGTATGGAACCCTTCCCTCCACGCAGAAATGCCCTTGCCCTGACAGTACAGCACTCGTCCCATCCCTGACGAGCAGCTGTGAACGCCTTGGAGGAGCGGATGCTAAGCCGTCTCTGGACAGAGGGCGTCGAGCCGAGACTTGGGCGCTTTGCAAGAAATTCTGCTCGCCGACGGCCATGGTCGACAAAGCATGCTCGGCGTGTTCCCTCGTCGACAAACCCCTGTTGTTCAGTCTGGAAACAGAGACGTTTGGGCGTGCAGGGTACAGGCGCCGCCACAGCTGGTGCCTGCCGGAGAGCTCGAAAGCGCGGTCAGTGAGCCAGTGCGCCAGAGGCGTCAACGGCCAGTTTGGAGGTCTGCCGGCCGAGTGAACCGCCTACTTGCACCTGAACGGGCCGTGCGGTGGAGGCGATCAGCCAGTAGCAGTGGAGACGAACAAAGAAGCCATGCTCGTTGAGGTAGCCCGACGCCGAGCGCAGTTCAAGAATAGCGAGCAACAGCTGGTCAGACACCGACGTCAACAGCCGCAGAGGCACATTCGCCGCTCTGACTGAGCCCGCCATCGCCGCGGAATGGGCCAGATGGAGTGCAAGTAGAGTTGCAGCGCGCAGTTCACCCTGATGAAGCCAGGTCTGGGGTGGACGAATGAGGGCAGGCAAGGATGCGAAGTGTTGCTGATGAACATCGCTAAATTCTGGATGGTGCAAGGCCTGCAATATCGGCACACCAAAAATAGCCCCCCGTGCGTCGAGCTTGGCCGCTCTCCGTTGCAAGTCACCAGACACTACTGACGGTGTAAAAGAGTCTGCCCGTCGCGCGATGTAATTGTATTCTTGACACGCTGCGCTGCTGATGGCCACCCGCACTGGCCGATCTGTCAATGCTACTCAATATTGTCTTCTTTCGGCGTCCGCGAAGTTGACACACTCTACCTCTACCCACGCACGCACGCACGCACGAGACGGTGGAAGCACATCAGCGCTGGGTAAAGTGAACGCCAAATTCCCCCGCACACCTCTTCAGCAATATCTCATGCAGCGGAAATTGCGACTTGGGGCCTGGTGGTAATTACGCGAGTCCGTCCTTCCACCGCGTCCCAGGTGCAGTCTTCTGTGGCACACAGCACGCCGTGACAGCAGCGGACCGGTGTCTCGTCGTCATGGCTCCAGCGCGTCGGAGACGGACTTCCGCTGCAAGGCTGCTATGACGATGCGGTGCGTGGTGGAGCAACAGAGGCCACTGACACGAAGTACGAAGTGCTACGTAAGGCAACACAGCGCTGCGGGCCAATGACTGGCTGCAGCTCCAGCCGAGGTTGGTGGGCAATAGTCTTGAGATGACATCGCGGACGCATCAAAGCAGGTTGAAGCGACAAAATGTGTATGAAGTTGGTGGCTAGTGGCCGCTCAGGGCAGCGTTACCGGTTTGAGGTGGGGTTGGCTCCCACCAGCTATTCTTAGAGATGGATTCCATGTCGTCGAAGCTTGATGCTTGCTGCCGGTCCAGTCCAGGATGCGACCATGCCGTCTCTGGGGTACACGGCCCTGAGTCGCTCAGTACTTGAAACCTCACCATTCGCTGACTCCAATCTTGCATCGAGCGTGCTGACAGATTGCGCAAGATGGATTTGGAAAGACACCACGCCGGCCAAGTTGGCAGAGACAGTGTTTGATTGAATGCCAACTCGCGCGCAATAAGACCTCCCATCTCCCTGCAAGCCACATGTTCTTTCTGCACGACAATCTCCAAAGACCCTTTTATAACCAACCCTGTCCTTGTTCTACCAAAGGCGCGGGCATGTTCCGCACGGTGGAGGTAGAACAGGTGACACAAGCAACACATGTCCTCTCCGAATCCACGGACCCTCGCGTGGAAGGGTTGTCCCGGCCAGGTCCTCGCATATCATACCGAATGTCTCAGTGTATACTCAGACATCAGCTGTAGAGCTGCAAGCACCTACAAACTTGGCAATTGGTGACACTGTATCTTCGGCGCTGTGCTGAATTTTCCTTCAGCTGTTCAATCACATTCGCCAAGATCGTCACTCAACGTCCCGTCCTCCCGCTTTGTGAAACCTAGAGGCACGGTGCTGAGATTGGATAGAGTAATTGCTAGCGGTCCCCAGTGCTCCTTCCCCTTCCATCAGAATCGCCGCTAGCGTGTATGAAGCGAAGTGCACTCCCGCGGTCACAAGACACAGCTACATCCTTTATCTCAATCGACGTCTGTGGACATGTTATGATGCCTATTCGAATTTATCCGAACATTTCTGAGTTGCAACTGTTATGCAGGTGGGACGAAATTCCAGCGAATTGCGCTATTTCCATAATCCTCTGGGGATCTGAACTGACGTCTGTGTACATAACATGACATCGATCACTAGTTTACCCAGGCGAATCTAGGTCACGACACCTCGCTACCTGACTTGCACCTTTGCAACCTAATTTTGGACATTTACCGACATCACAAAGCTGCGTCGGGTGCCAGACTCTCCATGGAACATTCGTCAAATTAGTCTACATATTCATTGGCAGTGTCAGGATATATTCTAATATTATAAAGACATGATGCTGAACGATCTGATGACGACATCACCATACTCTGCCCGAGCAAGCATCATCAATACTAATCATCACGATCCAATGCTCACAGTGTTTGGACAACACTACGCAAAGCACTTCCTACATGGAACCTCGTGATCCTGCCACACCATCATCATGCCGCGGTCCCTCTACATCCATTCATATGTATTTCCACATCTGTCCAGGGTACATTCGCCTATGCCTCCCTCCCGTCAAGTCACTTATGCCGACCGACTATACCATGCATCAACCCAAACCAACCCCAGCATATAACATCCTGCAGGACCTGCAGATACGCATCCCAGTCCCTTTCATGAGTGTTCGACCAGAATTGACTCGATCCACCCAGCTCCCATTCCCCATTGCACCACCTGCGAACCTTGGACTCTTCCATCGCTTAAACACTAAGAACGTTTTCGTCACCCAAACCTCAGAGCATTCCATCAACCCAACATCCGGCAAAGCATGCAGGCACCTTACTCGCCCCACCCATACACCCCAGACCATCGAACCGAGGTCAACCAGAGATCTATTCATAGCTCGATTCTCGCGTGGTATGTACAGCATGCATCGAATTTCCGGGGACACATGCAAGTGTACAAATTCGGTCTAGGACCCTGCATGTCGACTACAGTAAATATTGACCCGCAAACGAGGCTCGCGGCAATTTGTATGCTTTGCGCGACCGATGGCTGTGATGCGAATGCGATGTGGGTTGCGAATTGTGTAGTTGGGCTTTTGGCAGAATTTAACCGTCCAATGGTAGGTATTGAGTTGTTGTGCGAGACATGATGATAGACTTTGCTAGGAAACTCGTGCGATGGAAGGATGTACATGCGGAAAAGAATAGCCCGCTATGCGCGAACTTTTAGACTATCTACTAACTATCTACTGGGTGACGATAAGTTGTGCTACCAACACTGAAAGGTCAAACGCCTGCAAATGTCCGACGAAGAGTGCGCTGAAGTGTACGGTAAACCAACTCATCCGGATTGACGCAAATGATTGAGAGTAAACAACGTCGCTGGAAAATGTCTATAGATGCCGTGAACCTCCGTTGCGGTCGTAAATGCTCATGGATCGCATCCCAGTCCTCCTCCTTCACGACGCTGTTTCATGGCGTCATGATTCCCTTTTGGTATTTCCGTCTCTTCCTCTACCTGTTCACCCGATGACAACGCCTGCAGCCACATGTAGGAAATGAAACGGCGCTTGCTAAACACTGTACAATTCGCGGAACCTGGCTTGCTGGTCCGCGGGGAGGCCTCCGAGGAAGCCATCAAAGTCCGAGATCATGCCTTTGTATGTTTGGATGACCTGACCAGATTTTAGCTAAATGCGTATGTGATCTATTTGTAACACTTACCTTCAGAGATTTGACCTTGAATTCGTTCTGCCTGGTCAGAAAGCTGTAATCGGTAGTTGACAATTCGCTGAACAATTGTAGAAGCGACTGTTCCATTGCACCAGGATTCGCCAGGATGATTTGCATGAAGCCACACAGAGCGCAGCTCTTCTCATCCGTCCACATTACATTGTGGATCGCTCGCAGGAATGGCGGAGCTATCTGAGCAAGGTGTCCAGCAAGGAATTGCGCACACCCTTGACCCAGTCTGCCTAGCGCAATGGCGGCGTTCTCATTCAATGAGTCCGGCACATTTGGATCGAAAAGTATGGTGCCCAACTTCTGCAACAGTCGCTCTGCATATGGCTGCATGCCTTCTTTTTGCCTCTCGGCTATCTCACCAGCAGACCAGCAAGCATTGTTGATGACTGAATAGCCTGTTTCCTCGGCGTCTAGATGGGCTTGATTGACGTCGAGTTGCGCAATGAGAATCTCCATAATCTCAGGTAGGCAAGGCTGTAATTGCCCAAAAACGTAAATGGCACTGTCGCCGAGAAGGGCGTACGCAGACTGCCGTACGTCGTTGTTAGTGTCTTTCATACACACGGCCACCAAATGAAAGAATCCAGAGGTTCCAGCCACTAGCTGGGCGCTGTCTGAGGGTTTGAGGGCCTGTATAATGGCACTGAGCAAGTCTAGGCTCGTCACTAAGAAGTCCTTGTCTGGCTGCTCAAGGTGTGGATGAGAATGCGCGATTGCAGCTTCTTCAAGATTGCGGTGGATGATGTTGACACATCGCGCGAAGATCCCGGCTGCGTACGGCGTGAACAATTCTTTCAACGCTGTGGCGACATAGGACAGACACTCGAGTAGTGGGAACATCTCGCGGGACTGGTCGGAAACCTTGTTCCAGCGCTGTATAAGTGCCGGCATAAGGATGTTGACGAGTTCCGGTTTCTGTAGCGCAGGGCCAACGTGTTCTGCCAGTGTCTGAACACAATCGTAGAGAATGAACATGTTTCTGTCCTTGTACTTTGCGAAACATTGCACAAACTGACTGACAATGGGTGGGCAGTAGTCGGCCAATTGGACGTTCGCCTTCTCTTCGAGATTGGCAAATGCAGACGCGGCGGCTTCCTGGACCTTTTTATTGGTGTCGAGCATCTTCTTCAGGATTCCATCCATCACAGGCTCGAAAAATTGACGCTTTCCGGCTTGATCAAGGTGAGCCGCCCATCCAGAGTAACGACCAAGTGACCAGCAAGTAATTTGACGAACAACAGGCTTTGGGTCTTGAAGCAAAGTGAGTAGAAACGGAGTAAGCATTGGGAGATGCGGCTGCACAACTTCCATACATCCATCAGCAATGGCGCCAAGGGCCAGAACAGCTGCCTCTCTGTTTGGCCAATCCGCGTGATTGAGGTTGTCGGTCAAGTAGGGCAGGGTAGCTTGGAAAACTGCCTCGTGGAACACCGAGGCGAGCACGTCAAGCGCTGCAGCTGAGCACTTGCGAAGATTCCATTGCTCCTCCGGGTCACCACCAAAGGAATCGTCGTCATCGAAATCGTCGATTTCTCCTTCGCTGAGATCATCATCATCGACCGTGGCTTGCGCATTCGCGCCATTGGGACCGCCACTTCCCTCTCCATTGGCACCCGTGGTCAGTCGTCCAGATTTACTTGATGCAAAAGCTGGGCGGATATCTTCCTGTCGGTCGTCTTGCTCGTAGTCGTCCTCTTCACCTTCTAGGCGTAGTATCTCGTCCTCGCTATACACCATGCTCGACAAAAGCACAGGCACGATTTTGGGTAAGTAAGGTCCGAGGTGTTCGCGCATATTCTCATCTTCGCCAACGCATAGCCAGAACTCTGCGGCGTCTAAGGCTAGCTCGGCGTTCTGGGGGTTCCGCTGCTGAGCAACCATGTAGTCTACCAAGCCTTCCATATGAGGTATTATTTTCTCAGGTGCGATATCCGCAATATGCACAAAAGCTCGGCAAACGTGCTTCCGCACTTCGTCACTCGAATCGCTTGCGAGTTGAAACAGTTGTTGAAGTAAAGTGTCAAGATTTGACGTCACAGCCTGCGGCTTTTCGGGAATGAAGATGTTCATGCTCGCAACGGCGTCTGCACGCACCTTGGGCAGCGGACTCGTTGTAAGCTCCAGCAGTTTTGGGAAGAGAAATGCCAGGGGTCGCTGACCCTGGTAGACTTTGTCGAGGGCCTTTCTGTTGTCTTCGCAGATCTTCAGTAGAGCACCCATCCCTCCTTCTTGTGCCTGGTTGGGCACGTTGCCACTTGTGTTGCTGACCATGCCAATCAATTCTGAGAGAACCTGAGCCCAGCCGACGATGCCTCCTTGCCGCACGATTTCAGTGATGACGTTCCCTGCATATCCCCGCATTTGCGTAGACGGGTCCTGTAGCCCTAGCAATATTGTAGATTTTATGTACTCTTTCGTGGAGTCGGGCATCGATTTGTACGAAAGCTTGACGTCGTTCTTGAGCATAATTGCAGCAGCAGCGCGTGCTTGGTTGTAATGCGCGGGGTCCATGTTGACAGCCGGCGGAGGCTGGGTGTTCGTAAAGACATATGATAAGTATTTGTCGATGTCAGGCGAAGTCCTGGCTGTCTTGAGCATCTGTATAGCGGCCACGGTCAGCGCAACGGATCGAAACAGCGCGCAATTGAGGCCAACTGACGATTTCAGCATTCTTCTGGACGCTCGGATTTTGCCCGGTGAGCGAATCCTTCAAGCACTGTACCAGCTGCCGCAGAGGCTCCTCCTCTGGTTGCCACGCCATGTTGTAATGTTGGGTGCTCTGGGGTGCGTAGGCGGTTCGAAGCTGCTTCAGCTAGGGAAGCTCGCAGAAGGGTGGAGGAGAGAGTTTGGTGGGTATAGCGCAGGCGAGGAAGGTGGAGAAGAAAAGAGGCTGTGAAGGGGCCCGAGACTGGTTCTGTCGAAAGAGAACATGGTTAGCTGTATTCGGCGCATCGAGAGAGTGACAAAAGGATAGGTGAGGGGTATGCCTGGGACATACCAGCTCGCGTATTGAGTGCGTGCTACAAGTCGGCCACCATCTTTACAAAAATTACGGAGTGTTGTCGCATAAAATTTTGGTGTCCTGGGCAGCAAGTTTGCTCGTATATGACGCTGTGCGGCGGCGGGATGGTGCAGCTGGAGGGGAACACAACGGGGTGGCGGGCGACGCTGCAGTGCGACAGAGGGTAGCAGACCCAGTAGCGGTGTCGGTCGCTGTGTGAGGCACAGCTGAGCGGCTTGGTACTGAAGACAGGCCGTCGTCTATCAAATACTGCGGGCGTTTAGAAATGTAGTGCGTTTTGCGTGTACTGGGCTGGCCCGCTTTCCCTCCCACTTTGTTCGGCTAGTGGAAAGGCAGTGGCCGCGACCTTTTAGACAGCCCCAAGACACCCCACGCCGCCTGCAGCCACAGCAAACAGCACGCCCTGCGCCTGCCTTTGTGTACTAGGTGCGAACTCGAGCCAAAGTAAAGCGTTGAAAGATCTGACGCAGGCCGGGCGTTGTTCCACACCTTCTGCATGTTATCTTTGGTCAGTACCTGGACCACATCATGTGCTTCCACCGTCGAGAGCTGTCTCTTTGCGAACACATAGCGAGGACTCGAAATAATCATAAGGCTGGGACGATGAGAGCTGCTGTACTTTCAGGCAGTCTGTTGTCCCCATGTTTTGATCTTTTCAGATCGGCAAGAGCTGTGGAAATTTGGGCAGGCACTGGTATCACGTGTGCGAACGTGCACTTACCCTAGGAAGTCTCTGCGAAACTCCTGTGGAAGGTATTCGAAGTAGGTCAGGTACTCCCTTCATGCCAAAACATCTTGCGAGTCTTGCTCGTGATTACGAGCCAAATCTCACCTGGAATTCCATGAACGCGACACGAACATCAGTAAATACTCATTTTCGATCACATGGAGGTCTCACAGCATCATCAGCGCCTGCTTCAGGACCATTATTGACCCGATTGACACTGTCGAATAGAAAGAGACGCAACAGGTGACAAGGCTTCGGAAGCGTTCCCTGGTAATACAACAAAAATATTACACCGGCAAGGAGATGCCCAATGCACTTGCAAGTGAGCAAAGAGTTGGAAGCTACGATCCCCTACATGCCACATGTATGTCTCTCATGACACAATTGCACTTCAGAGGTGTCGTTCGATGTGTTATCATCGATTCTATGAGGGATCATCAGTAATTCAGCAATGGTAACACAGACATAGCAACCGTGACCCTCATTGAGTGCCTACGCTTCGTCAGGCTCTCATATGCAGTCTGTCCTCCTCCATCGTGCGAGGATCTTTATCTCATTGGTATGACTTGCAGGTTCTGCTGCATATTGCCGATATCGCATGTTACACCACCCAGAGTTCAACACCACAATGCGCTCGAGAGGACCAAATCACTCCTTTGCGGCGTCACAATCAATGAGCGTGGTCACCACCTAGGCATGAATCCGGCCGACCTCCCACAATCAAACTGAGGGACTAGAATGTCCTCATGATATTTTAGGATAATTTCTGCGTGGAGTCTAGCGTCCGCACACCGACCATGTGCAGTATTTGAAGTTTTCGCGGTCACCGCGGTTCAAAACAGTAGCCTCGATAGAGTAACAAGACACAGGTGACCTACGCGACACTTTTCGCGGGGATCAGGGCAGCGGTGCCGGTTGAGTAACACAGATCCCGACCACACTACAGACAGGTATCAACAAGCCCTTCGAGTTCCTGCTGTCAGCTTGGATATGACTTTTCCTTCATCCATCGATGCTGTCCAAATGCGAGACGTCAAGTGTGGCAAGCATATTCAGATCATGCCACGTCGATTTACAACCTACAATGCCGCAGAAGCGCATACATCTGTACAGTAGAGTGATATGTTGAGCATTGCAGCAGCAAAGCCGCGAGTTCCAACGAGCACCCTATTAATAACAACTTTGTTGACAAACGTGATCTGAGATCAATCGTTGACGTCGATGGTGCAGGGATGGCCTGCCCGGTAGGGCTGAACACGGATTCACATCACAGTGCATGGCTGAGACCCAACATAATATTATGAAGGCAATTGATACAGCTAAACTGGAATGAGACTCATATGTCAAGACTCGAGAGAAAGACTTGTGAATTTGTGCTAAAGGACGGACGAAGGTAGGCATTGCTTACAGATCCTTCTTGTGAGTTGCGCTCGAATGATCATGTAGTTAACGAAACTACTCACGCGAAAACATGAAAAGTTTCCTCAATAATTCCGAAAGATGGCCTCGCGCAGCTCCATCAGACTTGAGGTACAGCCGCGTGCCTGGCCCAAACTCCCCACGGGTGTCTACACATAGCGGCGGCTCTGCGATGTTAGTGTTTCAGCCTGGCACAATTCCTCGCAACCAGTGGTTGAGGAAGTGCCTCAGGAGCCTTCTCCCGCGCGTCAGTCCGCAGCAAGGAGACTGCGGCTGTTAGCTTCAAACCCTGTTGCAATTGTGGTCAGGACGTAAGGAAATTTGGCCAATGCATGCGCGCCGTCTGGAGATGCGCGATGAAATGATGTCTGGGTCTGGATTGCTGCATGCGAGACTAATCTTCAAGACTATCCGCTTCCGGACCGCCTAGCCTGCTGCTACCACCTCTGCTCCGGCAGTCGCAAGTGTTTCGATAACCATTTGAAACTGATCTCGACAGCGATTGAAGTGGGGAGCGCAGCCGGATACATCGGCGCAGACATTCGACAGGGCTTACTGCGCATCCCGTGCATGCAGGCGGAGGTGGCGAGTGCAGCCAAGCGACAATCGTCAGTCGTTACATGTCTCACAGCATTGGCTCACCTACAACTCGCACACTCCTCACCCATCTCCCCTGATCTGGCGACGACATCGCACGGCCGTCGAACATAGCCAACAGGCTTTTATCACCACCGCCATCGCTATCGCGTCGCCAGCACTCCGTCGCTCTCGCCATACGTCACCGAGCACGATCACCGACCGATCCCCGCGGCTGGAACGAGCAACCCTGTGCACTCCATCACTCCCGCACGAGCGCTGCAGCGCCTGCCACTACGGCCGCGACATCGTCGCAAACCCTCTACCACCACACAGTGATAGCAGTACACCTACAGCGCACTCACGATGCTACCGCAAGAAGCGCTGGGCGCAGCGTCGCCCCCGTCGACGCTCTCCAAGTCATACATCCCGAGCGATCATGCGCCGTCGGCACCGCCCACCCTTATGCTGGAGTCGGAAACATCATACCACGACGATGTGCGGATATCAAGTACCACCAATCTCGGCTCGACCGCCAAAGGCATCATGATTGGCATCTTCTCAGTACTCGGTGCAGCGGGTGTTTGCCTAATCATTGCCGCAATCGTCTACTACTTCCGATACACACAGCAGGGTCGCATCTTCCTGGACAGGTTATCGCGGCCTGGAGAATATGACGATGAACAGCAGTTTGCGAAGGAAGAGGCCGAAGCACTAGAGGAGATGGACGACATACAGAGGACCGAGTACATGAGAGCAAAAGGTAGGCTTCTGAGTCCAATAGCGACACGGACCGCGGGACAGGAAGTAGACCAGACGCTGACAGTCAACAGCATTCGTACAGGCTAACCCGCCTGAGTCTGTGCAAACCGACATTTCCTTATCGCAGTTCTTGGCGATACAAGAGAAGGGCGTATCCGCCTGGGAGTTTGAGCCCGAGCTGGAGATTGCAAACTGCTTCGTCGAAGGCCGGACCGAGATTGAGTTCTTCGACTCCGAGTGCAGCGTTCAAAGCAACCTTCCAATCCCGAAGCAGAACGAAGTATACTACTGGGAGGCAAAGGTGTACGAGAAACCCGAGAACACAACCATCGCAGTGGGCGTCACAACGAAGCCCTACCCGTTGTTCCGATTACCAGGTCCGTCCAGTTTTGTTCTAGACGAAAGTTGCTATACTAACATGTGACAGGCTATCACAGATCATCGATCTCGTGCATGTCCAATGGCAACCGACGACACAATCAGCCCTTCACACCCACCGCTTACGGTCCCGCATATGTCCAAGGAGATGTCATTGGCGTCGGATACCGCCCTCGCACCGGGACGCTCTTCTTCACTCGCAACGGCAAGAAACTCGATGACGTCGCACACGGCCTCAAGACGCAGAACTTCTTTCCCACAGTCGGCGCCAATGGGCCGTGCCAGGTACATGTAAATTTCGGTCAGATGGGATTTGTGTTCATTGAAGCAAACGTCAAGAAGTGGGGTCTTGCACCGCAAACTGGTAGTTTAGCTCCACCACCACCATACGGAAGCGAACAAGGATCAATATTGCTAGACTCTGGCCGCGATGGAGTAAGAGAAGGCATGGGAGGAAACTATATTCAGGCCGGCTACGGACATGCACGATCGAGCAGTCAGCAGATGCGTTTTGGACGTAATCAACCGACGAGCCCTGGACCCCAGCGAAGTCCGACTGACATCTCATTGGCCGCTCTCAGTCTTGTAGACTCGAACGAGGAGGATGCTGGAGAAGGGACTAGTGGTGATACGGGGCGAATAACAATCACTGCACCCCAAGGTCTGGGTTTTTTGCAACCAGGCGAGTTACCGCCAGAATACAGCTCTCCAGTGGGCTCGCCCAATGCGAGCCAGACAGGTGGTCAGCGAGAAAGCTACTGGGACGAGCGGGCACCACTGATGCAGAACCAACAAGAGCGATCAGATTCCAGCCCACCCATCCCCACCTACGATGCGGCGGTCGCAGACACGCCGCAGATTCGACCTCCCACAATCCGCGTAAGGAGTTCCACGCAGACTTCTGCCCGCCCAAGAGGACCGCGATGAGATATCTGACCTCATCCTTTTGTTCCCTCAACCATTCTTCTTGTGCTCGATACCTCACTATACCCTATCATCAGCATTTTTCTTTTGTCATGAATCGATTCGTACATGTGTCTAGAGGTGGGAAGGCCAGCGTATATGCGGTTGTGTTTTGAGCAGACGACGATTTGTCTGAGCTGGTGGCGTTTCGAAGCGAGCATTGTGCGACGCTGGCTGGGTTGCGGGCGTTGCATTGTCTCATGAGGCGTTTTTGTTTGAGATGGGGATTGGACAAGATGGGTGATGTACATGGAGAGCGAGATGTGCTTGGACTGGCACGGCATGGTTATGGGCCCCAGCGATGTCTGTAGCGGTTGGACAATGATTGTCAATACACGCATCTCTACGTTCACTACAATGTCCTGCTAATAATCATTCTTGTGATGTCGCTTGTCCAAAAAATGTAACAGGAATCAAAGTATGTCGAGACAGATAAATTACGAAGGTCCGACACATGGATCAGGCGGTTCCGTACTCAAAGATCGTCTCAGTTGCTCTTGTCTCGTACGACATTCTCGAGGTGAGAATGTGTATCCAGCTCAAAATCTGCTGGGAAGGCAACAGATCGAGCGAGGCAAGAGACCGTGCTACACATTCGTATATACCTTTGAAATTTGTCATCTCCAGCTAACAAGCATGACATAAGTGCTTCGTACACTGTGATGAAAGCACGTGGTACACCAATGTGTCTGGCAAAGCGTCACGCAAAGCAATGGTCCCGTCCTCTCGCGTCGAATTTTCAGCCAGCGATTATGTCATCCTCATGCCTTGCCACATCCGATCTAGACCATACCAATTCATCCCAACCTTCTGCGCCAACTGCTCCACTGAGCAAGACGTCGACAAGGCCAGCCAATAATGTCTCTTCGCACCAGCAAGCCCGCGTCGACTGTGATTGCTCACAAGAACGTGCCGGGCAACCTCGTCTGATGATGGTGCATGTCGTGACGGCGCTAGTGGGTCGAATATCCCGCGTCTAGCCTGCCGCGCTGGTGTGATATAATGGAGTTGCATAAGTGAAGTGTTGAAGCTTCTTTTTCCCGTCTTCTGCGCCGTTGTCGGCTTTCACGAATTCCTTTGGACGACTGGGAAAGATATGGCGACGACAGGTGTGGGTAAGAAGACGACGACTTCGCCACCCAGCGAACACCAGGATCCGGAGTTCAATGCGAGTGAAGTCTCGCTTGAAAAGGATGTTGCGATTGGACTTGTGGGCGAACATGCACGAAACATCGATCCTGTCGTCGAGGCGAAAGTGCTCAGGAAGATAGACTTGTTCTTGATACCTGCCATGATAATCGGTACTTCACTCCACCCAACACAACATCTCATCACACTTACAAGATCAACAGGCTATGGCCTTGTGTACTACGACAAAGCCATCCTCGGTTCCGCCGTTCTATTCGGCATGACAAAAGACCTTTCCCTCAGCATCACAGATACTTCAACCCGGCCACCGACAACAAACACAAGCCGTTTGTCCTGGGCAACATCGCTGTTCTACTTCGGCATGCTCGCGGGCCTGTATCCCATGACATTTGCTCTCCAGCGCTTCAACCTTGGCCGCATCCTCGGCGGCGTCGTGCTCCTCTGGGCACTCGTATGCATGCTAACCGCCACCGTAACCACATACCACGGCCTCTACGCGCAGCGCTTTTTCCTAGGCTTTGTGGAAAGCATCATCCCAACCGGATTCATGTGCATTATCAGCGGGTACTACACGCAATCCGAACAAGCACTCCGGCAGTCCTGGTGGTTCAGCAGCACCGGCCTCTTTACCATTATCGGCGGCGCGTTGAACTACGGCTTCGCACAAATCACCGCTGGCAGTCTGAAGAGATGGCAGTACATCTACCTCTTAGCAGGTTGCCTCACATTCCTATTCGGCATTTGGTGTTTCTTCATCCCCAACAGTGCAGCAACAGCATGGTTTCTCACGCCTGCCGAACGCATCGTAGCCGTCGAGCGCCTCCGGTCCAGCGCAACAGGCGTGCGATGCCAGAAGATCAAACCGCAACAACTCCGCGAAGCAGCAACCGATCTCAAATTCTACCTCGTTTTCCTGCTCATGGGGTCAGCGTATACCGTTAACGGCGCGGTGTCGGGGTTCGGCCCGCTCATCGTGTCCACATTCGGCTGGTCGAGCCTCGAATCTATACTTTGGCAATTCCCGCTCGGTGGACTGTGTTTAGTGTCGATTTTGGCATGCGGTTGGCTAAGCAGTCGAATTCGGAATATCCGCCTCATCCTACTGATCGTAATGTGTCTCCCCGTCATCGCCGGGTGCGCCATGATCTGGAAAAGCCGCTGGACATACCACGCCGCCTTACCTGTCGCAGGCTACTCGATCATCGGAACATTCGGCGCCGTCGTGTCGCAAACCATTGTCATCGGTATGTCCAACGTCGCCGGCGCGACTAAGAAGTCTGCGATGGCAGGCACGATCTTCGTGGCGTATTGCGTAGGCAATATCGTTGGGCCGCAGTTGATCAAGAGCCAGACAAAGAAAAGGCACTATCCGGAGCTGTGGACGGGGTTGATTATTTGCTATTGTATTACCATTGTCTCGGCTGTGGCATTGTATGTTGTGCTGTGGCGCGAGAATAAGAAACGTGATGCGGTGGTTGTGAATGAGGAGGAGAGGGATAGGTTGGCGTTTATGGATCTGACGGATAAGGAGAATCCGTATTTTAGGTATGTGTTGTAGGGTCTTCATCCTGATGTTGAGGAGACACGGAAAGTGCGAAGGGTGCTTGAGTAGACACGCATCAGTATTCAACTCCCGCAGGTCTTTGATGCAGAGTAGAGTTCCTGACTAACTAAGAGCCGTTCACATCACGGTGCTTCTATTGGTTCTTAACTTTGTAGTGTACATATAACATCTTCAACACTGCACGGCGACCTTGACTCGTATAGCTTTTCGGACCCTTATTCCTGATTTTTCAGCACCACATTTGGCAGTATAAAGAAGACATGACAACTCCTCACCAAGGTAGCAAGACCTTGTTATCGATGGGTCGAGTTTGCAGTGTTGGTATCCACTCTGGGAGCAGGGAAACCCGAACATAGAGTATCAGATCTGGGATGCCTCACCTTAATGCTTCATGAGCAGCCCGACGAGCAAACGTTACACGTATTACGGCTGCGAAGGTATCGTGGCAAATGTTTGGACACTTGAGAAGCTGCTGGCAGGGACGCGGCGTTGGCCAATCATGCATCGCTCCGGTGAATGGGGCTGGGGTTCGGTTCAGGAACACTGGGCGACATTGAGGCTTGTTGGCTTGGAAATGGTTATCCCCATCCACCAGCCAACCATGACATAGCTCCCCGCTCTATACCGCCATGCCTCCTTCGCCGCCCAGGCAAGCATGTGGAAACCGACCTTCCACCTCCCCAGAGCCACGAGGCGCCGCCCAATTACGTGCACTGCCTGCGCGCATGCCTCAAGATACCCCACTGCGCCCTCGTCGATAGCCCCGTACGCCCGCCAACGTCGCTGCTTTCACGAGTACTTCATCACGCACATTCCCTCGACGTCGTTGCACCCAGACTCACGCAGTCAACATGGCGGGCCGCATCACAAGCTGCCGCGCGACAAGAGCACGCCGGTCGATGCCCAGAAGGCGGGCAGGTCGCCGGCTGCTATGCTGGGCACCTCGCGCGACATGACGGTCGTGCGCATTCCATTAAAGAGTGCAAAGCACCACTTTGGCGTCTCATTGTCGCGTGGGACACGGCCATACAATGAGGATGCCTTCCAAGCTGGCACCATTGATCTCCCCGCTTTTGCAAAGCGGCGGCCCATGTCCCTTACCCGGAACTCGAGGGGCCGGGTGCAGAGCGAAGTGACACCGGATGTAGGCGCCACTGGTGACCCGCAGGTCTTCTACTTTGGCGTCTTCGATGGACATGGTGGCGCTGAGTGCTCGGGCTTCTTGAGGGAGCAACTGCACGAGTACCTGGAGAAGGCGACACAGCAGTTCGAGCTCAAGAGCAGCTTGAGGGGCGACAGCGTGAAGAGGCAGCCAAGCAGTCTGGGGGAGAGAGATGAGACGCCGGTGAAAGATCGCCAACGCCAGGACAAGGAGAGCTTGGAGGCAATCGAGACGCATACACCGCCGGGCACCAAGCCTCTGAAGCCGCCCTCAGCCGGTGAAGATGGGGCAATGCCCACTCCAGGATCCAAGAGCACACAGGGACCTGCGCCTGGTGCGCCTCCCGTTGCGCAGTCCGACAGCATAAGGAAGGCAGAAGAGCTGGAGCGGAGTCTTGTGCGAGACTGGAAAGAGCTGGTTGGTGGCTACTTCAGACGCTTCAAGCCAGAGTACTTCTCCATGACCGCCGGCGGACGAGGACACCCAGCTGAGAAGGATGGCATATCAAAACGCCACACGGGCAATCCATCAACACCCGTCGACGTTACAGAGGGCATTGGCATCGAGACAGTTCTCGAGTATGCTTTCCTCAAGGCCGACTACGATTTCGTCGCAGCACAAGTCGGCAAGAAAGAAGAAGACCCCGTCCACGCAGACAAGGCCCTCAACGCCGACGACATCCTCGGCCACCCTTCACGCATGATCAAACCCATTGGCGGAGCGAGTCGCTTCAAGGGCGGGAGCACGTGTAGTATCGCACTCATTTCGACCCCTACGCCCAGTCCCTTCTGGCATCCTTCCTCCCCATCCTCACTCATCACCGCACACGTTGGCGACACGCGTATACTCCTGTGTAACACCGCGACCGGTCTCGCTAACCCACTAACATCGAATCACCACCCTTCACTACCCGAAGAAGCGACTCGACTCCGTCGCTTCGCGGCTGCTTTCGTCACCGACTCCTTTGGCGAAGAACGCATCTCAGGCCTCGCGAACTCGCGTGCTTTTGGCGACATGGCCTCCAAACGCGTCGGCGTGTCTGCCGAGCCGGAAATTCGTCGTATCGAGCTCTCACCCGCCGAATACTCCTTTTTAATCCTATGCTCGGATGGCGTTTCTGGTCATCTTTCAGACCAAGAAATCGTCGATATTGTCAAGGAAGCAAAGACGCCGGAGCAAGCTGCCCGAGACGTTGTCACGTTTGCGGTTGAAACGTCGACGGGTAGTGAAGGCGCGGACAATGCCACGGGGCTTGTTGTCAGGTTGGGCGGGTGGGAGAGAAGAGGGGAAGGTGGGTTGGGGAGTTTGGGGACGAAGGAGATGAGGGATTGGAGGAGGCAGGAGGCTGAGAATCCGAGGGCGATGGGAAGGATGTGATTTTGCTTAGGATAGGTGGGGTACTAGGCCGTGTCTGTGTATGGCCTTGTTTGCATAGCGGGTGTTTTCTGGTCTTTGAGCGGCGAGCGGGCATACATCTGTACATATTGCCAGGTTAGCCCCACGATTCGTGATTTCTATAACTTCTTGACAAACTGTGGCCATCACTCGTACGTTGTGCCATTTGACGCAGTATGAAGATCAAGATCGAGCTGGGCCATGGAACTCGGCACATTCTCATTCTACCAATCATTATGTGCAACTTGAGCCTTCGTGGATGCTTCCATTACACGTCAAGACATTAAGAGGCTTCTCCGAGCCATATTCCGCTACGACAAGACAAGACCTCCCATCACACACGCAACTTCTCTAAGCCTCTAACCCAGCAGCAATTAGCGTCTTACTCCAATCCGGCGCTATTTCTCTCGGCTTATCAAAGATTTCAGGAAACTTCTCCGTCATAGTTTTCCACCTGCACAACAACGTTAGCCCCAACCTTCATCTCAAGCAAAGTGCTGCGAAAACTTACTGCTTAGGAAAGTATCCCTCATTCGTCTTGCCCTGCTTCCGAATGTTCCCCAAAACCCGCGTCGTACCTGGCGTCCCGTTCGGGTACGCAAAGATACTCGACACCGTGCCGGTCGTAGTATAATGGCAGTATCCCGAGCCTTTTGCCATGGAGATGCTGGCGCTCCTGACGTCGGCGAGAGACGAAATGAAGCGCAGCGTGGAAGTGAAGGGTGTGGAACCTGCGGTTGTTTTCTGCTTCATTTCAGTCTGGTAGAATTGGACTTGGCCGTTCCAAGTCACGCCGTGGATGGTGGTGTTGGGCTGTTTGAATTTTAGGCTGAGGGTGTTGTTGGGGTTCTTTGGTTACGTAGTAGGTTACTGGACCATCGCTTGGGGACAATGTTAGATCGCGTGTAATGGTTTACAGGTTTGCCATCAGATTTACAAGACGAACTAGTAGTAAAATGGAAGACCGGTCTTGTTAATGCCGCTCTCGGCCTGGTGGAAGTAGGAAAAGTCGTCGCCAGACTGGGAGTCTGCCAGCACAATGAGCTCGGTCCAGTCTGCTCTTAGCTTGGTCAGGCTCAGGTGCTGGACTCTGAAGGCTTGGAGAGTCTGAGACTTCGCTCCTGGAGTCTCGGGAAGTCCGTCAGGTGTGACCGAGGAAAGTCCCTCGTACCACCATGCGAACGTTTCGTTCTTGGTAGACATCACCGTCTTCTTGTAGGCCTCGAATACGTCAACGTTGTCGGGCAGCGGGAGCAAGCTGGGGAAGGGCATAGAGTCGTCGACATAGGGGTGTTTCGAGGCCGTAGACACTGTTGCTATCGAGGTGGTTGTTGCAACTGGAGACGTTGTCAGTGTGCTTCCGATATTGTATCTTTCGCATGCAGTGCTCCCTGACCATGTCTGCATCTTGCTGGCATTCATCCCATCGAGATCGCATGGCACGTGTATGACTTACTGCTGGTAGTCGTCACTGTAGCGGTGATTGTTGGCAGGACAAAGGTCAACGTTTGAGGCTGAGCAGGATACTCCATGGTTCCAATGCCACATGATGCCTGGGCAGCGGCCCCCACAATCAAACTGGCCACGAGAACGACTTTGGCCGAAGAAGTCATCTTGTCGGAGATATGCTCAAAACCGTGATACTTGTTACTTGGTGCTGTCGAAGGTGAAGAATCAGAAACACAACCTGGCCACATCGAGAAAATACATCTTCCTCAAGAAGGACTCATTCGAATCTCCCAATGTTCTCGTCAACTTTCGGGTCTTTCGGAACACCATCGGGACGTTGTCGTCTACTGGCCATGTTGCACAATGGACGCGCTCTGTTCCATACGATTTCCCAGTCCACGCAAGACCGGAATGGAAACGAGGTTCAACCGCGATTGGTGTTCACGGCGCGGCTGTTCCCGAAGCGCTTATCTTACACGGACGGTCTTGAAAGCTTTCCTCCGCTGTATCAATATCTAATGCGGACAAAGCTGGCAAGATCTCAGTTTGGTTCATGCACAGAGGTTGTCGGTGAAATGGACGATTTGGTTGTGTCGACCTTTGGCCCGGACAGAGTCGGCAGCATTGCAGTTTGACTCGTCCACAGAGGCTGTGGCTGAAGTGGACGTATTGCAGAAAGCTGGGAGCCCTTCTGGTTCACGCAATCTTGTAATGATGCTAATGAAACGTGTTCGTTCCTATCATGGCTTGCTAGAACCCAGAGGACAATCATTTAGTCTAGGTATGTTCAGAATCTGTTGATGCGGGGCGCCATTTATTCCTGAGCCTACTACTGGAGAGTAGGTAATGTTGCACGAATTGGCGAGGGATCCTGAGGCGGTTGCCCAGCCAAATTACGCTATATATACTCATCTGGGATGTGGGCCTAGTTGCTCCAGAGCAGTTTGGTGACGACTGCAACCCACAACTTCCCGATTGTAGCTGAGAAACTGTTCCTACATGGCCGATGGTGTTTGTCATGAAGCCCGCCGAAGTACCTCAATTGGAACATGCGTCATATGCAAATGTCAAGCGCGTATGACGAAGCACTTGCTATCATCTGCGCCCCCAAGCAAATCGACCACTTTTGCAGAGCAGCGTCATCTGCAACTACCGGTCTAATATCGCGCTTCGGGCCTATCTGCGCGTGTAGCAGCCATGGTAACAGCGGTCGATCCGACGGCAGACCATCCGACGGCAGCTTCGGCCTGGTGAAGAAGCAGGTATGGAGTACGAGTTCTGCTCCAATGAAAGTATCGTCTCGAGGCCGGCTAGATATATGATCAACAGGCTAGACTGCTGAGACTCACGCGTGAGGCTTCGTTTTTTGTCGCAACAATGAAGCTCTCCTACCCGTCTAAGGTCTTTGCTACCCCTTATAGCGCTTGGAGCCAAGGCTGTTAGCGCATTTAATTACTCCACCGTCTCAGAGCATTGCGACGACATTTATCAATTCATTGGCGATGCAGGTCTTCAAGCATTGACCGAGGCGACAAACGTGATGTATGTTGCTGCGAGTGGGACTACGCCTGCATATGGCTCCGTGGCAATGATGGTCGAGAAGTACACTGGAGTAATCATGTAGTTAGCAAAGATCCAAGACGCTTTGGCAGCATCTCATATAGTTCTGACTTTCAGTCTGCCCGCCGAAGGAACATACTGGAAAGGCTTCTTTTCTTCCCATGGCTGCGGTGGCTCGTGTGGTGTCACCGGGCTAGACTACGAATATGGCTACGGTGAGTGACCGTATGGTGCAGCTTTACTCCAACGAGGTGGTGTGGCTAGTATGACAGACATGGGGTATCAGAACTCAAATTATATTGTAAGCTGCACAAATAGGATTTCAGAACATCATTGACAATCTTGCGCAGAATCAAACACTTTCCAGCTGGCTGGCATTTCGCAACAACCGAACAGTCGAGATCAACTTCGCGTACCAATCAACACATCTAATGGCTATTGCTGGCAAAGCGTTGACTGAGTTCTACTACGAGAGCCTGTTCAGCACTCAATCTGGCGAGGGGGATCGCCCGTTGGGAGACAGGGTTTGATGATTGCGCAGAGATCTCCTTACGACTACGATGCGATGCTGGTAGGATACGCAGCTTCAAACGAGACTGGTATCGGCGCTATCCAATTCCCATACCTCGCCCAAGCTACCAGATACGCCAATGGAACCTTCATCTTGACCGCGGCGGATATCAAGTCAATCCACAAAGGTGCTGTCGCAGCCTACGATGCGAACGACGGCCTCCTGGACGGTATCGTAGGCCCATCGTACAAATGCGATTACGACCCCATCACAATCCTGTGCTCCGCAACGAAGACTATGAATTGTCTTGCCAACATGGACAAAGTCAATGCAGTCCGTAAGATGTATGCCTACCCGTCCAACAGCAAGAGCGATAAACCCATTCCCGGCAAGTTCGTACCTGGTTCGGAGCTCGAATGGGCAACGTGGACAACCATCTACGGGTGGAACTTTGCCGAGTCCTTCACCCGCGACGCTGCATTCCAGCAGGATCTGCCCCTAAACTGGACCCTCGACCAATATGACTGGGAAACCTACCCATACAAGCTCGGGCCTATGGAAGACATTTACGGCGTCGGTAACGGCGACCTGTCCATCTTCCGCGACCGTGGTGGCAAGATCATTTACTATCAAGGATGGGCCGACTCCAACATCAGCCCGCTTTGGAACCTACACTACTACAAGCAGCAAGTCACGCCCCTAAGTTAAACACGACATGTTCTGAATATCATCCAATCAGCGTCCTCTCTCTCATGGGCGGCCTCGAGCAAGTCCAGAAATTCTACCGCTTCTTCTTCTTCCCTGGCATGGCGCACGTCGACGTCGGCGACTCGTCCACGATTGCATACCGCTGGGATCACTACGACTACCTCGAGGCGTGGTATCTGCACGGCCAGGCGCCCGAAGAACTGCTCGTCACAAGATTCAATCTGACGGCCAATGCGATGCTCGATTATAGGAAGTACTTCCCATACCCGCTAGTGCCGGCGGACACGAGGTCGGGGCTGCCGACGGAGCAAGTGGACACGGAGTAGTGGAAGGGGGGTCAGTATTGGGGCAGATCGGGCTGCGGAGTACTTTTTGGAGTAGAAGGCAGCTGAATATGGGGAGATGGTACGATGATGGCGCAAGCTATGGATAGGAAAGTCAATGGTTGAATGTACGTTTAGATCATTTCGCATCTGCAATATGGGATGAGGTCTGGTCGCGAAGCGTTGAGGTGTTTATCGGGTTCTGAAACTCCATGTCAGGCTTCCTCGCTTAAAAGTGGATACCAACACTGCCAACTCATCCCATAGCGGTGAAGCCAAAACGCTTCAGGGCTGCCGACAATTTGGCTTTCTTATTCTTGTTCTCTTCTTATTGTCTAGGTCGTCCTCTCCTCGTCTGTTTCTCTCGTCAGATCTGCTTTTTGTATTTTTGAAGCCAATTAATGTCCTATCTTGACACACATTCGATGCACATCTTAGATGAGGTCTCGAGTCATCAGACCACAATGGTGTATCTGCTATCTTTATCTCTTTCTACTTCTACGAACGTGTCGTGTGGGCCTATCAAGGCCGTGCTGTCCCACATTGACCCAGACCGCCTCGCGTTCGCTACCAACGCATTCACCGCCCAAGCTTCTCGGCCGGTAAGAGCTTCAGGAACCATGAGTACTTGGGTACTTGAGGCGCTTCGAGCGCCTAGATGCTTGAAATTGCTACACTATATGCCATTTCAACCTTCATCATTGTTATATCCGTATTTTCGTTCATCACAATGAGCTGCGCCATTGGTAACACGTTCATAGCCATGGCTGGCGGCCTACTCGACCGATCTAAAAGACGCAAATCACTCTATCTCGCAAGACCCATGGTTTTGACATCAAATAAAGTCACCAAAAACCTTCATTCGATGCTCCGTCGGCTGGACCAGCGATAGGCAAGCAGCTATACGGCCACCGCGATACTTATATTCAGCACCCTCAGTTCTAGGGCCCGCCAAATGCATTCCAAGCTCGGACTGGATACGAAAGTTCCATGTCCATTTCGACGCAATGCTTGGGGTCCCTGAGTCTTCTACCTAGAGGCCATAGGCGGGATCACTTCCCTAGCACGAGCTAGACTCTTATGCGGATACACCTTTGCGTCTTAGGCAGAATGTAGGTGTGGTGGCTGAAGTTGCACGATCAGTTGCGAGGGTACTGACGTCGTGGTACCAGATAATCTTAGCCATCATCCCAGTTCCTGCACCGTACAGGCAATCCATGATGAGAGGTCTACGCGGACGCTTTCGGGATTGAAAATAATGTATCGTACGGGGATATGTTTACGAAGATGAAGAGTGTAGTGGAAGAGCTGATGGAGCACATGATGAGATAAAGACTTGGGTAGTCTAACACTATTCAGGTGTGTGCACGTTTTCAAGGGGATGAAGAGGGATGTTCATAGTGGAGTGTTTGGCCGGAGTTATTGGCATGATAAGTGGCGGCTCACAGGCATTGGCTATCGAGTAAACAAGGCTTGTATATTATATCTTAGTCGTCGTTCGTGACCAGTCTTACTGGACCATCCAATAATTATCGTACACTGTGTAATCATGCAACGTAGCCTCCAGGACTACGCAAGCTAGCTAGCACTGAAGCTAAATCGTACAATGTAGCCGCCAAATCGGGTATTCAATACGCCCAAACGCCAATCAACAGTGCAAAACAGTCAATCTATACTGCTGATCCTATCGGCGGCGGTCTGCTTATACTCACGATCCTCTGAGTGCTTGCCTTTCCGTACGTCACTCCTGGACTCCACGGATCATCGCTG
This sequence comes from Setomelanomma holmii, assembly GCA_010015745.1. Classification (NCBI taxonomy): domain Eukaryota; kingdom Fungi; phylum Ascomycota; class Dothideomycetes; order Pleosporales; family Phaeosphaeriaceae; genus Setomelanomma; species Setomelanomma holmii. The sequence goes on from ML978163.1 coordinate 221,615, forward strand.
CCCAGACTGTACGTGCTACCCTTCTTTCGACCTTGGGAAGTGAGTGCGATTGTGTCATCTTCTGACAATGCGTTGATCGTGCGATTGCGTGAGCCGCCTGAGCCATATGCCGAGGCGTGCGTACGCACAGTGGTGGTGATATTGCGAATGAGCGGGCGGAGGATGGCGATGGACGCCGCAATGATGCCGGTGCCAGGCTCGGCCGTAGCCCATATGGTAGCTTTGATGGACTCGGCTGCCGAAGCGTTAGCAAAGGATGCCACAAATTATGAACGTAGCATGTCTTACTTGTCAGACCGGCTCTGCTGAACAAGAGACCTTTGATATACACCATGCGCATGATGCTGGAGACGCTACCCACTGCGCCAAGAGCCATGACAATACTGACGGAGAACTTCGAACGGCGGTCAAGATCGCTTTCGATGAGGACGCTGATTGGGATCAGAACGAAAGTCCAGTCAGCAATGACGTTCAATGCGCCATATAAGTAGCCTGTGGTTAGGACGAAAGCCCTGGAGAGGCACTGGTTTGAGCCAGCCAACGTGTCGGCAAGCCTGGCGGGATCGCCGCATACGAAGATTGTGGAGACGACGTAGAAGAGGCCATAAGTTGCCGATACCCCAAGGATGATTTGGAAGAGAAGTGTTTGCCAGCGCTTGGTGAGGACGCGGAGAAAGAAGAGGCCGAGGGAGATCTTGAGAGTGGTAGTTGTGAGGATGTAGAAGACATCACTCAATTGGACATACTGCTCGCTTGTAAGTAGAGTACCTTCACATAAAGATTTGCGACATACAACTAGTGTTACGTGTATGGCTTCCACGTTGAAAAGCTCCCTGTCGGCTCCGCGCAATGTGATAACGATGATGAAGGCGCAGTAGCATGTGTAGAGAAGCTGTAACAATCAGCGAGTGCAAAGGCATGAGGGTCTGGATCATACCAATGTCAGTCCCATTACCAAATCATCCCAACCAGGACTCTTCGTGATTCGATACCGCACCCATAACCGCAAAAATACTGTGACGTAGGATAGAACAAGAAGCGTCAAGACCAGAACCCAGAGAATGCGACCAAGCAGAAACAGTTCGTGAAAGTTTGTATTTGCCATGCTCCTTCGAAAGACCAACCACGTACACCGGAGATCAGGATGTACAGACAATTACCACGTAAGAAGAGGCGCTGCTGACATTAAGTGCGCATAGCATCCAAGCTACAGCGCTCCGACCGTCCCAGACCCGTGGCGTAGACCACACATGTAGCGAGTGAGCTCGAACCCTATTGCGCGGATAGGACGGGTATAGCACGGAATGATTGGCCCACTAAGCTGCCAGTGACTTCGTGAGTTTGATGTATACCTCAGAGGACAGCCCTGATACTTGCATCAGCTCACTGGAGCCGGAACCCTGCATCTGTGTTCGTGGAAGCACTCAGAACGTTTGAAGGGTGGAAGAGTCTGGTGGCTCAAACAAAACGCCTGGGAACATGCCTTCCCGAAACGATATGCCGCGTAGTTATGGTTTCGATCTGCGGAGCCTCCGTACATTTGGATCTGCGATAGGCATTCTGTCATGATTGATTAAGAGGCTGGAGTCTAGATGAAGTGGCGTCCAATTCTCCTTGAACATCGCAGGCCGCGAGTGAAACTATTCCGTCTGCCTTTATGTATGCGTTGCCACGCGGTGAGCGACCAAGCCTTGAGTGAGTATCAGATTGAAACAGCGCAAGAAGTCATCATTCACGTCCCAGGCCTGCGCTCTGGATGAATCGTAAGATGCAAGAGGTCGACCTGAGTCCATGGCATGTTTTCAACCGCCGGCAATAAGTCGACATCGAGTTAAACCGTCGAATAATCATCCAGCGTGCAACACAGAGAGCTCAGCGGAGCTACGTATGCGAGGGTGATCGTGTTTCGCCATTCCTTCGAGCCACTGCAGCGGCGCGTTTCATCACATCGTCAGGCCGCGCTGGGAACGCGTCAGAGCGTCCCAAGGACAACAGGAACCGGGGTCGTGGGTGACTGAGGAAACCTGGGGCCGTAAGGCACATGTTAGGCAATCTTAGATTTCTGTCGATGTCGAGATCGATCGAGGTCGTATCGACGAAGGTGGAGACTGAGGCAGGGATGGGTGCGGAGAAATTGTAGCTCCGAGTCTAGCGCCTTGGCGAAGAATTTCTTCCAACATCGATTCGAGTTTTGCGCGCCCTTGGAGATCGAGCCTCTAGCACGATGGCCATTCATCACAGAGTTCCTCCGCGGGCATCGAGTTCTTTGTCCCATGATGCCTCGGGTAATAACACGATCGCTTCATAATTTACCATGGGCGCGCCCATCGTTCCTTTTGTGAACTGACGATTAGATGATGTGCGCCATGAATTTGCACTCTTTCATACCTTAGCAACAGCTTTGCACTAGCACAGTAACATGCGCTTGACATACATACACATTCTCTGTCATGAGAAGAATTATCGTAAGTACATGCACCATATCCTCAACACACTCTCCTTTCCTGATGAGAAAAAACAAATTCACAGACCTGTTCTGAACATTCAAACTACATGTGGATGTCGTTGTACCTATTCCTGATCGCAAGCATATCACTCCAGCCTAATACTTTCGAAATATTGAGAATCACATGGCTAACACACTAGCAGATATGTCGCACTCAATCGTCAATCTCCGATCATGAGATAGCTGCTAACTTACAATATGCGCGCACGACGCGATATCACGCGTGGAATGTTGAGCTTCTCATCAAGTCCGGCCGTGAAGTTCGTGGACAATGATTGTAACAATGCCGGACTTTTGTTCCTTAGCGCACTGTTCTCTCATACCGTCTTTGATACTCGAATACAATAGTACTTGTTCATACACTTCGACAGACGTTCCTTTGTCTGATCTATTCCTGTGACTCCCCTGCGTCCACTCAAAGAGCGTTGTAGGCTCACATATATGTGCGATGCCCAGTACACTATGCGTCTTACTGACCTATGAGAAAAATCTCCGAAGATGTCACCAATATCTTCTCATCAGAAGTCGCCAGCGGCTACTGACACACAGTTGATCATTCACCCGTCCTCAAATCCAGACCACCAACCGTCTATGCAAACAGTCGAGATCTCCCGACGACAATCGGATCAAACCATCAAACACGCTCTGATGGCCCGTTCCCGAGCAAACAGCATAGCCAGCTTTCGCCGCTCTAGCTGGGCAGGTTCACGACAATCTGGCGCTGGTCCCGGTGTGGATGGTCAAACTGGGGTAGCATTGCCTGGAGACTTCGATTTGACTTGGTGGAACCAGAATCTCAACACCGGCGAGAATGGCGACTTCGGCTTCGGACTCGATGCAGTAGGTACTGATGATGTGTTCTCCGAGAGCCTAGATCCTAACATGTTCTTCCAGTTCGACGGCTTACAGGACAATTTTGAACTTGTCCCGGGCCAGGCCATTTCTCAGGACCGGCTGCCCTTCGTGACCCAGCAGCAGCTGCTGCAGGCCCAGTTCGACTCTACTGCCTCTATTGACCCAGCTATACTTGGTCTACAGCCTTCGGGCACCGATGTATTTGATCCCACCCTGTTCGCGACTCCAGGTCTTACAGCAGTGCCGGGTACCAACGATTTCAACACCGATCAGTCCGCACAGTACCAGCAGGGTCAGCCGTACATAGTCTACCCTGATCCATCGAACATGTGGGATCAACCGCAGCAACCATATTTCATCTCTCAGCAAGGTCATGCACAGAACCCTCAGTATGGGTACATGCAGAACCCTCAGCAAGTCTTTATTCCGTACCCCCAGCAAGGCTACGTGCAGACCGACTACACTCCCATCGGGCAGCAAGCACAATTGATGCAGCAACCGCCGCAGCAGCCCGCTCAACAGCTACCAGCGAGCCCCTCAAAGGGCAAGAAGTGTGCCCGTTCTGAGTCAGACTCTGAGGACGATGTCCCTCTAATCAAGCGCCAGCGCGCTAATCGGCAGATCAACAACTTGTCTGAGGACGATTCCGATAGCTACAAGACTAAAAAGCCAGTTCGCAAGCTCAAGTCCGAGCGGCTTCGTCAAGCTTCGCGCGACTCGGGCCATTCTAGCGAGTCTTCCCTCGGTCAGCCCAAACCGCATGCCCCTCTCAAAACAGGCGAGCGGCCCCAAAAATGCGAAGATAAGCCCTGGGTCCGCACCAACAACATTACCGTGGGCAACACACGCTCAGCACGTATCAACGAGGAAATGAAAGAGATCCCCAAGTATAAATGTAAAGATCTCCCTCACGGCAATTGGAGCTCTCGCAAGTTCACCTTCGAATACTCCAATCCTTCTGGCCACCTTGACGAGTTCAAAAAGAAGAAAATGCCAGCTCGTCAGATCTTCGAGTACATCATCGATTTCCCGAGCGATGAATTGCGTCTTTGGATCCAAAAGTCCCCTGCTGATGTGGCACGTCGCTATGGCTCGCCAGGCCATAACAAGTGTCTCTTCGAGCAATGCCCCAAGCATGCCTGGGGTGATAATGGCACCATTGACGTGGGTCACTACCGCGTAGCCTTTGACGAGAAATTCAAGGCTTTCGGCAACAAGACCGTCGACCCTTTCGACTGCCCTGGATTCGTGCATCTGTACTGTCTCGAGCGCTTCTGCGACTTTGAGTACATCTGCCAGAATGTCGATATCGAGGTCGACATCCGCGTCTATCTGCCACGTGAGCCTAAGAAGAAGAATGCAGCCAACTGGACCTTTTCTGGTCAGCCTGAGCTGGAAGTAGCTCAATACTTCCTCAAGGCTTGCAAGAAGAATCAGCTGCGCGAGACGCAACTCTTCGCAAATTATCCAGTCCACACTTCCTCGCAAGCTCCCAAGGACTACAGCAGCACACTTTGCCGCGCGATGACTGATCAGAACATCGCCGCCCGTTCACGCAGCCAACTCCGCCAATTTGTGGACCGTCATGTCACATGCAATGTGATTCTCGTCCACAAAGGCGACGAAGACATGGCCCTGACAAAGAAGAAGATCAAAGCTTCCAAGGTCTACAAGAAAGCCACCAAGTCCAAGCGCTACACCGAGGCAACCTTCCCCTTCGAGAAGTACTACGATGACTACGGCCCACTCATCAACCAACACATCGCAGAATGCGCAAAAAAGAAAGAGGAATTGGACGCCGAGGATGCCGCAGGTCTCGCGCCTAAGAAGTCCAAGGCCAAGGCTAAGAACAATCCACGCAAGCGCGCTGCCCCGGTCGAGGACGGAGACTTGGAGTCTCCTGTATTCGACGGCCGACTTGATGCGCTCCACGATGCTGACATCGAGGAACTCTATCCCTACCACCCACAACAGCGCGGCACACGGTCCTCGCCCCGAAAACGCCAACGCCTAAACTACGCCGTCGACATCGACGAGCCTGAAGCATACCCGCCCTTCGAACCCCGGAATCAAGTCGCACAACCCCAATCCCGTGACCCGGGTCCGTACGTTGACCAGGGCTACATGACTGCAGAAGCAGCACGCAAAGCCTCAGCGTCCCATCTTTTCACTAAAGATCCGTACTTCCAGCACGACTTCGAACAGCTGCCACAAGAAGAAGGTGAGCTCATGCAAGCTGATTTCGAGGCCTTGCTCCAGGCCACGGCGTTGCGGCGCCGCAAGTCGAGTACAATGTCCAACGGACCCATGTATGCTGGCATCTCCAAACTTCGATCACCGCGTAGCTTGCATGGCTCGTTGCGCTCACCGGAGTTCCGCCGGGTCATGACAAAGGTTGGTCGACAGGCTAGTTTCGCAGACCAACCGGTGATTTCGTCTCGCGAATTTGGAGTTGATGATCCGCCGAATAGCTTGCAGCTGGACGGGACGCCGACGCGGCGTAGTAGTCGGTTGGCTAGTAAGTCTGTTTCACAGTCGTAAATTGTTGTAGTGATGGTGGGTTACTTTTGGCGTCAAGGTTCATTTTATGACTTGAACGCATTGCAAATATTGGGTATGGGTTTGGATCTTGAAGGCGTTTTGGCGCTTGATACAAGATTGATACCCCGTTTGATTCCGCGATACAGCATAATGGTTATTTCGGTAAGTCGATATGACAGGATGAAAAGAGTCGAGCTGGTCTCGACGAAGATTGTTGATAGTAATGCACAAAGACTCGAACTGGATTTGTATGCTTGTTTATGAATTGACGTGATGAAATGATGCGTGCATGTTACTTGCGTTGCGCAAAGGTTGGAATGTGCCGAGCACGAAATGATGCTCCGTATCGCATCCTCAAAAGGACCACTGTTATTACTATCCTTATGCCTCATTTCCAGTTGGCATCCCAGGTATTTCATAACCATTGATCTCCAGACTTATTTCCGCGCCATGCAGTTTGCGGAACCTGGTCCTCGCGTCTCCATGTCGGTCTCTCTCCAGCTCATTGGGGTACAGTCTGTAAAGCCTACCGACTTCTCGCTTCGGAATACGCATTATACACACAATCTTGACTTCGGTATCTTTGCGCCTCGTCTCCTGGAGGGAAAGGCACAAGGATTCCACACCCATTTCGCGCTCAAAGCGGAGGAAAGAGGTGTACAGTGTGTGAGGCTGTGGGTGATGGTGTGCTGGAGCATCGGCGCCGGGGACGAGTGCTGCTGGCGCCGCTGGATGTTGGGTTGGCGGTGGTAGCGGTACGTTCGCGTTCGTAGGTAGCACTGGCAGATGGTCGTGTGCATGTCCTTGTGCGTGGCCTGAATGTTGCGGTAGTCCTCCTTGCTGGAATTGGACGAACGGCATGGCAGGTGGTGGAGGTGGGGGTGGCGGTACTGGGTCGTCTTGTCCATCTCCCGCAGCAGCTGCTCCATTCGCTGTCGCATTCGTCAGGCCCTGGACTTGTTGTTGCAGAGCATGGACTTGCTGTCCCAATGCGTTTTGAACAACCTGGACCTGAACAGCAATGGCTGGAGGAAGACCTGCCAGTCCACCTCCACCCTGCATGCCCATTCCTCCATGTCCTAATGGTCCCAGCATTGCCGGTGTGCCCATACTACCGCATCGCATGAATATCCATAGACTCTTCAGCTTTGGCAAATCGAACTTTAAGCTCCTCTCCGTGGTCTTACTACCCAGATAGCTCGTCCATAATCGTAGATCCTTTTCGCGAATTCTGAAGTATACGCAAGTTATGTTGTACGAAGCAGGCGATGCGACGACACGGAAGATGTTGCAATCTGACGGGTGCGTGAAGAGGAATTTATTCGCGCTATAAAGAGTCGGGACACTTTCCTCGTACACCTGCTTGTTAACCCGCAGTAGATTGATACCAACATCGTGTCTGACCGGCGCAGGGTTGGGCCACCAGAACGGGTATGGCGATGTCAGAGTAAATGTGTATATGCGCTCGCGAAGTTCTCTGGGTAACGATAATAGAAGGGAGAAGGACGGATCGGACGAGGCTGCTTGAGGCGCGGTTGCTGGGTTGCTTGCTGATGGATGGCGAAGTCGCACCGGTCGACTGGGCGACTTTGGTGGAGCATCGAGCATGGTCGTATCGGAGGAGCCGCTGCTTCCAGAGGACGAGCGCGACCGCGGTGTAGACGTGCGCGACGCCATCCCGTCGAACTCGGGACGATTGGATTTGCGACAGCGTGAGGAACACAAAAAGTCGTTCTGTGGTAGCGAAAGTTTTCAGCTTGCAATAACGGGGTCGGCGATGCTTTACGACGGTCAGTTGACTCCAAAATGTGAGGAGCGGGGTTTGCAGAGGGAAGGCTAGCTGTTGAGGGGTCACTTTCATATGCGAATGTCCTCTCAAATGTCATCAATCGTCAACCGCGCTCTCGGAACGAGCCCGCTTCCGCGCTTGGGCAGCATGGGATATGGTCACCATCCAATCAATTTCGATGGGTTGCAACCTCACCGTTTGCTATTTCACGCTCGAAAGTATTCATACAACCGTATCAAAGAACGACTTGAGACGTACGATACTCTTGAGTAGCACACACGATTTGAACGATAGCTGATTGATGGCATTCGCTTTTCTGATCCAAACACTTGAGTGGGATCCGGGACGATGTGGTGGTGAGTTACACATGGTGGGGAACCGAGTTCCGATCAGAACGAACTGCAGAGGCGGCATGTGGTGATTGCATCGATATGGAAGAGATCTGGTTGTGTCACGCGAGCAGGCGAGAGACTGCCCATAGCCATCGTCGTTCAGAGCAGCTTGCTAACCGTGCTTGATGTTGGAGGGATGATGGAGAACGGTGATGATGAACGAGCATCACACAGAAATAGCTCCACCCTTCCAAGTTTTGAGTCCCATGGGATGAACATGGCTTCGATGTAGGAAGATTGATCATTAATGTCGCTCAACCCATTCACGCTTCGCCCAATACCTTTGATGGACATATTGTAGCTGTTCAGTGCGTAAGCAAACGTAGAAAATTAGAAGAAATTCTTCAGGTTTCCATGACGATCTCGTCCTTTAGCTGTACCAGTGGAGATTGAATGTGGCCTTGCGCGTCTGTGGTCCAATCGAGTCGTGGGGATTTACGATACGGCAGCCACGCGTGCATCGCAGCTTGGCGCTACCGAACAGTGGTGAGAACATAGAGAAGTCGTCCGTGTCTCACATGGAGACGAGCATGCTATCGATGGTTGTGAGGCCTACAGTAGACGAGAGACCCTGAAATCGCCGTTTCAGCTGGTGATGCGCAGGGCTGAGCGGGAAGCTCAAGCTCAATCTGGGGAGAGAAAGGCACGGTCCAAGCGAACCAATGCGGTTGCTGGGCGGCAAGCGGTGCCTTCCCAAAGCTCCGCGATCTGGTCAACAGCCGCCTAGCGACGTGCCTGCCTGAAGAAAGTGCGTAAAGAAGTCGCGAGCAGAACGTCATTCTCTCACTCCTCGGCCGTGTTTGCAGGAGTGCTTGCTGAGCAAAAGCTGCCAAACCCCTTCTTTCATCGGCGCGGCCATAGTGGGGCACCTGCCGGCTGGAAAACAATAATTCACGTGTTGTTAGCCCTGTCTACGCTCGACCTACTTCGCTTCAAATTCCCTCCCTACACCGCGCCCACCGCAACTTCTCGAGCTCTCCTTTCTAGCCGCCACACCTCCACCTGCACACGCCCCCACGGCAGCCTTTACTTGTTCTTCGCTAGATACCCCTCTTTGATTCTTTGGCACACGCCCTCCTGCAATCATGGATATCAACCAGGTGTTGGAGGGGACTTTCTCCGCTGGTAAGCTGCCTTCACCGCGCTGTTAGCCTCCGCGGGCCCCACTGACTGTGTGTAGATGCCAACATTCGAAACAGCGCCGAGCAGCAGCTCCAGCAGGCCGCTGACTCCGATTTTGTAAGTCCCCCGCAGCAAGAAGGCTGCATGTGCGCCTGCTGGAACATAGTTACTAACAGCTCTGTCTTACTGTAGCCACAATATCTCTCCATTCTCGGTGGTGAGCTTGCAAACGAGCAGGCATCAGCAAGTATTCGAACAGCCGCCGCACTCGCCCTGAAGAACGCTTTCACCGCACGCGAGTATGCCCGGTTACGTCAAGTCCAAGACCGATGGCTCAGTCTGGACAACACAATCAAGCAAGAGGTCAAGCAGCTCGCTCTGCGCACATTGTCGACCCCGGCGCCGCGAGTTGGGTCTGCTGCCGCTCAGTTCATTGCCTCCGTTGCCGCCATCGAAGTGCCCCGCAATCAATGGCCAGAGCTCATGCCTGCTCTCGTGGAGAGCGTCGGACAGGGTACAGACAGCCAGAAACAGGCTTCACTGACCACGATTGGCTTCATTTGCGATACAGACGATTTGGAATTGCGGGAGGCGTTGGGTCACCACTCGAATGCCATCCTGACCGCGGTCGTGCAGGGGGCGAGGAAGGAGGAAACGAACAACGATGTCCGCGTAGCAGCTATCAATGCCCTTAGCGACTCGATCGAGTTCGTGCGGTCCAACTTCGACAACGAGGGCGAGCGCAACTACATTATGCAGGTCATCTGCGAAGCCACACAAGCCGATGACAACCGGATCCAACAAGGCTCGTACGGGTGCTTGAACCGCATCATGGGACTCTACTACGACAAGATGCGCTTCTACATGGAGAAGGCCCTCTTCGGGCTGACGATTCAGGGCATGAAGAGCGAGGAAGAGGACGTTGCCAAGCTCGCTGTTGAGTTCTGGTGCACTGTCTGCGAGGAAGAAATTGCTATCGAGGACGACAACACACAAGCACAAGCTGAGGGCTCCACCGAGCTTCGAGAGTACTTTAACTTCGCTCGTGTCGCTACCCAGGAAGTGGTACCGGTCCTGCTCGATCTGCTCGCCAAGCAGGATGAAGACGCCGACGACAACGAATACAATGTCTCTCGCGCCGCATACCAGTGCTTGCAGCTCTGGGCGCAGTGCGTGGGCAGTGGCGTCATGCCTCCAGTCCTTGCCTTTATCGAAAAGTTCATTCGATCTGAGGATTGGCACTACCGGGACGCGTCTGTCTCTGCCTTTGGCGCCATCATGGAAGGCCCCGAGGAGAGTGTTCTGGACCCCATTGTCAAACAAGCTCTGCCTACTCTAATCGGAATGATGGATGACCCGAATATCCACGTCAAAGACTCGGCTGCCTACGCTCTCGGTCGCATTTGCGAAGCTGTGCCTGCTGCATTGGACGCACAGCAACATCTTGCTCCGTTGATTGGATCTCTTTTCAACGGCCTCTCGAGTCATCCCAAGATGGCAGCATCATGCTGCTGGTCGTTAATGAATCTGGCTGACCGCTTCGCGGGCGAGCCAGGATGCCAATCAAACCCGCTGTCGCCACACTTCTCTGACAGCATTCAGCATCTCCTAGCAGTCACCGAGCGCGCTGATGCTGACAACCAGCTGCGAACTGCAGCCTACGAAGTCCTCAACTCTTTCGTCACCAATGCTGCTGGCGATAGCGTGGCGCTTGTCAGCCAGCTCACCGAAGTCATTCTCGGACGTCTCGAGAAGTCTATGGCTCTTCAGGGTCAGGTCGTGAGTGTCGAGGACAAGCTCACACTCGAGGAGATGCAGACCAGCTTGGCTAGCGTTGTCATGTCTATCGTGCAGCGGCTCGAGGCAGATGTCCGACCCCAGTCAGATCGCATCATGCAGATTCTGCTTCAACTGTTGTCAACGCTGCCACCCAAGTCTAGTGTTCCGGATACAGTTTTTGCTGCCATCGGATCGATTGCCACTGCCATGGAAGAGGAGTTCCAAAAATACATGGAGGCTTTCTCGCCCTTCCTCTACAACGCTCTCAACAACCAGGAAGAGCCCGCGCTTTGCTCAATGGCTATCGGACTTGTCTCTGATATCACTCGATCTCTTGGCGAAAGCGTTCAGCCCTACTGCGATGCCTTCATGAACTCGCTTTTGAACAACCTTCGAAGCCCTGCGCTGGGCAATCAGCTCAAGCCCGCCATCTTGCAGTCCTTCGGTGACATTGCACATGCCATCCACGGTGCTTTCGAACCTTATCTGCCAGTGGTTGCACAGGTACTCCAACAGGCTGGACAGGTCACTCTCACCACTGAGGGCAACTACGAAATGATTGACTATATCACCTCACTACGAGAGGGCATCATGGACGCTTGGGACGGATGCATTGTCGCCATGAAGGCAAGCAACAAGACCAACCTGATCGTGCCATACATGGACTCGATCTTTGACCTTTTGCGCAACATCCAACAGGACAGCAACCGTACTGAGGCCCTCCTTCGCTCATCATGCGGCGTCATCGGCGATCTTGCGGATGCTTTCCCAGGTGGTGAATTTAGGGAGTATTTCCGTCACGACTTCCTCACTGCAATGGCCAGGGAAGCGCGTGCCAACCAGGACTTCAGCAGCCGGACACGAGACACCGCTCGCTGGGCTCGCGAACAGATCAAACGCCAGATTGGTATGTCCTCACACGGGGCCAAGAACCCTTTCCACCTTCCGCGGTACCCTGTCATCTCTTTTTGAGTCGACGTGTATCCCCCCCAATATATATTATATACCCACTAACACCCCCTTCAGGCGGCAACCAGGGTGTGATGGCTTGAGCAAGCCTATTGTTCAGCCCCTTCCCCTCCCCCTTCCCTGCCCACTCGAGTCGTGATCAGCCACTTTGCTGGATTTCTCTTCCATCACGGAAGTGCTATCTGCAATGTGTCTGACTCGTAACTATAGCGCTTGCCCGTCCAGCAAAGTACGCCCACACGCATGACGTTCGCCGCGATTCATCAGATCTGCTCCACGGAAGGTGGATCCAGGACAGTCCTTGGGAGCACAATCCCCACTGCCATGGTCCGACTTTTCCACCAGTACGGGCAGCAATCGGGTCACTGTCCGGAAGGCTTCGCGCCAATAGCTACGGTACTCATCTCTGGACTACGCCGAACGAGTGTAGTGACGAGATTCAGTACTAAAGCACAGCGATCCGACCTGCCACGATCCCCCAACACACGACAAGCCCTCCGACTCACCAGCGGTAACAGCTCCCCACCAACACATACCCTCGAATCGCACAGCACCTCTCCACAGCAATCATGTAGCACCAACTTTGTAGGCAGAGCTAATCGCTCTAGCCAGGAGAAGAATAGATATCCGTTTCAAACCATTCCATGGGCGTCAATACTACTTTTTGTCATGCATGCAACTATTTTGTAGTTGTAGTGAAGTAGTAATCATATGTAGACACATTTGCTTTGTCCATAGGTGAAGTATCACCAATAGTGGGTGAAGTGACCGGCTCTTCTTGACGCGTATTCTCTTGTACTGACACTAAGTGGAGTAGTGATGATTGGGGCTCGCGATTCTTCGCCTTTCGTTTCCGGATTGCTATCGTGCAACAGACACTTCGTGTGACTGCCTCACGAGTAAGTCCTACTGAAGTAATGCGGATCGCAACGATATGCCATACGAAGATGTTGAATTGCGGCAAGCGTCGCAAGATCGTACTGTTTCGGTACACCTACCGCAATATGCCCCTGGATGTTAACAATGTTCGTGAGTTGGAGTTGCCTCGCATATCGATTGGATGTCGTGGCTGCCAGCCTTGCTGGACCCTGGCGGTTGCGTCACCGTCGACCAGGTTGCAACTCCCTCACAGTGTCAATCATCGCCTTGCCCTCGCCATGTTTCTTGATTTCGCACTGGGCGCTGGCCGTCCTGCATCCTTATCTTTGCACGCTTCCCTGGCTATATCACAGTGCACTCCTGGCCTAGAAATACGTATCTTTTACCTACCAACATCATTGCGCAATCTCGATCTGACCCGTGACTGCGCGTACGAGACGCGCAAGTCATATCTACCATACGAATCACTATGCGTACGCTTTCTAGAGCCAGTCGGAGCCACACATCTTCCACCCCTTGCTTTTCTGTCGCTCAACTATGCACGGCGCTCTTCCTGATTTCCGGGCTTCCGATCGCAGATGGCCTTCACCACATGACCGTGAAAGCCCCCCGTAAATTGCAGAGAAGGAAACTGGACATAACGCCGCTGCTTGTCACAAATCGCTGTCCCGAGAACATCTGGCCTGGCATATCGACGCAGTCTGGAAACGGACCAAAACAGACTGGCTTTCAGCTCGAACCTGGAGAGACGAAGAATCAGACTGTCTCGGAGGACTGGCAAGGTCGTGTTTGGGGTCGTACCAATTGCACGTTCAACAACGATGGTACTGGTCCAGCGTCAGGTAGCGGTAAGGCCTGCAAGTCGGGCGATTGCAATGGCATTCTGAACTGTCAAGTCGGCGTAAGTCTGCGCTCGTCCCACCACCCGCTTCTGAAGACGCTAATCTTGGGCAGGGCGACGTTCCCGTATCACTCGCAGAGTTCACCTTCGATGCCGGCGACGGACATACCTACTATGACATCTCGCTAGTGGATGGGTACAATGTGCCAATGGCAATCATCTTGCAGCCGCTCGAGAATGTAACTCTCGACGACCTACCGCCCAACCTTACAAATCCGTCTTGTCAGGGTACAGACGGGCTACTGGCTCCTCAAAGCTACGATCCATACCCAGAATACCCAGAGTTTCTTCGGACCAACACGTCATACCCGCTTCCATTCGATAGAAAGGTGGATAAGAACCAGATTTCGAAATGGTGTCCTTGGGATTTGCAGCAGTCTCCTCCAGACAAGCCCGGCGATGGCGTGTATCCGTATCCCGACGACAACATCCAGCGACCACAATTTAATCCATGCTTTTCGGCGTGCGCGAAGAACAACCAGCCCGAAGATTGTTGCACAGGAGAATACAACTCTGCAAGTAAATGCCGTCCAGGTGAATATTCGAAGAATGTCAAGGCGGTCTGTCCGGACGCCTACAGCTTCGGTATATGACACTCCGCCCCGCCTCTAATTTTACCACCGGCTAATGTTACTTCTATTAGCTTTCGATGATCAAACGTCCACTTTCATCATCCCTTCTGGTGCCGGAATGGAGGTCGTTTTCTGTCCCGGAGCGCGGTCAACAACCATTCTAGATACCAGTATGGAAGAGATGCAACAGCTGGCTCAAAGTGGCAAGGTGGACAAGCAGGCATCGCTGCTCCTCAAGAGAGCACGGCAGGAGATGTTCAAAGGAGGCGCAGCGACAAGAATCACCCGGCCAGGAAGTACCGTGGCTATGATCGTTCTGCTGGTTGTGCTCTTCACGGTATGAGGCATAGCATGGTTTACAGGTGGACTGCATGGGTCTATCACAACCTGTGCCGGTCGATGGCAGGTGTTGCAGTTTTTGGATAGTTCTATACCCTCTTCGTCCCGTCTTTAGATGTTGTATTCGATGCATAGATGACCTATGCTTATCCCATATTCTCAGTCACTTCACGACAGTTGCTGGCGCCATCCGACAGCCTGGGTGACGGCAGGTACCATGCGCACCTAGCCGCTAGCACCTTCGTACCTGCTTGCTGCGATCGTCTCAGGCCGAAATTCTTCTGCTCACCATTTACAACAAACACAGCATCAGCCATTCCTTGCAATCAGGTTTCCTTGTCTAACTCTGGCAAGCATGGTCCCAAATACTGCCGAGCAATCAGGCTTCAGCGAGGTGTAAGAAGCTACAAGCATCCCGCGCCGCGTGGGACGCATTCCACCCCATTGGAACGCTCCCGCAGTATCGCTGAGCCCTACGACAGCGTTGCACTTTCCCTCATACAACACGGAGGCCATGGGCCGATCTCCTGGTGCATAATTTCGCCGTCTGCAAATACCGCATGGTCAGTTTAGGCGACTGACAACCGCAGTGCGAGACCCACAACTCCCGAAGAAGTGCCAGCCGGCCTCCCGTTTTGGGCACGGAATCGTCACCCCGCATACCTTCTAGGTAAGAAATCCTAGCAACATGGACTCCACGAGGACGCTCAACACGGCATCAGATGCTCCGGCCAAGCCCGCCGCGTGAATAATATGTTGGTTGGACCCTTCCGATGTCATGAGGTACGGGTCGTTGTTGCCTTTTGTTTACCCCGCTCGTCGTCGGGTCAGCCATTCGTTTACAACAACATCTCGCTGAGGAAAGTGTCCTTGCGACCGAGGACCATACATCATGACGAATACTCAAGCTCTTTCTGGCGTGTCTTTGACGGACGGATGGACGTTCAAGCAGGCGGCCGATACGGCGGAGAATGCTTGGATGTCGGTCAAGAAAGTACCTACCAATGTCCATCTTGACTTGATGGAACATGGAAAGTACGTTGACGCCTACCTGAACAGACGCTACTTTGTTACTCTGACTGACTTCTCAACTAGAATACCAGATCCATTTCTAGGCTTCAACGAGCTCCAAGCAGAATGGGTCGCCGACAAGACATGGACGTACAAGGTTGAACTTCCGGAGGTTGGTGAAGCTAAAGATGGCAAAGTTCACGTGCTGGCATTTGATGGACTGGATACCTTCGCGACTGTGAAGCTCAATGGCGACATCATCCTTGAGAGCGACAACATGTTCATCCCGTACCGCCTTGACGTAACCAAGAAGCTCAAGGCCGGTTCAAGCAACGTCCTCGAGATCGATTTCGCGTCTGCAAGACTGCAAGCGATCAAGATCAAAGAAGCACACCCTGAGCACAAGTGGGTCGGCTTCAATGGTGACATGGCGAGGCTTGCTGTTCGAAAAGCGCAGTACCACTGGGGATGGGACTGGGGACCGATTCTGAATACCTGCGGCCCTTGGCGTGAGGTCAGACTAGAGACTTATCAGTCGCGAATTGAGGACTTACGCGTCGATTATAAGCTCGACGACAGCCTGAAAACAGTCCAAGGAACAATCTCCGCGCGCGTGGAGGGATCTTTTGCAGATGATGTCGCCTTTGCGGTATATGATGCTGACCGGTTGGTATTCAAAGAGTCTGCAAAGATCAGTGACGGTGTTGCAAAGGTCGAATTCCACGTAAACAATCCAAAGCTCTGGTATCCTCACGGTTACGGCGAACAACCGCTCTACACCATCATCGCGACAGCGAAGGCGAATGGCATCGAGGTCCACGAGGCGAAACGCCGAACCGGGTTTCGCAAGGGTGAACTTGTTCAGGTAACGGACAAGGTTGGCAAAACATTCTATTTCCGCGTCAATGGCATTGATGTCTTCTGCGGCGGATCAGATTGGATTCCGGCAGACTCCTTTACGCCCAGAGTCACGGAGGAGAAATATCGCAAGTGGCTCGAGATGATGGTCGATGGCTATCAGCTGATGATCAGGTGAGTACTGTTTCCAGGGTGATCCAACCTATCTTTCCTCCGTGCATATTGTCGTCTCACAACGAGAAGTACAAAACATGATGAGAAAAGCCAGGCTCTTACTTATCAGTGTTATTGATTGTGGTGCACCACGTCATCTCGTATCGGATATTGCAGCTAACCGGAACCCAGGATCTGGGGAGGCGGCATCTGGGAGGAAGACATTTTCTACGATATCTGCGACGAGCTGGGAGTGTTGGTCTGGCAGGACTTCATGTTCGGCTGCGGAAACTATCCCGCATTTCCAAAGATATTGCAGTCGATCAAGGACGAATGCATCGCGAACGTTAGCCGGCTACGACATCATCCTTCGGTCATAATATATGCGGGCAACAACGAAGACTACCAGGTGCAGGAGTCGTTTGGATTGACGTACGACTACGAGGACAAAGATCCAGAGAGCTGGCTTAAGACAGACTTCCCAGCGAGGTATATCTACGAAAAGGTGAGCTCCAATAGCGGCGCGAGACCAAAGTGTTGAGAGAGATTAACATATAATCGGACAGCTTTTGCCCGAAGTTGTCGCTGCGGAGAGCCCGCACGTCCCATATCACCCCGGATCGCCTTGGGGAGATGGCCTAAAGACTTCAAACCCCACAGTGGGCGACATGCACCAGTGGAATGGTAAGTGGACACTTCCAGGCAAAGTGCATCGCAATGTATGCTAATCCTCGATGCAGTATGGCACGGCACGCAAGAAAAGTACCAGATCTTCGATACGCTGGGCGGTCGCTTCAACAGCGAGTTTGGCATGGAAGCCTTCCCTCACATTGACACAGTCCGGTATTATTGCACGGACCCGACACAGCTATACCCGCAGAGTCATATGCTGGATTTCCACAACAAAGCAGATGGGCATGAGCGGCGGATAGCGACCTACCTCGTCGAAAATTTCCGAACCAAGACGGATTTAGAGGTACGTTTGTCGCATCTCATTTATCACGAGATCATGCGTCCTGCCATAAGAACAATATCTGTGTGCACTCACCCAAGGTGTTCATGACTTGCAGTGTAGTAGTGTTGGATGTCAACAATAGGTGGCTGACATAAATGTAGTCCTTCATACATCTCACACAGCTATCTCAAGCAGAAGCCCTCATGTTTGGCTACCGGGGTTGGAGACGTCAGTGGGGCCAGGAGCGCTTCTGTGGTGGTGCGCTCGTGTGGCAACTCAACGATTGCTGGCCGGTAACGTCGTGGTCGATTGTCGATTATTTCCTACGTAAGAAACCTGCTTACTACGCTATGCGCCGGGTACTCGCGCCCGTAGCCGTTGCCGTCAAACGAGATCATTTCGACTGGAGTGTCGTCCATGCGCGAGTGCCCGAGACCAGCGATTACGAGGTGTGGGTTGCAAATCAGCGGCTGGATGACATATTGGCCACTGTGGAGTTGAAATTCATCAGTATCAAGACCGGGAAAGAGATCAAGGACAAGGTCGTTAAGAAGGACATTAAGCTGGTACCGAACGGCACGACCGACGTCTATTCTGGAACAATCGACAACCGGAACGAGGAGCCGCACGTCCTGGCAGTGAAGATCTGGATCGACGGGGAGGTTGTGTCTAGGGATGTTGATTGGCCTCAACCACTCAAATACCTTGATTTTGAGGATCGCGGGCTCGAAGTGATTCCCAAGGGCAACACGATCGTCGTGCGAGCACAAAAGCCTACCAAGGGACTTGTGTTTGAGGAGCGATCAGGTGTGCTCGTCCATGATAGCGCGATTGACGTTGTCCCTGGCGATGAGCAGATCGTCAGGGTGAAGGGCTTGGGCAAGCAGGACGAGCCGCTAAAGTGGACTTTCCTTGGGAAAGATTGAGCCTGTACGTAGGATGCAGGATCTGATGTGGAGATATGACGCCTCAAACGGTGAGGCAGGTGTGATTATGCAACGCTATGTAAAATGTAGTATAAGATCCAGGACAGGTCACCACAAGGCATGTGCAGATGATGCATGCTGACGGCGAAACATGCGAACAGTGAGTTACCAGCAAATGACAGCAAGTAGCGTGCTCGTCATTCTGGATTTACGGGCATTACAGGCAGGGGCTGGAAGAATGGACTTTACTGCGCTACCTGTGGGACAGCCAGGGGACATTTGGGCAGCGGGGTATATGTGGGGGAGTTATAGGCACTCGCCATGTACATAGTCAAGCCTTCCATATTGTGGTCGTCTATCGAACATGCTTCCTGACAGACGCAATCTATCTCAGGCATGGTATTGGCTGGCGAGTGTTCGACTTTTCGCAGTAGGGTGCACCCCAATGCAACGCGATCGCACACGGCTGCGTGCGCCTGTGGCTCCGGCCCACTCGCGCTGCGAACCCGGACGCTGGAGCACACCTGTCGGCAGAGGATGAGGTTCGATGAGGTAGCGAGACGCACCGTCATCAACATTCATCATGCCATAGACGTGTCGCAGCCTGCCCTCGATGCTGCAGTCGGCTGCTCCTCTCCCGAAGTGCGTGATGCTGGCCGCTCCACCACCTCCCTCTTACCTGCTTCATTAGCGGAGCCTGCAACCACCACTTGTCACGCGTGGTGAATTGCTTCGCCATGCGCTGGAGAGTGGTGGGCTGGGTGTGGTGTATTGCGGGAAGGATGATCCGCATGCTGAGACGACGTGCAGGAGCGCGCCGCGGCAGGACGGCGTGTGAGCGGCCAGGGCAGTCCTCGCAATTCTTCTCTCTGACTTCTCGAAGGTGGTTGATTGTAAAAGCACGCAAGCCCTCAATCTCGCTTGGCTTCGACGCCTCCAATCTTCCCGTCCACCCGTCTCCTCAACGGTCGCCTGCAGTTCCCTGTTAGCTGCACGCCCTTGACCGAGGCCCTATAATGCGGGGACCATGCCTGCGGGCGCGCCCTGCCTTTTCCTTCGCTAATGTCACGACCGAGAGCCACCTAGTAGTGTGCGGGAGCAGCGTCATGACAGACAGCCGCCCCGCTAGCTCTGGCTTTGGTACCTAGCGCAGCACCAGACGCAGGCCCGTCGCCCAATCTGCAGCCTGAATAAATGCTTAAAGGCAAAACGTAACGGACAGAGAGCTGCATCGTCGGCATATGCGCCATTGCCACTCTACTACCGGTACCCTCATACTGGCATCCTGGCCCTCCATTTCGGCTCTGCGACGACCCTTTATATTGGACTCGAACGTACTAATCCTCGGGACAGTGCATCATCACCCATCACCACCTCCTTCCACATCGGCGCGCTGACCGAGCTCAGTATCGCAACCTTCCATCTCTGGTGGGATACTCCTGAAGACCCTCCACGCGTCCATCAAGCTGACGCAAGATCATCGAAGCTCAGAAGACATTCCCGAGCCTATATTTCGTATGCAGTGGATCCTGTGAGAACGACTGTTTTCCTTTGCGCTGCACTCAAACTTTGTGTCGAGTGTGGGGAAACGCTACGAACCAGCCGCGGCTGGGGTACCCCAATTCGGCCATCTCGAATTGCTCATGACAGCCACTTTCATCTCATCCAGGGTCAACACGAAGCCATCATGTTCCACACATTCCAGTCCTCCGCAGGGCTTCGATCGCCAGGCGCGGATACAGACAGCTCGGGGAAGCCCTCACGGCCACCGGGCTCGCGGCGCATCTCGACAAGTAACGCTTGCGTCGAGTGCCGAAGACGAAAGATCCGCTGCGATGGTACCCAGCCATGCGGACAGTGCCAGTGGTATCAGCACCCGGAGGTGAGGATATGCAGGTTGCCCGTCCCTTGAGGTCCGGAGCTAATCTTGCTGCCAGGCATGCGGGTACTCAAAACCAGCACAAAGAGTAGTTCCCAGCAGAAAGTGAGTAGCATGAGCCGTACTGTGTCTTTCCACTTTGAGGTGTTCTGCGAGGGTATTCGCAGCGCTGTAGAGGACCAACTGCTTTCAAGATGCAGCAGGCTAGGAGCCTCCGCGACCTTGTTAGCTCATCGTTGGCCCCGCTGACCTGCGCAAAAGCCTTCAGCAGTATCCCAGCAGACATGAATAGATCCGGCAGGCAGACTGTGCATCAGAACTAACATCATGGCAGACTCGTGGACAAGCTCTCCAGCAACATCGAGCAGTACAAGATGGTGCTCAACAAGCTGTATGGAGGCAAAGATCTGGAGACACTGGCCAAGTTACCGCGCGAGGAGTTGTTGCAAATGGCTCTTTCATCTCCATCACCCATCCCAGTAACTTCGCCTACTGGTACGGGTCGAGCCATGTCAGAAGTACACACGGGCTCTGATGGTGCAGAAAGTCTGGAGGCCCTCGAACAAGCTCCACCGGAAGACCCTTTCTGGGATGAGGCACGCAAGCATCAAATCCGTGTTCAAGGCATCTCTGACGATGTAAACGGCCTTTCAATGTCTGTTGACAGAATGTCTTCCTACGTGGGCATTTCGTCCGTCACGGCAGCACTCAAAGTCATCATCAGATGCGCACCACAGGCCCGGCCACTCATTGCGCAACAGAATGCAGAAACAACCTTGCCAAGTCGAGCAGGTTCTCCTCCTCCCGAACTGATGGACAATAGTCCCCTGGCCTTGCCATCATCTACACATGGTCAGGAACTGCTTGAAAGCTACTTCGATCGCGTGCATCCGTTCTTCCCGCTGATCGACGAGGGCAAGTTCTGGGCTACGTATCTGTATGCGAATCGCAAGGACGCGCAGTGGCTATGTCTTCTCAACATGGTCTTTGCTTTGGGATCCCTTGCCTCATCCTCGACAGAGAACGAAGCACACTACGTCTACTTCAATCGATCACGCCAGCACCTGTCCCTGGAGTCGTTTGGCAGCGGAAACTTGGAAGTGCTACAAGCCCTTGCCATCATGGCTGGGTTCTACATGCATTACCTCAATCGACCAAATGAAGCACACTCGCTTATGGGTGGAGCACTGCGCATGGCCACTGCGCTTGGACTACATCGTGAGTACTCGGAGCGCAGTGATACCGGCAGGCAATTGATGCTTCCCGGAGAGGAAGATTCAATTTCCCCAGAGATGCGACGGCGAATCTGGTGGAGTTTATTCTGTCTTGACGCCTGGGCATCCACTACAACCGGCCGTCCTTCACTGGGCAGAATGGGCCCTTCAATTACAGTGCTGAAGCCAGGCACGGCTGCCGATGCGGTATGACTGCTTCCCACCAATGAGGAAACTTAGTCCGATGAGGCTGACGAAAATTTAGGTTCCGACCATACCTCCACCAAACAGCCCCCAGTACATTGAGCAGCTAAAGATCCTCCCGTTGATTCACGCTTCCGTGTTCTGCTCGATTGCCACTAAAATCCAGGATCGGCTCGTCGAATCACCGCTCTTGTCATCCACCGAAACAGCCACTTATGACGCGCAAGTCCTAAAGTGGTATGAGGAGCTGCCGTCTATCCTTTCTAGTCCGGAGGAGCCATGTCCGGAATTTTTACAGCGCATTAGACTGATTATGAAGTGGCGTTTCCAGAACATCAGAATTGTCCTTTATCGACCATACCTCCTTACTACTGCCTTGCGACGGTGTGTTTGGGATAATCTGAATCCCGAGGAGAAGGTGGCGGTTGGCAAGTGCAGGGCTTTAGCCCTTCAGACAATCGAGGAGATCAGCCAAGAATGCATGCCGGACCTCATCTCCGGCTGGAACGCAGTGTGGTTCTGCTTCCAGGCTTGCATGGTCCCTCTTGTTTCGTTGTTCAGCGACGCAAGTATCCCTGAGGAGGTGCGAAAGTGGAAGGCTGCCATCGAAACAGCCCTGCAGTTCTTCGAGTCAGCCCGCGACTACAGCATCGCAGCCAAGAGAAGCGCTGACGCTGTCTCAAAACTCTACCAAGCCTACAAGGCTTATGCTTCGTCGGCCTCGCAGACACCAACGCCCATGCCAATGCAAATGCTACCGCCGCAGTATCAAGCTCAAATACCCTACCCAGTCAACACAATGGCCGCCCAGATGCAGCTCAACGCTCAGGTCAACCTCGGTCCAGGGCAGGCATTCCAGTACAATCCTGCTACACCGACATGGGCCAATGCGAACGACCCGACTATCCTCAACAGCTTCTGGGACGACATGATGTGGGACACCAATCTACCGGATATGTTAGAAACACCATTTGGTCTGAGCAACGACTACGAATATGCTGGCACGGCGCAGGACTCGGGTAATGCCGGTGCGTGCTGGATGCATGGAAACTAGGAAAAAGGGACCGTGCGACACTTTGTGTTGATGCTGGCTAGCATGGCTGATATCTTTTTTCAACCACCGGGCATATTACCAGAGGGTACCCTGCACCACGCGTGGAGGCAGCGATACTGGTTCCCACCAACACGGTCATAGGTGACACCTGAGGCCCTGCAGCATCATCTGGCCAGGATTATCCTGGAAGTTTGTGAAGAAACACATACGCTGTAGAGCCGCTCGTCGGTCTCGGGGAGAATGATGAACGAAGATGACGACAAGCAAGTTGTTCCTGGCTTGCCATATTCTAACCCTGCGACGGACAAGGCCTCCCATCGAACACACGAAGCGCCATGAGTGTTGCGGTCGACCGCAGCAACAACGGAAACTAGCATCGGATTGGCAAAGTCCTGTTTCACTTCTTCTTTCTCCTACCTTCGTCTTCTTCCTCACGATGCATACGGTTACCATGCATGTTCGATCGCTATTTCTTCCCGCATTGTACAAGCACATACCACCGCACTCACTTTCGTACAGTATTATAGACCAGGGCGGCGGCCCCGATACCCCAGATTTTTGCTTTGGTCAAATAGACTGCTTTCATTGTTTTTGGTTCCCTCTGCGAGTACCGAACACGCGGTATAAATGGAAATGAACCGGGAAAAGCGCGACATGTACATACATACAACGCTGGACGTTCCCGGGGTATAAAAGACCCTGCTATAGACTCGTACACTTCTCCACATTATATCATCCGAAGGCTAAACACAGCGTGCAGTGTCACGAATGAGCATGCCGAGCTTGCGTGTCATGGCTTGCATAGGCAGACGACACATGTCAACAAAAGCAATGCCAAAGTTTAACCATGGTAGAGGAGGGTGTCGTTCAAGGAATTGTTCGTGGCAACCAGGTTTTGGTACCGCACACTAACTTTAGCGGCGGAGACGTGACTTGCATGAACGATAGGACCTTGGACGAGGATCTTCGTTTCGCAGACGAACTAACGGATCTGATTACCACATACGCTAGAGTCAGAATGCGAATCCGTTGTACCAATCTACATCAAAGGTCATCAAAGATCAAGTGAAACAGCCATGGCATGACCGCTATCCGCCGTTTCTGCGGACACTAGGGTCGGTACTGCAAATGCTGGTGGAGGAGGAGGATCTTTGATAGCGGGCATCGGGATAATCATCAGCATTCCATAGCCAGGGAAACCTAGAATAGCCACAGCAACATGCAGATGTGTGTGGGTGAAACAACCACGCTATGCTCAGCGAATGACGCAGCGAGGCTTATCGATAACAGCCCTAGGGTTCCCTGCGGCTTGCGAACCAGGCATGTGACGCTGTTTTGGCACCTGTCACTGCTGCACAATGATCTGATAAAAAGACCCTGGGCTTTTGTGGTTTAATACTGAAGAATTGGGGATGGCAAAGTGGTGGCGCTTATGAGGAAGGTCTTAAAGCACTTCGCTCGAGTTTTTGCCTTAGTCCTGCCTACCAAACGACTTGCCCACCCACCCACGTGCGAGCTTGTGCGCGCGGCCGCTCGCCGCTGATCTCCGCCATGACCTGGGCCACCATGCTACCTCACCGTCGCGTGAGGAGGCAACAGAAACCTCCACACCTCCATCACCCTCAATTCTCAGCCAGCATTGCGTAACAAGCATTGCCCGTCATGGCCTCGGAACCCGATCTTCACCGTGCGATCAGCATGAAACCGCAGCCATGTGCGCGCCCCAAACTTAACCTCATGCATGGGACAATGCATGCATCCCCGCCTGAAACACGAAAACACACACTGACCCCAGCTTCAATGCAGTCCACACACATCCACACCGCTCCGAACGCACCGCAAGCCCGCACGTCCACGCCTCGAGCTTACACGCCCACGCTTCGTCCTCATCCGATGCCGGCGCAATCAAGGCCGGAGGCAACAGCACCGCCATCGAGACTACACGCGCCACGAGTGAACACGATCCTGTCGCGCACCGACATGTGTCGCACCGCACCAGCGAGGATGGCGACGACCTCGAGAGCCAGTCGCCGCCGCTGTGCAACGACCCGTACCATCTTTCCGCGGCGCTCAAGCCCGAGAGCGAGATGGCGCTGATCCGAGCTAACACGTCGAGGAAGCGCGACGGGTGTGGACCCATCACTTTGAACAGGAAAGCCAGGACGGCGCGCAACGTTGAAAAGTTCTATGAAGCGCAAAACGAGAACATCGAGCGCTTGCTCAAGCCTGTCGACGATCACCGCAGAGCTGCAAAGGAAGAGGGCGATGCGAACCATCTCAAGTACAAGATTGCCGTCATTGGGTCGTTTGTGGCGAATATCAGTCTCGCCATTCTGCAGCTGTATGCGGCCATTACGTCCAAGTCGCTGTCCATCTTCACTACCATGGCCGACTCGCTATTCGACCCGCTGTCCAACCTCACATTGATCATGTGCAATCGTGCCGTGGCCCGCGTCGATGGCCGCAAGTTCCCCTCGGGCAAAGCGCGCATCGAAACGGCGGGAAACCTGTGCTTCTGTGCGCTCATGATCACCGTCTCGGTCGTCATCATCGTCGAGTCTGTCCGCTCAATCGCCGAGCACTCCGGTCCAGGCGTCAATGACTTCTCCCTCCCATCCGTCATCGCCGTCGCTGTGGCATTCACGACCAAGTTCGGCCTGTTCTTGTATTGCTGGGCCATAAGGAACAAGTACAGCCAAGTCCGCATTCTCTGGGAAGACCACCGTAATGATCTGAGCATCAACGGCTTCGGTATCCTGACCAGTGTTGGTGGGTCCAAGTTGGTGTGGTGGCTGGATCCCATGGGCGCTATGATTCTCTCCGTCTTGATCATCTTCTTGTGGTCTAGAACTGCGTACTCTGAGTTCCAGCTGCTCATCGGCGTCACGGCTGATACGAATATGCTCCAGCACATCACTTATATCTGTATGTCCTACCCACCTCTCAACAGTACATCGGAACAATCACTAACATGTCGCAGCAATGACCCACTCCCCAGCAATCAAGCAAATCGACACTGTCCGCGCATACCACTCTGGGCCCCGGCTCATCGTCGAAGTCGACATCGTCATGGATCCAGACGAGACGCTAAGGGCGACGCACGATGTAGCCGAGGAGCTGCAGATTAAGCTGGAGAGCCTGCCGGATGTGGAGCGTGCGTATGTGCATGTGGATTACGAGACGGATCATAGACCTGAGCATAATTTGAAGAAGGAGCTGTAGGTTCGATGAGAGACGCAATTAGAAGTCGGTTGATGATTGTAGAGGCTCAAAGTGACAGAAACGCAATCAATATAGACGTATATACCCTTGGGGATGTCTCCCAGCGATTAATACAAAGCATACTTCGTTCAAGCGTAATCTAAAAGTCTAGACACAAATGTTTGATATCAAGATGAATTGCCCCTCACTTTGCTCCCTATATGTTGTGTCGAAACACTGCTATGCTATTCATACCCTATTCCTGCGGAATATACGCCCCCTGTTAATCCACCCATATCTCCACTCCTCCTGATCGGTAGTCGGTATGTAGAACAAACTAGTCACTTAACACACACCACGAAACCAAATTTCCAGCCTGAGTGGCTGTATCCCTACAGTGACAATGAACCTTCGAACATCTTATCACCATTTTGCTCAAACTACTCTACTCATGCATAGCACACACCATCGGCCGCCCCTAGCTATCCTAGCGCCATCGCTACCAAGCAGCCCAAACCCATATTCCCACCACCAAAATCTAGCAAGATACACACAATCCAACAGACACCGCCTATACACCTCCCAAAAAAACCCTTTCCACATTCCTTCTCCGCTCCACACTAAACGCCTCAATCTTGACTCCGCAAAGAACAACCTGCATCCTGCGCTCGCCCTCATATTCGACTGGCTCAACGCGTAACCGCCACTGCGCGCGCTTGACAATCCATTCGAGTTCATCCTGCTCGTCGTCGTCGGCGGCGGCGGCAGTGCGTAGGGACTCGTTGGACTCGGCAGCTGGGCCGCCCCAGAGCCACTCGTCCTCAATCTGTGAGTGGTACGGCTGAGACTGATCACGCACCCTTATAACGCGTCGTTGCGAACCTGCCACACTTGACCTTCTTATGCCGATACGACCGGATACAGCATCGACGCAGAGCGAGGCGGGCGCGCCGTCCATTTCAAGCGCGGTATCGGCATCGATTCTGACGCGCACGCGGCGCTCGCTCACGCCGGAGTTTGCGGGACTGACGGGCTGCGCGGCGACGCCGCTGCCTGTTTGGAGATACATGAGACCCAGGGGCTGGGTTGCAGGGAGACCCATTTTGGAAGCTATGACGGAGAAGAGGGATGTGATGCGTGCGAGGGTGGCGTTGTGGAACGTTGCGCGTAGATTGAGGGTTGGTAGTGTCGATTGAGATGATGGAGGTGGGGAAGTGGGGAGGTAGAGGGTTGTGGTTTCTCTGGCGGAGACTTCGAGGATGAGGATGTTTGTGCGGGCGTTGTCGTCGGTGTAGGGGCGCGCGTATGAGACGTAGCCTGGGCGTGTGGATGCGCTGACGTTTGTTAGGGAGGCTGCGGGGCTTGCTGCTTTGCTGGCTCCTGGGGAGGCACCGAAGTTTGATTGCGCGCCGGACTGCGAGCTCGAGTCTGAGTCGCCTGGTGCTTTGTCGGCGGAGAAGGATATGCCGGACTGGCGAATGTCTTCAAGACGGATGAGGATCTCAGATTGCTGGCGCTTGAGGTTGTAGGAGATTTCGCAAGGTACAAGACGCTGCTCAAGGCCTTTAAGATGGAAGTAGCGTGCGTCTCGAAGCAGCTGTGAGCGATGCTCCTCACTGCGAATCTCAATGTCATAGCCTTGGAGGATTTGGATCAGCTCAGCGAATGTCTCGCCATTCCTGTTGGGAGCTGAAGGTGGCGATATTGATGGTGGACGAAGTAGTGCATTACGGTCCAGCCCAGGAAAGACTTCGGAAGGAGTCGAAAAGAACTGCGCGAATCCTAGCGAGAAGTAGTTTGGGCTGTCACCTGGCGCAGAGAAGAGGTCGCGCGGTATCTGGAATGGCATACCGCCAATACGGATGAATATGTCGGTGCTGAAGAGCTGCTTCGTCAGACGAGGTACTGTCAATGTGAGTTTATGCTGTAGCGTTGAGGACAAGTCCACTCACGTGAGTAGAACTGTGCATCAGCGAACAGCTTGACAAATTGTTCGCCATCTTTCGGAGTGATGTGATACCCCTGGAGGTGCAGCGCAATCTGTCGGAACGTGTCGGGGTCGCGATCGATATACAACGTTCTCACGTCACCAGCCCGGCCGCCATTGTTATTTAGCTGCTCGCCAAAGAAATGCGAAAAGTATGAGGGTGCTCTAATAGTCTCAGTCTATTGATTTGCAGAACCGCGCGAAGTGGCGATGCTTACCATCTGAAGATAGCGACGCCCCTGATAGCCTGAACAAATCAGATCCTATCTGTATGGGAAACACCTTGCCAGCAGGGAGCATGTCCAGCCCAACTGGCGACTCCTGCACTCTTCTAGGCTTCGAGACATCGATTACTCTCCCTTGTGGCCCTGTGCCCTTGCTTTGTTCCTTTCGTCGTTGGAGCTCGTTGCTTTCGCGGGGTATGGGTTCGGGTGCTGGTGGTGCGCTCGCGGTTTGCGCCATTGGCGATTGGCGTGCATCTACTGGTTCTGCAACGACGGGTGAGGTGACTGAAGTTGCCGATGATTGACGTGACTTCGTCGCGCGCTTTGCTTGGTGCTGTTGAGTTTCTGTGACTGCGCTGTTAGGTTGCGACACTGCTGATCCTGGCTCAGAATCGGCTTTCCTCTTCATACCCGTCTGAATAACGGGTCTCTGAGGAGGCTTTGGGGGCGGCGACAGCGGGTTCTGCGTGTTGGCAGGAGCCGGAGTCGCGCTCTGCGAATGCTGTGGTGTTTGGAAGACCTGGTCTGAGGGCTCAATGGGCAGTGGAATGCTGAAGTCATTCGTCGTGACAGGCTGCTGTAACTCCTGGACGAGCTCGCCCTGTGGTTCGTATTGGTTCGTGAAGTCGGAGAAGTCAATTGAGTTCGTCCAGTCCCAATTCAAGGGCGCTGAAGGGCTAAATCCATAGCCAGCGTACTGTTGTTGTTGTGGCACCCCAAAGTCCTGGTACCTCGATGACGGATCTTGTCCATGCTGTAGTGGGACCTCCGTTGCGCCGGGCGCACTTGTATCGCGCTCGGCATCATAGTGGCCATACACCTGCTGCGCTTGTTGTTGTTGCGAAGCTCCGCTTGCTTGGTCAGATGTTTGAAATGCGAAGTCGTCCGCCGAGTTAGTGTGGGTGCGGTCGGTCATGTGGGATTAGCTAGCACCCAGGACACGTCTTGAGGCGACTGATAGCCTTGGGTGCTAAGGCGAATCTCGCAACACAAAGGAGAAGAGTGCGTGGAGTTGCTGATGGATAGCTGAGTAAGGTATTGAGAGGTAGCTTTCCGCGGGGACATTCCTCGATGTGGTTAGAGGTATGCAAGTGCCCTGTTGTGATGATGCTCGGCAATTTGGGGTCGAAATCTGTGGTTGCGATGCTGGCTTATGTTCACGTTGTAGAAGTATATAAAGAATGTGTTTGACATTAGTATGAACAAAAGGCATGTCATGATGTCGCTGTTTCGGGCGCAGCATGCTCGGACGAAGCCAGTTCGATCATGCTGGAAATTTATCCGTGGTTCGCCAGCGCGTGGTAGAGCTGTGAGGCTGATGCTGACATGCTGCTAGCCGGAAGCTCCTTCGCGAGTCCTGTAGCTGACATGTCATCGGCGCGCCCGCTCCGGTGTGCTGACGTGAGGCTTGGGGGGTCAATGGAATAAAAGAAGATGCAAATTGGACGAATGGCGAAAGAAAGAATCTCGCTGATTCGATCGGTCCTTGAGAAGGAACGACCTACCGCTAGGCATGTTTCATTGCGCCGCTTCGGCCGACCACTCGGCTATGCGCAGCATCGTTCCTCTCAAGAACACGATCCCTTCTACACAACTGGCGAGAGGTGAAACTATGTCGATTTGATCAAGTCGCGACGACGCAGAAGTCGGCATCTCCCAAATTTCCGAACGTCCACAAGCATTACTCGCCCCCAGCAATTTTCTTGAGATCGGAAAATGGAACATATTCGTCTCCGCTGGCCTCCGATACGCGCTTTGCAGCGCGCTGGTATGCGTCTCTCTTCTGCATTCGCCTCATGTAGTCGTACAGCTTAGGGTAATTTGTCTCGCTGAGCGGCACAAGCTGGGTTGCGCCTTCAAGAGCGAAATGCATCATGATGTCGGCACCCGAGATATTTGATCCACAGAAGAACTCGCCGGAAGATTTGCTTAGAATGTCCTCGAGGAAGTCGCAATGCTTCTTTAGCTCAGGATTGAGGAAGGTGGTCTCCACCTTGCCTGCGATGCCTCGTGTGATGGGCTTCAAGAAGAATGATACTGGGGCATTCTTGATGTCTGTGAGGACGATTGTTAGCACATGGAGGTGAGGATAGTCAAGAGATATTTACTCATCATGATCATTGCGATCATAAGTAGCGTGGAAAAGCTACCCTCGGCGTAATCCATCAGGAACTATCAGTGGTCAGCGCGGAATTCTGGGCTACCAGATCAACGTCTTGGCTGATGATATCAGAAAGAGGAAATGCCTGGGTGCAGCTAGAGAACACGAAGAGACAAGACTCTTGGGAGTCGCCAAAGGCTCCGCTCACTTGATCCTGCTAGAGGAGCAGCATCACTCACAGACTAGGAAACTACACTTACCCTGTACCTCATGAAGTCCTCATTCTCAGCCCCAACAACACCCTCCTTGCCTTCGGGATACCGCTGCGGGACCATCTGCCTACCAAAGTGTTCAGTGACATAATCAACAATGGTCTCACTTTCGGCAACAATGATCTCCTTCTCGGATCCAGCAGGCGTAATGCCAATGACTGGTGATCTTCCCAATGGATGCACAGCCTTCAAATCATCGCCAGCGCGGAACTCCTTGTTACGCCTAAACACTTTGATGTCATATTCGAGGTTTAGCTCTTCGAGAAGCCATACAGCGCGCTGGCCACGCGATTTCTCAAGCCTGAATTGGAGTCAGCAAGCTGTGTTGACGGGACCCTCGTTGTCTGGATTGTCGTATGATATGAAGTGTGGCTGTGGGGGCGGTGTGGCTTACCAGTAAACGGTAATCTTTGCACCTTGCTGATTATTGGACGCCATCCTGAACTTCTCGATGAATACACTAGGGTAAAACGGTGATGCGATGCTCAATTGCAATTGTTGATGAGTGATCACGATCTTTATCGGACGACGAAAAGAAGGACCGAGGCTCTTTTATTGTCGTCGTCACAAGTTTGATCTTACAGGCTATCGGCGGACGGTGCACCGCTCGGAGAGAATGATTGTTAGTGTCGGATGCGACCGCATCCGTCTTACCGTGTAAGTGATGCCACACAACGGCCTTGCCGTTTCGTCTGGGATAATTAGAGCTAGGCCTGACTGTCGTCTGTTCTGTGCATGTTGGAATGCTCGTAGCATGCATGTCTCGCTTTCGGACAAGGTGAAATGGGTGCAATCGGAGCCTGTATTTACCGCATACCGATTAGCTCCTGAACCACGGAGACAAGAAACATATTCGCAGATCATAATTGTTTCAAGATGAGATCCAAATTGTAGCAAGAAGTTATGGAAATACAGTCCACTGCATGAACGTCAATAGCTCTTCCCCGTCTCTAATGCCAAGCCCCACCACATCTCCCGAGAAACACCCGGCATCACCGCATCACCTCCAACCTCACCACCTTGACAACCCACACCGCACGCCTCCAAGGCCACACACCACACTAAAAACACATTCACAATGGCGGGCCACGGTCCTGACAGTACGCAATTGCTCTCCCCAGCCCAAATCCGCCGCGCAATCGCTGACAACACTCACAGTCCTGCAAAAGGATCCAGCCATCATAAAATGGGCCAGTACGTTTATCCCACACGCTGATCCCGAATCCATCCTTTCGCGAATACCAAGAAGGAGCGAGAAGCTGGATATACGAGGCGAAGGCAGAAGGTCAGGAGGCAGGCGCTGATGCAGACACAGACATGACCACCAACCGCCACAAGTACTTCCGCTGGACGCGACGAACAGCGTGGCTCTCGTTCGCATATGTCATGTTGGTGCCGGCGATGTTGGGAACTGCGGGATATATGACTGAGGTGAGTGCTGGAGAAAGAGCGGAAATTGATGCGAGAGGAGGAGGCTAATGCTGGACAGGGCAAGTGGGAGATGCGTGGGAAGAGGAGGGGAGATACGATCTCGGAGTTCTGAACCCGAGTTTGTTGGGAATGTGTAAGAAGGAGAGGGTGTATATATGAATAAGATCCACAGGATGGGGGTTGGGACTCGGGCGTCTCGTCTGTTACAACAATGGAAAGTCACAATTATGGCATATTTATACTGCTTCGAGTTATGTTTGAATATCGTTTCGACCAGGACATGTCGTGGATGGTGCCGTGGCATTGAAATGTTCCGCATGAAGCGCATTGTGCAAAGTACTGCTCCTCAAGATCGAAGTTGCGTCCACCTGGGCCTTCTCTTCAAGTCCTACTCATCCTTAGCCTCCGACTTCGCATCTTCTTCCTGTTTACTCTCGTCCTCGACATCCTCCTTCTTCTCGTCGTTGTCCTTCTTCGCCTCTTGCTCCTCCTCCCACTCCTGCAGCCACTCGACTTGATCATCATCTGGCGCAATGTATAGCGGCCGGGTAACCGCACGCGTCCAGTACATCATTGAGCGCTCGCTGATGTTGATAGCCGCGTCATCGAAAACAGTCTTCAGCGCCGCGAAGAACGCCGCACACTCTTGCTGCAGGCCGAGGACGCGGAGGCAGCGCAATATACGCGTGATGCGCAGATGGTTGTGGTCGAAGCGGACAGCCCAGTTGCGGAAGTTCTTGCGCCAGTTCTCAGCACGGACGACGTGGTATGCGAAGGGGCTGGAGTTGGATGTGGCGCCAGGAGGAAAGGCGGGTTTGGAAGTGTCTGTCGCTTCATCTTGCTTGGTAGTCTCAGCTCCTGAAGACTTTGCTGTGGTATCTATGCTCTCGGTCTCGGTCGCAGCAGTAGTCTGCCCGTCCTTTGAAGCATCTGCGCCATCTTCAGTGACGACCTCGTCCTCCTTGGTATTGACTACCTCCTCCTTCACTTTCTTCTGCTCTGCTTCGACCGTGATCTCGAACCCGTAGAAGTTCAGCATACGCTCAAAGCTCCTCCGCAGACGGTGTCGGAGGTCGCTTCGAGTGCGGAAAGTCTCCATGACTTCGCGATCAATGATGGGCGCCTCCCAGTTGAACGCTGAACCCTCCGGGACCGGAAACAGCATCTGAATGTAGTTGTGGCAGCTTTCTAACTCGCTGTCAGGCCAGCTAAGGATCTGCTCTTGTGTGCGACCATGAGCATCTCGAGCCTGGATATCTGCATCGTAGAAACGGACGATGAGTGGAGTCTTGGATGCGGTGCCAGTGGGTTTAGTGGAAGTGATGCCTGTGAATTTGAAGCGTTTGGATGATGACATGGTGCCAGATAGAGTAATTGGAGTTGAAGCTGAAGTTGAAGTTGAAGTCGTGCATTCGCCTTGGGTGGTCTGGGAAGAAGAAACCTTGCGCTTGTAGAGGTTGAAGTAGTTCGCACGGGCTGCGCAGAATTTCTCTTGCTCTCGCCTGTCGAGAGTCCTATCCATTGTTGTGGTCAGCGTGAGTGAATAATCGAGGGAGTTTAGTCATGAACCTTTGATCCAGTGGTTGCAAATAAGCGATTATGTTAGGCGGAAGTACCACAAATGAGGCTGAGAGTGCTAGGCACCAATGGCGGCGCTGAGTCGCAGAAGGCTGGTGAATGCTCCTCGTGACTATCACTCAAGAGCCTCGACAGCTGTGCCAAATCTCTTGAGTTATAAAGCACGCACAATGCTCAAGAGGCAACTGTCTGTGTCTGATGCAAGTGACGACAAGATGACACCTTACCTGATCGAGGCTAGCGTGTACTGTGGCTTCCCCATCCGCTTGATGCGCAACGTTGATCTAAACAACATCTTCGAATGCTTCGCAATATTGAGCCTTGAGGCTGAAACTCAAGCAAACCTGGCAGGCGGCCCAACGCGGGATTGCGCTGTCAGTTGAGGCTGGACGCTGCATGACGTCAATGGCGCGCGATTTGTTGAGCAACGTTCGGTTCACCCATGTGCAGACCGTTAGATCCCACCAAAACCCACGCGGCTATCTTGGTCCCTGGTATATGGCAGGGAAATGGGTGAGACAAACCTGCTCGGCCAGACGCGC
Source organism: Setomelanomma holmii (assembly GCA_010015745.1). Taxonomy (NCBI): domain Eukaryota; kingdom Fungi; phylum Ascomycota; class Dothideomycetes; order Pleosporales; family Phaeosphaeriaceae; genus Setomelanomma; species Setomelanomma holmii. The sequence continues at coordinate 255,849 of ML978163.1, forward strand.
CGCCAAATGTGTTTCGCGCTACCAGGGCGACAGCGTGACATAAATAATCTATTCATGCCCCTCCAATGGCTTACTATCACTGTTCGAAAAAGATTTGAGAAAGCTATCTCTTATCCGCAAACTTACCCCTGCCCCTGGCACTCTGTGATACTGCCAGTCTAGTTCAATCCACCAAGATGGGGGACGAAGGTAACCTTGGAAAACTTTTCACGCATGCGCTGGAAGCTGACCTCTACGGCAGACCGGAAACCGACCCCGGAGAACAATACACTCCTCCAGGGCTACGAGTGGAATGTTCCTTCCGATCAGAAGCACTACAAGAGACTTGCGATTGAATTGCCAAAGCTAAAAGCAGTTGGCTTCAACAACATCTGGCTTCCTCCGGGCTGCAAGGCTGCAAACCCCGAAGGTGTCGGCTTCGATATCTACGACCTCTATGACCTTGGCGAGTTCGACCAGAAGGGCGGAAAATCAACGAAATGGGGACCGAAGGAGGATCTGATGGAGTTGACCAAAGTAGCAAAAGAGCACGGAGTAGGCCTGTACTGGGACGCTGTCCTTAATCACAAGGCGGGCGCCGACAAGACGGAGAAGTGCCGCGTAGTCGAAGTTGACAATGAAGACCGGACGAAGGATGTCTCTGATCCATATGAGATCGAAGCGTGGTTGGGCTTCGACTTCCCTGGCCGTGGTGACAAGTACTCGTCCATGAAGTATCACTGGGAGCACTTCAGCGGAACGGACTGGGATCAGGGTAATGAGAAGAAGGGTGTCTTCAGGATCCTTGGCGACAACAAGGGCTGGAGCTCATCGGTTGATAATGAGGGCGGTAATGCTGACTACATGATGTTCGCCGACATCGATTACAGCCACCCAGAAGTGCAGGCCGACGTCAAGAACTGGGGTGTCTGGATCACAAAAGAGCTCGGACTGAAGGGTTTCCGCCTCGACGCCGTGCAGCATTTCAGCGAGCGCTTCACAAACGAGTGGATCGACAACCTGCGCGAACAATGTGGCGACGACATCTTCATGGTTGGCGAGTTCTGGACCGGCGACCCTAAAGTCATGTCCGACTGGCTCGAAAAGCTCAACCACAAATTCTCCCTCTACGACGCCCCCCTCCTAAACAACTTCGCACAACTCAGTACCACCCCCGACGCAGACCTGCGCAAAGTCTTCGACAATACGCTCGTCCAAAACCAGCCCGTGGCCGCTGTGACAGTCGTGACAAACCACGACACCCAGCCCGGTCAAACCATGGCCACGCCCATCGAGGGATTCTTCAAACCCCTCGCGTACAGCCTGATCCTACTGAGAAGCGCAGGCTATCCATGCCCGTTCTACGGCGACTTATACGGCCTGCAAAAACCCCATGAAGAACCCCCCAGTTGTGGCGGGAAACTAGCCGACTTGGTTCTCGCGCGCAAACTGTATGCATACGGCGACCAGGAAGATTACTGGGACGACGCAAACTGTATTGGTTTCGTGCGCCGCGGGACCTGGGATCGCCCTGCCGGTCTAGCATGCGTGATGAGCAATAAAGGACCCGGGCAGATTAAGATGGCGGTGGGGGAGATGCATGCGGGCGAGAAGTGGACGGATGTACTTGGGTGGGAAGAGGGGGAGGTGGAGATTGATGGGGAGGGGTATGGGCTGTTCAAATGTCCTGGGACAAGTGTGGCGGTGTGGGTGAGGGCGGATGCGGAGGGGAGGGAGAAATTTCCGACGAACTTCGATGCGGATATTTGTAGTAAGGCATAAGGTCACGAGGAAGGACATGGAGGTTTGGATTTAGACTTATACGTCGGACTAGAAAGGAAATGGTAGAGATGTAGGGTGTAAAGCATGAGTTTCAGCATCAGCTCTCCTGTGATCTTATGCAGACCAGCTTGCTGCTAATTGTCATCGCTGGTGTAGCCATATCGTGTCGTACGTAAAGCCTGCTGCGATGTGCCTCGTGAAGGTATACGCGTAGTTTTGAAAAGCTGATCGCGTTCGAAATGTAGCAGTCTGGAGGCTTTCAGCGCCTTGTCAACTCACTAGCGACTTTGTCAAAGTGCGTGAGAGCCTTCAGCTGTGTACCACCACAGATTAAAAATGCGGTCACTTCCCCATCATTTCATCGTCAGATCATAAATTCAGAGTGGAGACTTCATGATGCCATTGTAAACGCCGTCTATTGTGCAGCACATTTCCTGCTCATTCGTACTGTTACAGATGTATATCGCTCTTCTCTAACAAAGCGAATCCTGGGAAATCTAGCTCAATAGCTGCAGCACCAACGCAAACACACATGAAGCGTAAAAAGGGAACAATATCGATCCAGACCCAGATGCAGCCGTATGCAAGAGTTGTAACTTTTCGTGTATTACAGTCGTGGCTGTCCTGGTACAATCCGCTGCACCTCGTCGTCGAATTCGACCAATCGCTTATTTCGTCTTAGCAATTTCTACACCGCCTGTGGCGCCGAGAGCCTGCGACGAATTAGCATCGCTTACGGAATCAAGTTGTACTATGGGCGGTGTTGAGACTTACCTTCTTGATGTCACCGTAGATGGCGAATTGACCAGCGGTCAGAGTACCAACCATGAACAAACGAGCACCAATACCAGCGTAGCTGCCACGGAGACCGAGCTCCTTGGCGATCTTGATCAAACGGCTGGTGGTTCCCTCTCCGGGGAGACCCTTGGTCTTGTTGATCTTGGAAAGCATGGTGTCGGCGGGCTGGGAGACAATGGCGGCGGCGAAACCAGCAATGAGACCGGAGCCCAAGTTGTAGACGGTCTGCATGCCAGACGAGGTACTGTTCTTGTCGACAACGCCGTAGATGGCCTCGTTGACCTTCTCGAAAACGACGAACTTGGCCATGGTGTATGGTACCCTGATATGAGGTTAGTCGCAGATTCGCGACGATGGGTATTGAGACTACTTACTGCTTGAACAGGATAGGGCCGAATCCAGAGTAGAAAGCACCGAAGCCCTCAGTCTTCAAGATCTTGCCGAAGCCACCGATCAAGCCGTTGGCGAATGTGGGCTCAGAGACGAGACGGATACGGGTAGCCTCGAGCGGGCACAGGGCGATGTCAGCGAAGAACTCGGCGGCGGCAGACGAAGCGAGGTAGACGGCAGTGCGGTTGTTGGAAGCAGTCTCGTAGCCGACCAAGTTAATGGCCTGCTGCTTGAACAGCTCGTATCCTCCAAACTTGAAGGCACCCTGGAGGAAGTAGCCGGCGGCGGTGGGACCGAAGCCGGTCCAGACGGCGCCAGCACCCTCATTGGCGATGACTTTCCTGAAGCCACCGATCAAGCCGGAGTTGTAGGTGACGGGATCGAGTTGTATCCTGGTCTTGACGCTGTGAAGTGTGTTAGCTTGGCACTGTGTCGTCATCTGCAACAGCTCTGTCGCAGCGCACAATAACTTGCGACCAGCCATTGACGCTCGCTACAGCTACGAAAAGGCGGAAAAACATACACATCGACGGGTGTGAGGGCGCCGTGGGTGACTGAGCAGCAGACTGCACCGGCAAAAGCGAATCGCGAGTACAGCGCAATGCCGGTTGGGGCAGTCGGGTCGACCTTGGCTGCGATGTTGGCCTTTGCAGCGTCGAGCTTCGACGAGCCGGTGGCTGTGGGGGGTGCTGAGGTGGCCATTTCGCTATGAGGGGAGATGGAGCGACGACAAGTGTGGAGCGGAGAGTGTGAGGATGGATGGACGGACGGAGATAGGATGTTGATGAAGATTGAGAATCTTTTGTCTTGGCGCCCTCTCCCGGCCTTTTCCGAGTTTCCGAAGTGTGCCCCAGCAACTTCGCTGTCCACTCACGTTTCTTAGTGCTAGGCGTGCTCAACGCTTACTATTAATCGCTCAGCCCGGCGTCTGTTCTTATATTCCTGTCGGGAATGCATCTGCCGCTGAGAGTGAAAGTACACAGTTACCTTCGTTCCCAATAGTAGGTCTTGTGGTAGCTGTCCTCGTGCAAAAGCAAACGCTGCATCTCTACCTTTTCTCTACTCAATCAAAACTCTCAGATTGACCAGAAGTACTCAAATACGTAACTTTCTGTCTGGACCTCAATTCTCACATTCTCTTTAACTGACATGCACATCTCATTTCTCGGCAGTTTTGGTGTCTTACGAAACGTCAGTGCATTATTCAATGTCGGTATCCCTATTTCTGCTTAATTGGCAGGCTTCTTTCTCGACTCCTGCCAGATGGGGGGAGAGTCGGTCCACGACCACTTGCTCGACATCTTGTCCCCAGAAAAATTGGTTATGGCCGCTAACAAGAGCGCTCCACGCTTGTCGCAGTCCTCATCCACCGCTCTATTGACTACCGACCTTACGGCATTGATGTTCATAGGGTTGTAATGCATCAAGTCCGCCAGCTCGGCCTCCACGATGTCCAGTCTCTCCATCACGAAGTTCCTTAACCGCCGACCCCCATGGGTCTTGAGAGCGTTGCGGATCCCATTGCGCATATTTGTCGGTCCGCATTGGCTGGCTTTGAGAGCATCCTCAAACTTTTTGAATAGGTCACGGAGCGGCAGCCAAGGATGCAGACCATGCTTCGAAGCGCGAACAAGAGCATCCATCTCAATCGCCCAATCCCTCTGCTGAGCGTAATGCCAGCGTCGTCTTACTACCAGTAGACGACGGCATCGAGAGTCCCCTGCAGCAAGCAATTTGATGCGGTCACGGTGGTTCTGTTGGCAAGGCTCTGGGCCATCGGGACAGCGCAAGAGGTCGACAGTAAGGTTGCTGTAAGAGAAGGCTTCTTTCAGCGCAGGATCGTGTTGATAACTTCGCAGTGATAGTGAGGTAGTGGAGGGTGACGTCGGGACTTCTGCTGGTGACTTGTCTTGCTCGAAATGGAGATCAGGAAGGAAACCGTTGAGGACGTTGTAGGAGGTCCCAATTTGTATTTCTTGCAAGGGCCTAGCAGAAGGTATACCTGCCCGTAGCTCATCATGATTGGAGTTAAACTCGGTCAGACGCACCCCATATGCATAGTTCAGGTGCGAATAAAGTGGTTGATGATGTCGATGTATCTGCTCGTTCTCCGTCATGTTTTGTGGCAGGCAAGAACCAGTTCTCCATCTTCGCGAACTTGGGTAAGATGTCGACTCGTGTGCTGCCTGAGTGAAGGAGAATGAAGATCTGGCAGGATCGTTCTAGCACTGTTCACACATAACGGACCTCTTTCCTCTCACCTTGACCACAGGAAAGACCGCCGTCGTTTGGAAGGAAGGCGCGCTCGGAGCTGTCCGCAAGGTTCCTCTTTCCTTTTCATCTTCAACCATCTGCCGGAAATTCTTCAGACAAGCCGAAAGTTGCCATCGCATTCCCAGCATGCGCAAAGCATAACTCGCCGTCATGGCTTGCTGGCGGATTCTTCTGACCTTTTCGGTGACGAGTAAACACATGCTCAGCCAAATAATCTCTCGGACACCAAACGGCGCTGATAGCATATGCGTAGAGAGTGTCGCTGCTACTTGGGCCTGGATGCGCTAGAGGTTGAGATAGTAGATGAGATTTATGAATAGGATGTCAATGTTACAACATGTGACGTATCGTACAGCTCATCTGAAGATCAACGTGAGTGTTTGTGATTGAATGCTAGCAATACTTTTGGGCACGCCTTGTGTGAATATCATGATAGGTCAAGATCGTATCTTGACTCATGAACAAGAACTACATTGAAGTCATGTGTACAATAGATATCATCCGTACCCCCTTGGACTAGGCACCCAGGCAAGCAAACTAGCCATATCCGAAATGAGAAATGTCGTCTCATTAAATGCTTCAGTGAATCCACCAATGCAATGCATCATCTATCACTTAGATCGTCCCGGCCCCAATCCTCCAGCCCACCACCCCGATTCATCCCAAAATCTGTTCTCAGCATGCGCAACCTCTACCGACCGTGCCATTTTCCGTCTATCCAGATGCAGATCCGCGTGGCCATTCGTCAACTCGCGAGTCGTGGTTCTCTGTAGCCCAACCTCTTCTGGTGACTCACATTCGGATGCCGAAATTGGCGATGCGGAGCGGGGCGTTGATGATGTGGGCGATGGTGTTGAATCGGGGGAGTATATGGTGGGTATAGTGCCCATTATGCGTCCTGCAGCGAACACGCAGCCGCCGACTGCATGCCGGATCAGCGAGTCGCCTGTTAAACTGCCGGTTATGAAGATGTTCTTTGCGACTTCGAGCGACATCTCGGCTTTGGTGCGGAGTGTTCGTCCAGATATTAGAGCATCAGTGTTCACTGGCAGAACTTGGTCGGGATGGCTCATGATTCCGGTGCGCAAGTCGTTTGAGAGAAAGTCCAGTGTGCCTCGCTTGCCAACCACGTAGTCGAGCCCGCCGACTTCGCGCGTGAGTTCCTCGCCGGTGTTGAGCCGAATGGTGACTGAGGCAGTACCAGCCAGTCTAGATATAGATACACCAATTATCTCTGCATTCGGCATTCCTTCATAGAGCGCCCAATCGCGCTTCTGGAAGAATGGGTTCGACTTGCGTCGCACCAGAGGCGACTTGGCAGCCTTGCTCATGCTGGAAGCAATTGCTGCAAGTTTCATCTGTCTATAGACAGTCGCATATTCCGGATATGCACTATGGTGACAGCCACGCAACGGTGACGGCCGCGTCTCTGGAGCCCATTTGAAAATGTGAATGATCCTGCGCGTCGGCGGGGTAGATATGATTACGTCTGCAGCAGAGAAGCCAGACCCAATGACAAGAAGTGGCTGTTGCGCAGAGTTCGATTCTGCAACCGGAGCCAGTAATGCTGGAGGCGGGATGTTGACTGTGAAGGTTCCAGATGCAAGGACGAGGTGCTGGCACCGTATGCCCAGAGACCCAACAACGAAGCCGTCTCTCGTCCGACAGACATCATCACCCCTGGTTTGAGCATGGACACTATCCGCAATCCCCACTGCTTGCGGGTATGCCCTCAGGTAATCTGCAAAGTCAGTCCTTGAAGGTCGCACAAAGTCGCATCGGTCCTGCTTCTCGTTCTTTGCCAGATGTTCGGCATACGAATATCCTGGCAGGGAGAGTTGCTCAGCGTAGCTCAGCGTACCAATCTCTGCGCTCGCAGAAACTGGGTTATCTGCCCATTGACCTCCCGCATGCAGTGTGTCACCAATTGCTACGTGCGAGACGGCCTTCTCAGGCTCGTACCGCCATTCGATGCAAGACGTCGGATTCACTTCTGTATCCGCATTCGGCCTGATCAAGGTATCGAGGAGCGTATTGACAGGCAGTGCTTGTGTCGAGTACCGTAGCGAAGATGCAAAATGCGCGTATAGATCGGACGTCAAGTGCAGCAAGTTCGGCTCTTTGGATAGTTTCGAATCGAGGATAGCGTCATGATGTCCGCCAATGTAGTACGGCACATGGCCGTGCAGTATGTAAGACAGGATGAGCGCCGAAGGGCCATTGCCTGCATTTGTCAGCGAGATTCACTATCCAGCTCTACCCACATCAGACGCACCGATGATCACCGTGTCGACGCATTTCGGGAGCGAGCGAGCCATGGACTGCGGCGGCAGAAAAGGGCCATGAGGAGAGTGGGATCAGGAGCGCGACGAGCCGACCGGGCGACAGGGCACGTAAATAGTGTAAGACTTCAACATGACGGATGTTAAATCTTCGGCGCTAGCAACGGCCTTAGTTCCAGTGGGGTGGGTGGATCGAGCATCCGCTCGGGTCTCGTCTTCCCTAGAAGGCTATTTTACGAGAATCGCGGAAGTTGCGGCAGGCGTTGTTGTGGGAGGATTGACACGCCTCTACTTGTGCATTATTGCGTGTTTTGGGGGCGTCTGCAGGAGATGCGTGGTGGCTGCACGTAAGTAACGCGTGAGAACGAATGCGAGGGCTGCTTAGCAAGACGTGGGGTGGTGAGGTCACCGCATTTGGAGCTTGAAGGTGCGGGGCAGCCAGGTACAATGCTATCGAACTTCATTTATCGAAGAAAGCCGACTGTGGTATCTGACATGTCCAACTCATCGCAAGGTATCAAAATCGTCAAAGAAGGTCCTGAATGTGTACACGAAGTTGCAGAGGGAATGATATCCCTGCTGCATAGAAAGGAAGAATTTGGCAGTCTTAGATGCCCATGTACTCCCCCACATGCTACATCCGCTTCTGGTCCGCCTGTACACCGGTAACCTTGATCATCCTGGCACAACAGACGACGCTTTCAGTACCTGTACGTGACGGTATTACGCTCTGCGATTGGCGACACATCGTTGTGCGACTGCCGAGGAGCATTTGCGTCAGGCGTGCGTGGTCGTCCCCCAGCTGGGTAGTCGCGCGCATACTCTTCTTCCTCTGAGATCTGAGGTGCTGCGCCATGCATGGTCAGGTTGTTCGCAGAGCTCTCCTGTCGGCCTAGGTAAGAAGGTGTCGACTGGTAGCCGGGGTGATAGGAGTCGGGTGAGCCTCCATAGCCGTTCGATCTGGGGTTATGGATCGCGCCAGGTGGAGGTGTGTATGTCGAAGTATGGTGGTCTGCGAACGGATTGTCGTCGGTGCCTGTAGTAGGCGCGTTCGGTTGCTGCCGATTGCTGCCTGCTTGCAAAGATGGAGGAAGCGGCAGCTCGTCACTCTTGTAGCCTACCGGGTTGGGTGGCGGAGGGCCGGATGGTGGTGCGTAAGTTGAGGTTGGAGGGGGCGAGTACGTCGAGCTTGGAGGCGAAGTATAGCTCGTGTTATGCGGGAGTGCATATACTGAATTCGCGGGCGGCGCATAAGTCGAGTTCGAGGGCGGCACGTAGGTCGACTCGCGGTCTGCAACATTGATAGGAGGTAGACTGGGCGCATCGGTTCGAGGTGGCAGTCCAGGCGTGTCGTATGAAGTTGGAGGAACACCCGCTGGAATATTGTTGCTGTTCACCTGTGAGATTGGAGGAGATGGCGATGGCCCTCCATGGAGACGGCGAGCTTGAAGGATTGCGCGCTGATGCTTGGAGGCAGCTAGAGACAGCTGCTCATTGGTCTCGATGAGGGTAAGCATGGTATCGTCGTCTGGCGCTGGGTTATCGCAAGCAATGTAGCCATGAATGCTCCGCTGCGCCGCCGTGCATCGTTCTGCAAACTCTTTGACCAACTCGTTGCCGATGAGCTCGTTTGTTGGTGTGGACTGGACAAGTTGCAGGAGGAGCTTCGCCGAAGTTCGCGCTTCCTCAATGCGCCCCACGAGCTCGACTGGCGGTGGCAGTCCTTTTGACCTTGAGCTATGTCCTCCACCCGAGCTGAAGCCGCCTTGTATTTGCTGCCCGTTCCAAGCTGGCGCATCGAGCTTTCTTGGCCCGACTTGCTTCGCTGCGCTCGCCATGAGCCCCTTCTCCTTCCTCCACATGGCGAAGAGAGCATTGAGGTTAGTGTCGTAGGCCTTTTCGCGCTCCATAGAATCCATGGACTCTCGAAGTATTTGCGACACACTCGGATCCTGGCCATTGCGCAACAGGTGCTTCACCGTGTCGGCGAACTGCTTGTCCAGATTCTTGGTGAATGACTGGCCCGGATTGTCGGCCAGAATCCGAATGAGCATGACGGCATTGTACTGGACGTGAGGGCGATCGTAGTTCTCCTTGGAGAGAAACTTGCGGATCTGTTGTGCTGCCGCGGCGGCAGCTGTGGGACTGGCGACAGCGGATTCGACGATGGTCGGAAGATGGAGCACTTCCTCACCCTGTCCCTTGTTTGTTAGCAGGCGCGCACGAGCTTCAAAAAGGAATACACACCGAGTTGGCGGCGCCAGATTCACAAAAGAGCCTCTGTCCGGAGTTAGAGGTATTGCGCGAGTCGCGATGCTGTCTTGCGACCTACCACTCCTCTCGCAGCGTTGGCCTCCGGTGTGTCCGCATTGGGGTCGATATTGACATTCTGGGCTTGAGGCGCTGTTAGCGACAGCTGGTGATACAAAAAGGCAGTCGCGACTCACACGACCGCTTGCGCATCAAGCTGCCTAGGTTGAGGCGCTTCTTGAGCTCCATGTCTGCGACAGCCTCGCGGGGTAGTTCCGCAATACGAGTGTGGAGTCTGGCTGTGGACAATCGGACACTGTTCGATGCTGATGGAGGCTATGGCGACCTCGAGGGGCGCTGTAAAGGAGAAAGTTGACTGTAATTTGCGAGAGCAGTACGCGCGAGGCAACCCAGATGGCCATTTACACGAGCCCACGGACATTTGGCTGCGCCTCACCGCCAAGAGCGTTGCGCATACCAAACGACGTCAACTGCCGCGTATAACGTGTGGCAGCCATTAGAAAGAGAGTGCTGCACTACACATTCTGACCAAGCGAGGAAGAATTCTTGATATTCCAAGACGACATACGCGTCCCAGGGACGTGGTTTCCGATGCCAAGAGACTCCGCTCCACTTTGCATACGTTTGCCGGACTTTACACATCACATTGGACGACTGCAAAAATGGTAGTTCAATCGTATCTGTAAGACGCACGAGGGTCTCCCAGTCGCACGAGGGATGCATCCGCTGTGTCATGCAGGGTTTGCAAGGCTCGGCAGCTAAGTGGATGACAATGGAACCCACTACATGTGACGAGAAGCTGGGGGGATCTGTGTCCTTCAAAGGTGTCACGGTACCTCCACTGAAGATGAAACAGACTGACGCCATCCAGATCTCACCAATTCTGGCGGGCTGCCGCGCGAAGCCTGACTGAGCTTCGAAGCCACGGAAGGTTGCCGAGAGAAACGAATTTCAACAATAGAAGAGCAACCTTGGGACGAATCGCTGACGCTCTACGATGATGGTACGCCTTCGACCTCGGCTTGCGCCACAGCATGAGTGGCTAGGTATGAGAAGAACAAAGGCTGAAAGGATTGGTACCTGAACCAGTCTGCGCCTCAGTGAGACTTGTCTGACTTCACACGTCGCACACCCGGTCATCTCTGTGCGGAGGCAAGTTTCCATTTTTCTTTGCTTTGCTGATGATGCTAGGTGTGATGTGGCAGGCAACCTGGAGACGATTGCGGCTCGGCAAGCGATCATCCCCCGCAGCCCACCAGCCACGACTCACGCCTTCCCTGTCAGACGTCATATGCCTTGCGCTTGCTATGCATGAGACTGAACAGGCGCCTTAGCTACATCACGAGCAGCCGCTGAAACTATATGACTGCACCATGGCCCTCAGCCTCTCAGCATCTCGTGCAAAACACTCCCCTTCTGACCCCCATCCCCACTAGGCTCCCAAACCACCTGTCAGACCCCAGAAACCTTCAAAATGGCTCCTGAATCCGCCAGCGCAATGGCGGGCCGTGCCAGGCAGCGCATGCAGCAAGACGAAGAAGATCGCATTACTCGCGAAGCTGGCAGTTTCGCTGAATTCGAAGCCGACATGCCAAAACTCGCAAACCGATTTTCCTTCTCGCTCAAGGACAACCTCTCCTCCTACCTTGGTCGCAACAACCCGTTCTACGAGGATGTCAACCCAGAGACCGACTATGTCTGGCTTCTCGACAACACTGCCTATCAGAATCGCCTGGGAAGATGGAAAGCCGAGTTTGTCGCCGCATACTTCGTCAAGAACAGTGGCAAGGATCTGTCTGAAGTAGTGGGGTGGGTCAGTGAGAGAATTGGCTTGGCGGACGACGACGAAGCAAAAGCAACCATCGCAGACAGAATTCAGCCTCTGCTAGACCAGATCCTCCCTGCTCACGCTGTGGAGATTGACCTACATGGTGTTAACGTCAGGCTTGGTCCAAGCGGACGTGATGGCATCAGCTCTGACGAGCTAGCCATTCCAGGTACAGATTTCAAGGATGGGCAAGTTACCACAGCGAAAGCCCTACACGCTGATGCTACACCACACAAGATCCACTTCGCCAAACCCAAGGGCTGGGCGGTCTTGAGTGACGTGGACGACACGATCAAGAAGACTTTGACCTCGTCGCCCATCGGTATCTTGAAGACGACCTTCGCCGAAGAGCCGGAGCCCATCAAGGGTATGCCAGAGCTGTACAAGCATATCCATCAGAAGCTTGATAACCCACCCTTCTGGTACCTCTCTGCATCGCCTTACAACCTCTATCCGTTCTTACGCAATTTCCGCGATACATACTACCCTTCCGGCACGATGATCTTGCGCGACGCTTCATGGATGAACTTGGCGGGATTCTTAGCCAATCTGACGCAAGGCACCGAGGCTTACAAGGTAGACCGCATCGAGAAAGTCAACCGCTGGTTCCCAAAGCGCAGATTCATTCTCATTGGCGACTCGACGCAGTCAGATCCAGAAGCCTATGGCGAGTCTTACCGCAAACATGGCAAATGGGTCGGAGCAATCTTTATTCGCAAAGTGATGGGAGTTGAGGGCATGGACGAAGAGAAGAAGAACGCTCCAGAGCGCTTCGAGAAGGCTTTCAAGGACGTACCCAAAGACATCTGGCATGTGTTCGAGGACCCACAGGAGCTATATACGAAGGTTGACGCACTCGTGGCGCAGAATTAGGACTCGAGCGATGACAGTACACCTGGGTGTATATGTCTAGAGAAGACATGAGGAATCCGATTTCGTTTAGCGTTTGGCCGCAAGATACCACGAATTTTTCATTTATTTCGCAACGTACACGAGACTGGAGCACATCTCATATCCACATTCACCTTGGCGGCGTTTTGTATTCGCCCATAACATCATTCCTTTCATCATATATGCCTATTATATTCCGTCGATGGTCCTTGCTCACGCGCCTACATCACTGTATCGAGATGTTGTTGTCTTCAATAACGAATTTGAGGCGAAGGTTGGCTGTCACAACCCGCCTTCACCGTCGAGTCGACTATTGAATGCAGCGACACTCGATGTCGCAGCCACTTTACTACTCTCTCACTTTTTTCAGCAGAGCGCGTATGCTCCTGCAGAGCAATATAAAATTTCACATCTCACTATTCTACTTCAACACAATCATGGCTACCGGCAATATATACCTTGCGCCAGATCCCACGCCGTTATACATCCTCCTCGTCATGGCCATATGCCTTTGCATGTACTTTTGCTTCATTGGCGTTATTATTGTACGCCTCTGGTTCTACCAAGGTGCTCTTGGACCGGAAGCACAGAAGTACATGATAGTGCCATTGCACCAGAAGAACAAGCCCGCACAACCACGACTAGCGACCTCGAGTGCGGCGCGTAGCAACAGACACACTGTGTTCCCTCATATTCAGGAAGCGTATCATGCTGATAGGTCAACAAACCCTTTCTCTGACGCGCATGCGATCGATGAATCGTTGATTCATTCTACGACCGTACCCGAAATTCATATCGAGGACGCAGATAACGATATTGACGATTTGGACAACTTCGAAGATCCAGCTCGAGCACGCACATACATCGCCGAACAGCGCCGCATCTCCCGTATTCCTGCTTTCGATCAGGATGACTGCGGTGATGGTACAGAATTCCCGGGCGTGCCGTACGCAACACAACCCGTAGAAGACCTTCAGTGGCGCGGGGTGAATGAAATTAAATCGTATCTTAAGCTCGGTCTGAAGAAGGAATTGAGCATGGCAAATTGGCTCACCATCGACAACTCCTACATCGAGATGCACGAGGCGCGTAACACTCTCTTGGCTACGAAGCAGCGGGACTGTATTCAGATAGAGCCAGATGCCATGGGCGCATGTGAAGAACTGCTCGGCCAAGTCGTACAGCATATGTATCTCAAGTATCCAAGTTGCTTTTCGCAAAAGATGAAGAGTTTGCGGAAGTACATTCGAAATGAGTGGACCGGGAAAGAGTATGGTATCGCGAAGCCGTTTGAGCGACCGGCCCTGGAGATATGTGCCAGACTAGCAGTGGAGGACTTCTGCATCTTCATGAAGGACGATTTCACCAGGAAATGGTATCTGTAAGCAGACAGTTTGCTCCACTTAGATATACCTAGACTGATACAGGCATCAGCACAGCAAGCGCAACCCTGTTTCCAGCAGGCTACATAATACGCAACTATATCGGCAAATCCATCGACGAAATCGTGAACCGTGCCAATAGCCCTCTCATGCTATGGTCCTGTGAGCATGTCCTGATCCACTAATCTCCAAGCTCATAGCTGACAAGTGATAGGTCTCCCAGATGTTTTTCACCTCCATCACACATCCACAAACCTCTTCACAAGACGCACCACATTCATACAGACACGCCCGAGCGGCAAATCTCTCGCAGATACACTCTTCATCAAGCGCCCTGTCGACCTCTTTAGCGGACACATTCACAATCTTATGCCTTCGAGTCTGTACGTGCGACGCGAGTACCAGACGTTCCGTCTCTTGCCAGTATCTGGAGCGATTGTAATGTCGACGCGCATCGAATTTCGAAGGTTGACCGAGCTGGGTCAGAGCGAGAAGGAGGAGTTGTTGCGCGAGGTTGACCAGTGGAAAGAGGAGGAGGCGACTTTCAAGGGAAGGGAATTGTGGGAGTACGCGGTGAGGGGATGGTGTGGGGGTGGGGACGTGTTCAGGGACGATATGACCTTCATCGATTAAAATTACTCATAGTCTCCTCTTTCTCTACAGCTTGCCTATCTCCTTTGCTGAAAATCCAATAGTTCCAAAAACTCCAGTTCAACGAGTATGATGAAAGTAAGCGTAATCCACAAGTCCCGAAACACTACTTCAACGCAACAACAATCTTCTTCGCACTCACCCCCTTCTTCTGCATCTCCATTCCTGCCTGGACACTCTCCAACCCTTCTCCAACCACCACCGGCTCTGGCAAAATCTGAAACTTCCCGCTCGCCAATGCTTCCGGCAGGAAGTCGCCATACACAGCGTCGCCAACAGGACTGTTCCATATAGACCCAAATACGATGCTGAGCTTGATACCTCTCAGCTTTGACCGGACGAAGATCGTGAAGACAGCTTTGAGTAAAGCCAGGATGATTTTGAGTAGGGCGAAGCGTCCAGGATTTTGTGGAATCGGGAATGTAGCCATGGCAATCCTTCTGTCGCCTTGACATCTGCTAAGCACGTCCAGGCAGCGAACAGCCGAATTCTCGCCCATCGCGATGGCTCCAGCTGATATGCGTTCTTTCATTGCAGACACGATCTTCTCGACAACCCTGGCGTCGTTGTAGTCGAACACCTCTCTTGCACCCAGGCTCTTCAACAGCTTGAAGTTCTTCGGCGACGATGTCGCGATTACTTCATACCCCGTAGCGACGCCGAGTTGAATCGCATTCAACCCCACGCTCGTCGACCCGCCCCAGACCAGCAGCGTCTTCCCCGTAGGCTTGGGACTGAGTGACGGATATCCCAATCCCAATTGCTCCTTCTCAAACAAACCCGCAGCAGCGGTCGCCAGCCCCAACGGCATCGCACATGCCTCTTCAAAACCTACATTATCCGGAACGCGTACAGTATTCTGCTCCAGCAGCGTCGGATATAACTGAAACCCGCCATGCGCCGCAGTACCAATCTTGGGAACAGTGCTCAATGCCTGGCCCACGACACGATCACCGATTTTGAACCGTGTCACGGCAGAGCCAATCGAAACGACGGACCCAGCGACGTCGCAGCCGAAGATGTAGGGGTATTTGATCCAGCCAAAGGCCAGGGCAGTGCCTTGTTCCTGCACGACCCAGTCGATGGGGTTTATGGCGATGGCGCGGTTTTTGATGATGATTTCATCTGACTTGGGGGTCGAATATGGGGCTTCGTCGACTTGAAGGCGTTGTTTGGGGGAGAGCATCCATGCTGCACGGTTGGTGGGAGTGGCAGACATGATGTGTGGCTGTATGTGGTCGTGGTCGATTGGTGGGGCCAATACGGAAGAGTAGGATAAGCTGAAGTCCGAGAATATGCTGAGCACTCTTCCACTGAAATTTGATATGCTTCAATGTAGAAAGATGATTGTTGGGGTTATTTCGCGGGGAGTATGAATATCGGTTTCGTGTGATGCAAGTTGCAGTATAGTCGAGTTCTTGTTGGAGCTTTCATTCTGCAAAGCTGTCTCTATATATATGTTTAGATTACGGCCTTAAGCTTTTCACAAAGAAAGCTTGGTCGACGTGTGTACGATGCGCGGATGAAGACGCGGATCTAGACACGGAGGAATTGACCAATCATGTCAAAACTAATTTCATGAATCAGGCGCTTCGAAGTAAATCAGCCAATGAGAGAAGTGGCGGTGCAAGTGGCTGTGCAACGGAGGTCAATGAGATAATGCAAAGCGGACGTCCGTCTCATCTTCAACACACACCATCAAGACTGCATTTCCACTTTACCTCCGCCACTGCACTGATGTTCTTCCGTGCGGCTTGAGCGATCCACCGATCCGAGGGATGAGTCAGGTTATTAGCCAGACGTAGTGTGCGGACATGACATCCTCCTCCGCGTCTTCAGCGCGATTGCTTGCACGCAGAGGCAGGGAAAAGCCTCAGTTGTCGTGCAACTTTTGTAGGAGGCGGAAGTGAGCGCGTGATCGATTCGATCTTCTGGGCTTCTTCACTAATCAATGTTCAGACTGCGCTGCGATCGCAAGCAGCCTTGCGATAGCTGCATCAGGTTGGGACAGGCTTCAATATGCAGCTTTCCAGCTTCTCAAGCCTCGCCTGCCAAAGGGGCAACCCAGAATCAATTACAGGAGCGTATCGAGCATCTGGAATCGCTCGTGCGATCTTTGGTGCCGAAGCAGGAAGAGCAAAGCGACGTGCCGACCATTGGAACGGTTCCAGATTTTGGCTCTGGCACCACCACAACTGATTTTCGAGATAACCTCGCGTCTGACTTTGGTCGCATCAATCTACAGAGCCAAGATTCGTCTTACGTTGAGAGTGATCATTGGTCAGCTATCCTCGACGAGATTAGCGATCTTAAAGATATGGTGTCAGACCAAACGAATGGTCTACATGGTGACTCTGGAGGGGACTTAACAAGCATGCCCGGTACAGATCTCTTCCTCTCCTCCCTGTATCCGACCACCAAGATGGAAGTTATAGCTGCTCTTCCTCCCCGGATAGTTGTTGATAGCCTCGTCACAAAGTACTTCGAGTCAGCAGACATGCCTGTCACCCTTATCCTTCATCGCAAGGTCTTCCTCAAACAATATGAAGCTTTCTGGAACGATCCGCTTGCCACCTCCGTCATGTGGCTTACCATTCTATTCGGCATGCTATCCATGGTTGCCTACACTACGCTGCTTTCCAACGGAGGTCCCGATGAATTGGACGAGCAGTCGACCGCTGAATATAAGCACATTGTCACGACTTCAAGAGTGAAGATGATACAATGTCTGCGGCAAGGCAACTATCTCAAAGGCATGCCACACACCATTGAAGCATTGCTATTCATGCTTCAAGTGGAGTATATCCAAGGCGAGGATAGACAACAAGGCTGCTGGTACCTGGTCGGGACCATCGTTCGTGTTGCCCTGAAGATGGGCTACCACCGCGACGGATCTCATTTCCCTGAAATGTCAATCTACGAGCAGGAAATGCGCCGTCGTACTTGGTACATTCTGATGCAGTTCGACATCGCCTCAGCATCTCAGGTCGGCTTGCCACGTATCATTAAGCAAGCACAGTGCGATACCGCTGAGCCAAGCAATTTGCTGGACGACGATTTTGACGACATCACTACAGCTCTGCCTTCCCTACGGCCGGAAACAGAGCACACGCTCTCGCAATTTCTGGTATACAAGACCAGAATCGTCTCAGTATATGGCATGATATGTGACTTCACCACATCATCCCAGCAAAGAGACTACGGCGAAGCTATGCGCCTAGATGCACTACTCAAAAGTGCATATACCAACAAACCCTCTATTCTCGAGCTTAGACCCATGCAAAGCTCCATCACAGACGGTACAGACCTCGCAACCCGGCGCCTGTATATGGCTATGTCGTTCTACCACGCTCAGATGACACTGCATCGCAAGTTCATGATACACGCAAAGACTAACAGCAAGTATGCTTTGTCGCTCACTGAGTGCGTGGATGCCGCGCTGGCTGCCCTGCAGTTGCAGTCTGAACTTTTCGAGCAATGTCAGCCTGGACGAATGCTGTACGCGCATCGCTGGAAAATCCTTTCTCTGATCCAGTCCGAGTTCTTGCTTGCGACAACGATCCTATGCTTCAATCTTAACGATGATGTGGTGCATACAAGAAGACCAAATGTATCACTGTACTCGGATGAGAAGTGTCAGCAAAGTGTGGAGGCGCTTCGGGCTTCGCTGGACATCTGGGAACAACAACAGGACATTTCCAAGGAAGCACGCACAGCTGTCCAGGTAATCAGTGTTGTCTTGAGCAAGGCTCAGGAATATGAAGAAAGCCGCATCGCGAATAACTTCAAGGCCTCGCAATCAGAGTCTAACTCAGTCTGGAAGGGGCCGCCGTCAGACCACAGCACTCACTCGTCCCAGATAGGAGAACGTGTCTCGACGGCATCGCAATCGAGTTCAGAGCCATTCACGATGTACACGCCCCCGAGCGCGGGAATGAATGCCTTTACACCGTTGGAATTTGCGTCTGCGGGTCCACAGTCTGATCCCTTGGCAGGTTTCGACTACGGTACCAACGACGCGCTGTTTGATATGGACATGTCGTGGGATATATGGCTTGAAGTTCCGCAATTTCTGGAAGATCAATAGATATTCTGAAATCGGGAACAGTACCGGCTAGGCCAGTAGTCACACACTCTCAATAGTAGCCTTGGTCCTGGTTTTGATTTGTGCAAAGAAGTGCAAGGTAAGAGCAACGCTAAGCTCGATTCCGCGGAGGGCACGGGCCGAAGCTCTCAGTGGCTCCACCTTTCGTCACCACTACTTACAAATCGTGAATCTGAAGTGCAAGATTATTCACGGCATCACACGGTGAACTTTGTGAATAAATAGTCCACATCCTGACATTTCTTGCCGATATCCTTACCAGAATATCTCCACAGGATTGTTCGGCGTCATGGCTTCATCTGGAAAAGAAGTGTTCCTAATTGGTCCTGGGTATATTGGACGCGAAGTTATTGGCCGCTTGTTAGAGAATGGATACAGAATTACTACCCTTGTGCGTCGGAAAGAAGCTGTCCAAGAGCTGGAACGAGACGGCATCAGAACCATCATGAGCACTATAGACGACAAGGACATCATCACGGAACAAATTGCCAAAAGCAACATCGTCTTCCACACAGCTACCGCGGACCACCTGAAATCGGTCGAGGCTGTCATCTCAGGCATTGATCAACGATAAGTAAAAGTCTCCTGACTATCTACATCCATACAAGCGGTTGCAGCTTCTTGAGCGATGACTCCAATGGCGAATAGAAGAGCGACATGGTCTCCTCCGACAAGAAACCAGATGACATGGATGCGAGACCAAATTCCGCCTCCCATCGCTTGATCGATCTCGCCATCATTAGAGCGAGGCAGCGCCTCGGAAAGAAAGCAAAGATTTTCATCATGTTACCGCCTTTGATCTATGGTGCGACCCAACACGGCCGCTTATCGATACAAGTTGTCACGATGGCACGTTTCGCTATCAAGCACGAATACGCTGGGTTTGTTGGGAAGGGAAAGTCTGTCTGGGGACTCTTTCATGTCAAAGACCTTTCCTACGGATACTTAACGATGCTGCAATGGCTGGAACGGTCCCCAGTTGATGCTGCACTCGAGCATCCGTACTTCTTCTGCGAGAACGAACCCGAAATATCGGTACGTACAACCTTCCGAACATATTCAAGCATCATCTAACTTGAGTTATAGTGGGGCGATATTGCTGTGTTCATTGGCAAAGATCTACATGCTGCAGGGAAAATACCAGACCCGACTGCACGAGAAATTCCTAAAGATCAATACGATGATCTCTTTGGCAACTACAGCGTGGTCGTGATTGGGCAAAATTCCCGTAACAGGGCAGACCGACTGCGTGATCGCGGTTGGCAGCCGAAGGAGCGTGGCGTGCACGAGGCATTCACAAAAGAGGAGCTGCCAATCTTGCTCAAGGAAACAGGTGAATTCAAGGGATACGGTAGAGCTGCTGCATCTGGAAGTGGTAAGGTAGTGTCGGGTTCTTCTTGATGGAAGTCGACAACATCATGTTGCCGCGTGTATATGCTCAACGCCGCGCCTTTTCTTTCCTTGGTTTAGCGCATACGGCTCCATGATTGCAATCGAGCGTTACTCGATTGTGCTCTGCGCGACAGTTTGAAAGAACTCCACTCGCTTTACCATGGCAACTGCAGTGCGGAGAAGCGGTTCCGTTGTGGTGAATCAGATGACCATCCGTGCCGAAGTTGATCCGTGTGTGAGGAGCTGAAGTTCGTGTGAATTATATGAGCACCATAGCTCACTTTCTGAAATCATTCTCAAGCAATTCTTATTTCGTGAAGCATCGTTAAGTCTTCCAATCGCGATGAGAGCACTACGATTCTACGCCAAGGGAAACATACGATTGGACGATGTCCCAGCTCCGTTAGTCCAACATTAATGCCGTATTCACTGAGACCATGCTAATGCTAACAACCTATACAGCACTTGTGCACCTGATGAAGTCCGACTGAAAGTAGCGTTCTGCGGTACCTGCGGAACCGACCTCCACGATTTCCTACGCGGCCCAATATTCCCACCACAACATGGCGAGCGCAATCCGCACACCGGCGCCTCACTCCCAGTAATCATGGGCCACGAGATATACGGCACTGTGGTCGAAGTCGGCAAAGATGTCAGTGGAGTGTCCATTGGCCAAAGAGTTGCAGTCAATCCAGCCATGGACGACCGGCATCACGGCAAACCTCAATGCAAAGCCTGCCTCTCTGGGTATCATAATATCTGCACGGGTTCGACCTTCTGTGGCCTCAATGCCACTGGTGGTGGGTTTTCCGACGAGATTACAGTCAAGCCGCTTGCTTTGGTCCCATCACCTGACAACGTACCGCTGAAGCTAGCTGGTCTCGCCGAACCTCAAGCAGTCGCCGCACACATGATTCGCATCTCTGGTTTCCGCAAAGGCGATAGCGCCGTAGTCCTTGGTGCTGGTCCGATCGGCTGTGCGCTGACGTTCCTGCTGAAGCACAAAAGCGCAAGCAAGATTCTTGTCAGCGAAATCGCAGCTCCCAGGGTGAAGCAAGCTGCTTCGTTTGGTGCAGATAGGTGGTCAACCCCTAGGACAATTCTGGGTCGTCCAGTCTTGTCGTAGCTGCAGTACATGACCTCATGGGTGAGGATGGCGCTGATATTTCTGTTGACGCGTTGAAATCGTGCTCCCAGCCGTCACTTCTTCGACGTCAGCCCAGGAGCGAGGTAGGCTCTCAATAACAAGCAAATGTTCTCTAAATCTCATCGAATGTATGATTATGTTCTGAGACTAACGATAATCTAACTGGTCGCAATCGTCCCGAACTTTCGTCCTAAGTCAATGAAGGCATGAAGAAATGAATCATTGAAGTTACCGATCAGTTTCAAGTTTGAAGAGCTCCAATCTACAGGATGCAGATAGCCGTTGCTATCTTGCATGCTACCAGTTGTACCGGGCGTCATCAACTGCATCGAATTACTGTATCCTATGGGACTTGCTGCCGAGACGGATTGTGCGCAACTTGTCGCTTGTGCTTCGATCTCATTCGCCTTGCCATCGGTGGAGTTCAATTGTAAGAAGTCGAAGACGCGCAAGACCCAGGGTGCTGGATCCCACGAGTCGCGCACTTCATTGAGAAGCATCTGGCAAAGGTCTAACGATGCGCACGCCATCTGTGCCTGTACTGTGTCTGAATGGCGATGTTGTCGATAGAACACGATTCCGGCCACAAAGAAACCTGCGAAGACCTCGTGTGGTAGCTGACTAGTTATCTGCTTAGTAACGAGTGCAGCAGCGGTTGAAGAGATCATTTGTGCAGCTGGCTCAGCTATAGTAGTAAAGATCGGAGATGTGTACTAATCCGACTCCATGTCGCTGACAGGCCGGCCTAGATGTATCAAGGTGTTATGGTAATGGTAGAGAATCTTCAAGGAGATGGCGAAATTGTTGCTGCTCGCCAAAGGACCTACGTCCCATCTGATAGAGGGCGGGATTTGAGCTCGCCAGCAGTCCAAAAGCTCGTGTAATCCATTGAGATCCACCTTCTGATTACCAGAAAAGAACCGCCGCTCGACGATCTTGCGTGAAATAACCGACAATTTTGCAATCTGAATCTGAAGAGTGCTGAGTCGTTGGTTTCTTCTTCGGGGCGGAAGTCTGCCAAATCGAGCATCTCGGTGTCACAAAGTGCCATGTCTATCCGGAAAGGTTTGCCTAGAAGAGCAGCACAGTAGGCATCGCGGACTAGTACGGTCCACCAAAGACGTTTGAGCAAGCCTTTGTCTCTATCTGTGACACGAGCAAAGGCCGCCGAACGATGTATACCAAGCAACGCAGCAATGGTAACGGCAAACACAACCCAGGAGCAAGGATTCCAGTAGCTGTTCATTTTTGGTCCCCAGAATGAAAGCATTATCACAGTCTGAAGCAAGACCACCTTGTCTGTCTTATAGCCTACGTCAAATAAGACCTTTGCTTTGTCGTAAAATGCCCGACGAGCGTGCAGTCGAGACTTGTAGCTTGACTTGTGAATAATAGCGGAGTCGCAGAAGGTGGCTCCAAGGAAGCATATGGCGTGCAGTAGAATCCATGGCAAGTTGTGTGCTCTATGTGATTCCAACACCTCCGCCTTGTTTACAATGGAATATAGAGGGCAGAAGTTGTCTAGAAACGCCGTCACCAGCTGATCGAGGAGCTCTTGGTCCGGGTCATCGAAGCACCGTTTTGCTTCGCGGTAGGTAATGTCCTCCGGCGAAGAATGGCTTGGACAAGCCTGCCTGCGCTATCTGCTCTTGGAGAGGTCGGAGCTAGCGTCGTACAAATGGGCCTTTGCGCCTCCATTTAGCTCTTCGAGCGCGAAAGTCAGCGGCGAAGACTCACCAAAAAGGACGAGGCCCAATTTGGTAGCGGATCCATCGTCGCTCTGGCCTTGCTTCTCGAGAAATTCCTCAAACATCGACGCTAGGGTTTTCTGGGTCCCTCTATTCTCGACTTCCGACAAGCTCGGCTGTGAAGGGTTAGTAGCTATGCTTCCGTGGAGATATTCGCGGCCATTGTTCGGCCACCATTGTGTCTGAAGTTGTGCTTCGCTTGCCCGCGGCATCACACACTTATCGACTTGTGATAAAGACACTCCATCGTCTAGGGTAAGACTAGATGTGCCTGGTTGGCTGACTGCTGTTGGTGTAAGGCTAGGATCACTGACTGGCCACGTGCCAGCATTGTGTTCTTGCGTCCCTGCATCGCCGCGGCTAATAGTTGAGTTTCTGGAAGGATCGTTTTCGGTCTGCGATGGAGAATGTAACCGCGGCCTCTTTCTTGAGCGATTGTATGTCCCTCGACGGGAGGGCATAACAATACAGCCTTGGTCGACCCTGTCCATGCGGCACCGACTGCAGGGTCCGGTGCCGAGCACAGCATCACACTTCACCTTTCGTTGACCGCAGCGTTGACACGCTCTGGATGCTCGTGTAGGTATGGAGTCTGATACACAATCCATATTGGCGGCGACCTGTGCTGGTTGCAGCGCCTGGGTAAATCTGGGGTGAATTGCATTAGAGAAAAGGAGGTGTTAAAGGAGAGAGCCTCATGACCATTTGCAGCCGGTGTATGGCGTGTCATGCTCACGGCTGCTCTGGCTGTTGCTTTACTCATGTCAGCTTCCAATTTCCAGGTTCCTATCCGTTACGATAGCTTAGTTGGCCGTGACTTGTTCGGATGGATTGTGGCGTACCCCGCGACTTTCCCCGCACTAGCGTGCTAAGATCACGTGCTTTCACAATAGTGCTAGCTCAGGCCATAACGTAAGCAATCACTCACATCCGAGCAGTGTTCCGATGGGCTGCTAGTCCTGTACATCACCCACCTTGGCGGCATAAAGCCGCGGGAATCGATGCAGCCGTGGCAGCCAAACCCCGCATTATGCTCCTCTGCAGCACTAACCTTGTCGATAGCATGGAAGTCAGATTCCGTGGAACTCGGACGACAGTGGAAGCCGCACACTTTGACTCTTTAATTGTGATAGGTTTCGACGAAGCATTGCCTCCATAACTCGAGAATTGCAATCATGTCGTCCGACACAGCAGAGCAATCGCTTGACGCGCTCGTAGTCGGCGCCGGGTGAGCAGACTGGATACGACCATTGGCTAGAGCCACCCTTGCTAATCGTTGAGCAACAGATTTGGCGGTATCTATCAGCTCAAGAAAACCCGCGATCAAGGCCTGCGGACCAAGCTTATAGACATTGCGAATGATGTTGGTGGTACTTGGTACTGGTGCGTTAATGAAGCATATTCATAACGTCCCTTGCAAACAGAATCTGACTCGCTTTTATAGGAATCGTTACCCAGGTGCTATGTCAGACACTGAATCATATCTTTATCGTTACTCATGGGACCTCGAAGACTTGCGAACGTATCCGTGGGATCGCCATTACATATACCAGCCAGAAGTCTATGGATACTTGCGACATGTTACTGAGCGTCATGATTTACGCAAAGACATGATCTTCAAAACAGCCATGGAATCAGCCGATTGGGATGACAACGCTGCCCGTTGGGTTGTTCGGACCTCGACCGGTGTCACTTTTCGAGCACGCTATTTGATAACCGCACTCGGGCTGTTATCGAAGCAGAATTTCCCCGACGTCGCAGGAATTAATACATTTGGCGGGGAGAAGTATCATACAGGCGCGTGGCCAGAAGGCGTCACGTTAGAGGGCAAGCGTGTTGGAGTCATCGGAAACGGCAGTACCGGTGTTCAGGTTATTACAGAAATTGCTAAAGACGTGCAACACCTTGTTTGCTGTGAGCAATGCCCACATAAAAAGCGGTATTGAAGCCCGTGCTGACAAAGACGATCAGTTCAACGCAATCCCCAATACAGCGTCCCAAGTGGTCAGGGCCCGGTGACCCCTGGATACCGCCAGAAAATCAACGAGAACTACCCGCAAATCTGGAAGGAAGCCGTTGATGAAAGTCTATTCGCTTTTGGGTTCAAAGAAGTGAGCCGCTCTACATTCAGCGTGGGTGAGGAGGAACGAAAGCGAGTTTACGAGAAAGCATGGAATAAGGGTGGAGGTTTCCGGTTTATGTTCGAGACCTTTGGTGACATCTCGACCGACGAGGCTGCCAACAACGCTGCTTCAGACTTTATCAAAGCCAAGATCCGCGAAACTGTCAAGGATCCGGAGAAAGCAAGGAAGTTGATGCCGACTCAGCTATACGCACGGCGACCACTTTGCGACAGCGGCTACTACGAGCAGTTCAATCGAGACAATGTCGATGTTGTAAGCCTTCATGAGACGCCAATTGAACGCATCACGCCGGAAGGCATCCTCACCTCGGACGGAAAAGAGCACAAACTGGACATTTTGATCTTCGCGACTGGATTTGATGCCGTCGATGGAAACTACACACGTCTCGCCATCAAGGGTCGAAATGGAGAGTCACTGAAAGAACACTGGGATCCGAGCGGTCCCACAACATACCTTGGTGTCAGCGTTCCCAACTTTCCCAATATGTTCATGATCTTAGGTCCAAATGGTCCATTTTGCAACCTACCACCAGCCATTGAAACCCATGTGGACTTTATTTCCGATATTGTCGAGGCTACAGAATCGAGACGCAACGCATCAACGAAGCAATTGTCCGACGGAGAAGATGAACAGAATATCGCAAGATATGATAGCGTACATGGTCAAAATGGTGTTAATGGCAGCACTCCTAGGCCACCAGTCATTGAGGCGACTCGCCAAGCCGAAGAAGGATGGACAGATCTATGCGACAAACTCAGTGCTGGCAGTCTTTTCCGTAAGACCGATTCATGGATATTTGGTTCCAATGTGCCCGGCAAGAAACAATCGGTGCTGTTTTATTTCGGAGGAATATCAGCTTACCGGAAACAATTGCGCGAAGTCGCAGCAGAGGGTTGGAAAGGCTACACGATTACATGATATTCACACATGTTGTGAGTCTGCGATGATGGAACGTTACACATTGAGGCAATGTAATCGGAGAGACGATGCTTCAAGAATATGGCTGTACTAGCACCAATTGAAATATGAGAGCCATTTCATCGACTGTCGATTTGATCGACAACTCCCTTATTTCCGGTATTACCAGCACAATCCATTCATCAGTTATTTGGAAAGTAACGCACGCTGATCACAACGCTTAGTTTGCCGAACGTTCCGATCGACTTCTACATTTAACCATGTATGACGCAATGTACACCACGGAACGCGTCGCAACAGAACCATTGACCATCCACAACCATTTAGTGCCTGGGCTAGCACGTTCAGACAAGCTTTCGGGCCGTTAGCGTGTACGGCAGTTGCTGCGACGCTACCGCAGCCCATGCCTGATCCTTGTCGAGATTGAGTATCTCCGCCTCAAAATGGAATCACCGCTTGCGGTGCTAACCTTTGTAGCCTCGCGGCGGACGTTTCCCTGTCTTTCCACGCCTCAACAATGTGCTGAGTGGGTCTAGCCGGTTCCGGAATCATGATGTGTGTCCGACGTCTTTGACATGGGAGTATCCATGGAATGGAGGCACGCACCATTTGCATTAGCGTGGTCACAACAGCAACAGCAACACGCTTGAAGTGAGGTATAAAAGCGCTTGCTCAAACTTTCCTCTTAAAAGTCCCAAGAGACTAGTCCATAGCTTGACATTGCTTCGCCATGAAGTACTTTCGCTCGACCGCACTCTCCTCGTTGGTGGGCTTTGCCTGCGCTTTGCCCGCGCCGCAAGATGTCCCTGGACCGGTCGATCCATCACAGGTCCTTAACCAGCCCATCCCGCCCTCTGCGTCTGGGTCATTCCGAGGACCCGAATCGCTACTCGGCTACGATTCATCAAATCCGATTTCGACAGATTCGACAGTCATTCCGCCCAGTGACTTTCAGCTGGCACCGGGACAATCAGAAGACGCCGACCTCGGACTGTACATTGACCTGAATAATGTCAAGGACCCACAGCCGATTCGAGGAGGCACTACTGGGCCAACTGAACCAGGTCCAAGGTAAGTTTGACTGACATGTGCAAATCCATCAACAAAGCGCTAACTGAGGCTACAGAACCCCAGCGTACGATCGTCTAAACAGCGACATCTACGCGCCACCATCTTCAGACATGGGCGACGTCCCCAACGCAAAATGGCCCTTCGGCCTCAGTCACAATCGCCACGGTCTCGCCGGCGCAGGGTGGGCACGATCCCAAAACACAGACCAACTCCCCGTTTCCACAGCCATGGCCGGAACAAACATGCGCCTTAGCCCCAACGCCTACCGCGAGCTCCATTGGCACGTCCAAGGCGAATGGGCCCTCATGCTGAACGGCAGCGTGCGCCTCTCCTCCATGAACGAAGCCGGCCAATCTTTCGTCGACGATGTCACCGAAGGCGACGTGTGGTTCTTCCCACCTGGCATCCCACACTCGATCCAAGCGTACGACACAGGCGCAGAATTCCTACTCATTTTCAACGACGGCTCATTCAGTGAGGAAAACACTTTCTTGCTCTCTGAGCTCATGCTACGTAACCCGCGCTCCGTCATCGCCAAGAACTTCCGCACCAGCGTGCAGAAACTCGAACCCCTGCCGAAAGAACAGCTCTGGATTTTCCCAGGCACGAAATTTAACACCAGCATATCTGATCCAAGCCAAAACATCACCGGCCCCGCAGGCATAATCCCAAAGCAAACATCCTACACATACCACTTCTCCCAACAAAAAGCCCTCACCGTGCCAGGCGGGAGTATCAAGATTCTCGACCCCGCCACGTTTCCGGTCGCAAGCACGTTTAGTGTGGCGCTGGTCACCGTTGAGCCGGGCGCGATGCGCGAAATGCACTGGCACACTACGAGCGACGAGTGGAGTTATTTCCTCGCTGGAAGCGCGAGGGTGACTGTGTATCAGGCACCCGCGGCGTCGAGGACGTTCGACTTCACCGCAGGCGACGTTGGATACGTTCCGAAATCTAATGCGCATTATTTGGAAAACACTGGCAACACGACTCTGGTGTTTTTGGAGGTTTTGCAAGCTACCCAATACTCGGACATCAGCGTGAACCAGTGGTTGGGTCTCACGCCGAAACAGGTCCTGAAGGACCATTTGAATCTAGATGACGTTGTGCTGGATAGTTTCCCGAAAACGAAGCCTATTATTGTACAAGGAAACCCAGACTTGACGACTACAAACTTCGCGCCGGGGGAACATGGGGGTGCTTGAGATATCATAGGCTAGCTATATTGTCTCCAATAGAGCCGTGGTTGAGCAGCTGAGACTTGACAGCAATCCACTTTTGAAATGCTGTAATCAGCTCCCTGTCTGCATACATCGGCACTATTTCAAATCCCCGTTCGCCGTGCTTGCCCTTGAGAACCAATGAACCTAAGCTACGTATTCGTTCATCCTCTCCTGCTCAGTCTCAGCAAGTGTGCGAGTGTAGTGCTCGTACACGGAGAACATTGCTGGAAAGACATGCCCGCCTTGACGCACATACAGCTCGCCTCGACCCCGATACAGCACACCCCGACAGTGCGGACACGTCCCGTCGCGGTTGCCAAGGGAGTCAAGTCAGCTTACCAGGCAAAGACGGTGGAAGATGTGGCCGCACGAAGACTTGACCACACGGCGGTCAGCGTTGTTGTCCACGTCGGGCTCAGTGCAGATTGGGCATGACGACTCGCTGCTCGACGGATTGTGGAAGTGTGTAGGAGGCAGATGCTCGAACCTGTTCTGATCGTGAGGTAGGTCGAAGTATTGGTCGCGTGGAGATTGTGGAGTCGTCAGGTTGGGCTGAGGAGATGGAGTTGAGTCGTCCAAGTGTCGTGTGGGTTGATGTATTATTGAGTAAGCGTGAGAGGAAGCAAATGTACACACAGCATTGCTGCTGCGCTGTAGATTTGCAAGTGACAACAGTCGTTCAATAGCTCGTGACTGGCCTTTGGAGCTTGAAAAGAATAGAGAAGCGTGCCGTCCGATGTCTCAGTCCAGTCATCACTTTCACCTCGCGTCTTCGCGCGCCGTGAATATGAAATTTCTGTCACAATAACAAGACGCAAGCTATTTTGCGGCAGAGGATACCTCATCTTCGTCTCCCATCATCCTAACACTCTTCACAGCAGCACACACTAACCACGCCACAGTACACACGCTTTTCAAGCGTCATACATACTAATACCTTCTCAGTGTACGGTGCCGCCAAAATGCCAGCCAAAACCAAGTCCTCCGCGAAAGAATACTCGTTTCGCAAGAAAACCCTCCTCAAAGCCGCCTCAGACCACAAGATCCGCATCATCAACACCACTATTGGTGAATTCCGCACCTTCTCTGGCACCATCACGATCCCTTCGAAAAAGGATGCCGAAGCTACTGATGCCGCCCGTATCAAAGACATCAAAGACAAGGAAACTGCCCTGGTATACTGGGCTGATGGAAGCCAATTTCGAAGGGGGGTGAATGAGGTGTTGGGAGCTGGTGTTGTCTGGCGAGACGAAGAAAAATGGCAAGCTGCCAACTTCACGCTCGACCTCAACACTGGCGATGCCATAGATGCAGAGCTGTTTGGCGTAGCTGCTGCGCTCCAATTGGCGATTGGACGTGTCGATGAAGGCGAATGTGTGGATCTGGTGCGCATCTTCTCGGATAGCCAGAATGTGCTTTCTGGTGTGCTGGAAGGTACTATTGTGCATTTAGGGCCTGTAATTGGCAAGAATTGGGCACTACAGAATTTGTACAATCGTGCAGATCGGTTGGATGCCCATGGGGTGAAGGTGGAATGGTGTGGGTGAAGGGACATTCTGTCTCTGAAGGAAATAAGCTTGCGAATACAGCGGCCACAAATGCAGGAAGAATGCAGGTTGAGATATTGGGAGGAGAAACGAAGAAGAGGAGGATGCTGAAGAAAGAAGATGCGCCAGTAGAGATGAAAGATGCTGGCGAAGATGCTGTGCAGGAGTGGTATTGGCGGGTGAATGGGGAACTGCTGCTGAGTGGGGTAGAGCAGCTTGGAGAAGACGAGGATGCTGCGTCAGAAGGCTCAGCAGCCATGGACATCTCGGAAGATGACGAAGACTCTTCCTGAGGCTGCTTCCTTGGAGGTTGGACATCCTCGCATTCCTCAAGCTCAATCAAGGTACAGCTTGGCCACCCGCAGCGTCCCGAGATCCTCCTTGGTCACATACGAGATAGCCTTCCACGCACCAAATTCATTCGCAGTTGCCGGGTTCTCCTGAAATCGCTATACATCTGGCACAACATTCGACCCCTGTAATGGTATACCTATCGCAAATTTTGGATTCTTTGCGAAGAAGCAATTCGGCAAGATGGCGGTTACATACTTGCGTCCAGCTGTGATATCTTCCGGACGTGGTACGCCAGGGCGTTCAATCACCGGAAGAAGGAGCTGTAGGCCTTTGCTTGTCATTTGGAAAGGCTCAATAGGACGAGGGCGATAGATGATGGTGCGATGGTGGGCGAACATTGCTGGGGAACTTGCTAACGCGCCGCGCTTGCTCGACAATGGCCCAAGTCCCCTCCACGCCAGAACAGACAGATCTGTAGTGTATCTGATGATCTCTTCCTGTAGTCTCAGAAACGCCTTCTCCGCGCCCTCGCCCATACAATACTGGCAGCTGAACATCAAAGATCCCGAACCAACAATAGGCAATGTCTTCTGGCCGAGTCGTTTGCCGAGTCGACACCCACGACATGCGTTCAGCGACGCAGATGTGTTCGTGTGGCTCCGACATGGAAAGCACATCTTCGTTTATGTTGGTCACCCGACTCAATGCCGCCGATAAGTCTTGCTTCGTGCCGCAGTAATTCCAATTTCTGTCGTAGAAGCGAACATCAGCTGGTGCAATCAGCTCTTGAAGTGTCCAGCCACGAGATATCCAGCGTGTGTTCTCCAAGTTTTGTGCTGTCAGACTACCAGGTGGAATGCCAGGAAATATCTTTTCCAGGTACACATAACAAACCGCTGAGCTGCGATAGTACGCGAACATCGAGTTGATGGCCTCGGACAGTTCCGCGGACGATGTCTTATCAATGCAGCATGTGTCGATCCAGACGTATCGAAACCCATCTTCAGCAGCAAGCTGGCAGCAGCTATGCAGCTTACTGTAACCTTCTTTCTTTGACGCTTTCGCGAGGTCCTGCATGTCCTGAAGCAGCACCTCTTCATCCGCCCTAGCGATCATGAGCAAGGTATCGACTGCTCAGGCTTTTGAAAGATCCTACCAGGTGTGTGAAAGAATTGCATATTTTGGAGGCTGTCCCACAAAGCTCTCGAGTTTGAGTGTTAGTGTATTGAGCAGACACATTTCGAATGTTTTCGATGATAGTCGTGAGATGCTACGCGATTGATCGTGCGGACTGTTCTGTCTAAGCCAAGGTGATTCCTGTTGACATTATGTTGGGGTTGGGGTGGATGTTGTGGTTGTTATCTGGAAGCTGAAGTGCTGCCATTCTAGGTCGGTGCGGGTGAGATGCGGCTGCCAAGCCGAGTCGCAAGATTGGTGAGGCAATGCAGACTAGCCTTTTTTCTTTACGAATGAGGGGATGTTAGAGGGTAGGAGGACGAAATTAGCATCGTCAAGCACTTGCTGTGTGGCACCAGAAGGCGCTTGGACGCAACTTACGTGCCTACGAGTCTGGGACCTTGCGCGCCACGGTGAGGAAGTCGCGAATGTGGGAGGTATGCTGTACTCTGACATATATGATGGTTTACATCTTATTGAACACCTTGGTTCCAGTGAATCCTTCCTCCGTCCCTTCCCGTTTTCGACTCTCAACATACGTCTTGTCCTCCGAGTGGAATACCTCTACATCATTTCTCAAGCTCTCAAGTAGCACACTGCTTTCAGCCTCAGCACCCGCCATCAAGTCAAAGCTCTCCCCACTTTCGCTTCCAGCCTTCTCGAACACGTCAATACCACCGTCCCACCAGCGTGCTTGCTCACCGATCCAGTCAACACCACCACTTCTGCGGTCGCGACGCACGACTTCCTTCTCCTCCAGTGGGAAGATGGGCATCTCTGTCTTTGAAGGCAGGATGGTGCGGCGATGCCATGAGCCAAGAAACATGCCTTCAGGGTCGACTTCGTTGCGGACGCGAGTGTAGTCTTCCAGATCAGCACCGTAGACAGAGGAGAGGTAGGCATGATCGACATTCTGAAAGTTCTTAGCCCAGTGGGGGCGGCCGTTGTATTCCTTCATTAAATGCTCGAAAGCCTGGTAGTAGCGTTCGCGACAGGGTGGGTCTTGACCGTACGGTCGGTAGAGCGTGGCGTTAAGGTAGAGAGCAGGCCGGTCAGGGTAGGAAGTGTCGAGGTACGGTCTCGGCTCCCGACCCTGAGTGTTGGCGATGCGGACTTCAATTGGCGAGTGGACGTACAGGCCTTTGGTGCTGAACGGTATGCCAGAGCTATGCTCGTCGCCATGCAGCCAGTTTGTCAGTCGTGTCAGAGCTTCCGGTCCTTTCTCGAGTGGTATGCTCCAC
This sequence comes from Setomelanomma holmii, assembly GCA_010015745.1. NCBI lineage: Eukaryota > Fungi > Ascomycota > Dothideomycetes > Pleosporales > Phaeosphaeriaceae > Setomelanomma > Setomelanomma holmii. The sequence goes on from ML978163.1 coordinate 288,383, forward strand.
TCATTGACGAACTGAGAGTAAAGGCAATTCATCAGGAGCTCGGTGCGCTGTTCGCCGACCGCGGAAATGATAGCACCACTCTTGAACCCATATTGCATACCGAAGACAAACCACTCGACCCATGGCAGGAAGCTTGGGACATACTGCGAAATCCAGAGCAGTATGTGATAGGTATGATAGCCAACGCTGCCGCCGTACCAGTTGTAAGCGGGTTTTCTGTGCGGCTCTGTTGTCTTGTCGGCTCGCCATACGACCGCACGCTTCATGTACGGCATCCACCAAACGCGCGTAAACTCATTCGACGTCCACAGCCCATTGTCCCAGTCCGCAAGCACGTCTTCGATCGGGAGTATCGTTTGGTGCCATTCGATATCGCTCGCTTCAATCATCTCGAACTCAATCTCGACGATGATACCAAGCGCACCGAGGGACACCAAGGCGGCTCGGAAAAGGTCGGGAGACTGCGTGGGTGAGCACCGTACTGCCTGTCCATTTGCCAGCACGATTCGAAGGCTCTGTACGCGATCTGATAGCAGGCCATGGCTCATGGAGCTGCCATGGGTAGCGGTCCCGATCGCACCCGCCAGCGATTGATCATCAATGGATCCCAGATTGGGCATGGTCAAACTGTACTCTTTGGCCTGCAGATTCAAGCTATGCATGCGTATTCCAGCCTGCACCGTCATCGTCTTGCGCTCCTTGTCCACCTTCAACACCTCCTTGAAGTCATCCAGATTGACCATCCATGCCGAGGTACATGTGAGGTCCGATGGTGAATGCCCACATCCCACTGTCACAACACGCCGTCGCATGCGCCGTGCCAGGTTCACAACCTTTTGTATCTCCTGCAGACTCTGTGGCCTGAGGTATAGCTCGGGACGAGAGTGAAAGGTGCGCGCCCATGTGTGGTGAATGTGCGACTGTGATGCGCGGAATGGGACGTCGGGATCGGTACGGTCGAGTTCGATGCTGAAGCGCGGTGGCATGGTCAGGGTCGAGATGGGTGATTGCGCCATGATGAAGCTATGTCGAATGCCTATCGTGGATCGATTACGTGGATACAGGTGTGCTGGATGAAGGTCGGAATGACGTTGACCATGTGCCCCGCCGATGGTTTAGGACAGCGGTCGTCTGAACCTTGCTCAGATGATCCGAATAAGAGAGCCTCGACTCCAGGACGCGTCCAAGAAGGTTAACAGTGTGCGGGCCATGTCGAGGCTACTTGAGATGTCATAAAAAAAGTGGCGGCGGGGTTCTAGGTTCGCGGCGGTGAAAGAGCCAGCACGCGATTCAGGCACTAGCGCGTCTGCCGTTAGGCCGATCTGCCGCGACACTTCACCACTCCCACCAACATACCTCTCTAACCACAATCCATACGTCTTCTATATCAGCAGAAGTGCTGTAGAATATCTGCCACTCCTCGAACATTGGACTGACGCCATGGGTACATATGGTTGAGCGTGTCGACATCTCTTTTTCCTGAACGTGACTGCTCTCTACCTAAGTAGCATCAAGGTCGCGCATGGCTCCACACAAGTCGTCCCGCACTAGTGGACATGCCACTTGATCCTTTCTATGATGCTGTTTGCAATGTATGTCGGCGTACACTACCAGACTTGATTCTGAGGCGACGGTACAAGCACGACCACCATGCGACTCTCCGTGCGCTGAAGACGTCCTCCAGCCAGGGTTGCAGGACTTGCGCCATCTTTTATCACAACTTTGCATATACAGACTACCAAGGATCCTCCCTAGATGAAGGCCCTGTTGCCATAGTACGCTCGTCAAAAGGAGATGTGTTCAAGATCTTCCTAAGTGGAGAGCATGATGAAGTCACCTACGGCGCCGAAGTTCCTCTCCATGTCAAGCACACTATTCAGGCAGCGAAGGAACTTACGTCGCAAGATGCACAAACCCGCTTGTCGCGAGCTGCAGACAGCGCAGAGAACATCGCCGTGCTCAACAAGCTGCTCGAGGATTGCAACTCGAATCACCCGTTGTGCGGCGTGATTGGCGAGGGTAACGACATGCCCACCAGAGTACTGGATGTCAGTCTGTTCCAGCACAACGACGCGGTTCGGATTGTTCCTGAAACAGAAGTGCAAGGGCGTAATCGCAGATACGTCTGCTTGAGCCATTGTCGGGGCCTTGTACCGCCAGATGCGCCTTGCATGTTGATCGAGTCTCGCAAACAGGCGTACATGACGGCGATCCCAATGAAGTTGTTGCCTCTTACCTTCCAGCAAGCTATTGAGCTCACATGCAATATGGGCGAAAGATATCTCTGGATCGACGCTCTGTGCATCATCCAAGATTCGGGAGCAGACTGGGCAAGAGAAGCGTCCAGAATGGCCTCAATTTATACAAACAGCCTCGTTACTTTGTCTGCCGCCACGTCGTCCTCCCTAGAGGGTTGCGTCCTTAGACGAGAACCCTCAATGGCCGAGCCCGTGTTGCTTAATCTGGATAGCAATGTGTCAAGCGGTCGGATGGCACACATTTTCCACGGATTACCCGCAGAGAATCAGCTGCAACAGAAGGTGCCCGTCACAAAGCGGGCTTGGTGTCTGCAAGAACGCAAGCTTACAACTCGCCTCATTCAATTCACGCCCTACCAATGGACCTGGACATGCAGAACAGCTGGTACCTCGGAGCGCATACTGCGCAAACTGAGGATCACTGCTAGCACTTTTGACCAACGAGGCCAAGATGGCCTCCATTTCCACAATCAAGAAGACACGTCTGGCTCACGAGTGACAAGATCAGATGGTACCATAGATGACGAGGCAGTCGTTAAGGACTACAAGGCATCCAGAAAAGCTTATGATGATTGGTATACTACCGTACAGGACTTCACGAAATGTGACATCACATATCCAACCGATCGTCTACCCGCCCTAGCTGGCCTGGCGCAGCGTCAGCAATCGCATGTACCAGACACTTATCTAGCCGGACTATGGGAAGCCGATATCCTGTACGGACTTGCATGGGGCTCCAACAATCCTCCCGAAATGTGTCCAGCTACTTACATCGCGCCGAGTTGGTCTTGGGCGTCCATCAACGGCGCAGTCAGCTTCGAAGGCTTCCTGCACTATCAGAACCAATACAGCCCCAAACTCATTTCCGCATCGATTTCGCACAGTTGCGAAGATGAGCTCGGTATGGTCACAGCAGGACACTTGCGTTGGCGAGGCCGGCTCAAGCCATTGTCTACGTCAACAGTCGTTCTGGGGTTTACGAAGACGTTTCGTGAGTTCCCGACTGGTCATGGAGTTGGAATCATGCGACTTGACACGCATGCTGATGCTGGATTGCCTTGATGATATCGTGTGTCTCTCGTTTCTGGGCAGTCGTGGTATTGCGCTGAAGCCTAAGGTGGCCAATGGGCAGAGCGAGTGGGGAAGGTATGTCCGGATCGGCGCTATCACGTGTCCGGTGGAGAGTTTTGGGGGTGTTGAAGAGGTGGAACTCGAGCTGTATTGAGCGTCGACTCACATATCATGGGTAAAAGACTCGACACTCTTCAATTACAGATGCCGAACAACACTCTACACCTCCTTCCCCTTCGCCAGCTTATGCATCACCTATATACTGTCATTTAAGCTAAATGGTGCCATAAACAAAACTCGAGTTAGGGTCGAACCGAACCATCGTAGCGAATTTGGTCGTAACAAATACATCAGTAAGTCAGAGTCAAGGTCGGGCGACATATGCAGCATGTTCTCATACAATTCTTGCTATCGTGGGTTGCGCATGTTTGTGGAATGTTGACCGTTGAATAGAACGAAGCAGCCTGATACTACACGTGATCATCGTGCGGCGGCTATGCAAGGAAACATAAGCTTCCAGGCACGCAGAAGTTCACCTTTCTTCCAAAGGAAAAGAACCATTTCGCATAGCTTATGTTTGGTCGCCTTTCGGCTCTCGATCACGATATAAACCACTTATCACTTCTCAGCTCTCCTCCCCATCGCATGCACTTCTTTCAGCAACCAAATCTTGGTCTGGTTGCTTTGATGGGTTGCTGCATGCTCTCTTCGCCCCGAAAGGCTTATTCTACAATTGCATGTTGCGAATTCGAGAATAGATTGATCGTGCCTAGGCTTCTAGACATGTTTCCAGGTAGTATCAAAGCGGCCCCAAATCAACGCATGAGAATATTCACCGCCATCAAAATGACGCGGACCTGGATGGACGTGTCTGGGTCTGGAACTTCATCTCGAGAGCAAGGAGTCTAAATTTGATTCACACCACAGTTCTTCTCTGCAAATTACACGCAATTCACTCTCTCTAAAAGGCCCAAGCGATGATGGCGATGTGGAAAGTCTGCGCCAGAGTTCCGATGCAAGACTACTGCTAGTTCTCGCAACGTCTAATCGCAATTCTGAGCCTGTATAAATGCTGGCTCGACTATATGCAAGTGGGGCAACCATCCACGAGCTGTGCCGAGAGCTCGTCTAGAGAACGCATATCCGAAAAAAATGGATCGTCTGTCTTACGCATGCCGTTCTGCTAGCTTTTACGCATATAAAGCTTGACTTCGTGCGCGACCACTGTTACTCGACAGCAGCATGCCATTTTCTTGTATGTGGATTGTCTTGCTGCCCGGAATAGCCCAGCTCTCAAGGATATGTTGAGTTGCAAGCTTATCGGACCTTCAGGGCATTCCAAGCCTTGATTCATGTCTCGCATGGAGCTTCAGTCCTTAGGTGTCAACCTTCAAGTTGGCTTATGATCTGAAAGTCCTTCGTCATGCTAGATATCACATACTAATGGACTTACGGTTGCTTGGATTGGTTGGCGAAGGGAATGATAAACCCAGATGAGAACACCGCTATGTCTGTTTTCCCGGTGCACCTCTGCGCCTTAAATTAATTATAGCGCACCGAGTTTTCAAGGTTTCTTGCATCTTGCGTTCTGCGACAAGCGCCATACAAGAAACTTTTCGCCTTCTACATGTGGCGAGTGTGTCTGCCTCACTCAAATCCGCCCCTCATGGCGCTCAATACCTTCTCGCTTTACACGAAAAACGATGTCAAAATGAATGTTTTCTTCTCTCGGGTGAGCTGCGGTTTTGAACTATATATGTCATGTATCTGATGAAGGAAAGACGTTGAATAAATGGAGGTATCGAGACCTTCGAGCATCAATCAAAAGGTACTTGTTCCGGTATATGTGACCACTTCTTGCCGCCTAAAAGAAATCAATCGTAAAGAAAACGCTTCGCAGTACACCTCTATACCCAATCACGATACCCTCAAACGTCACCAAAAGTTCGTCGCAAAGGACATATGTGCCTTGCTTGTCTGCGCGAGAAGCAAATCACGAGTGGAATTATGGAACCAATGCGGACTGCACTGCGAAATGACATCATTCAATCGCTATATGGATGCTGTCTCTCGTTTTGCCAAAAACATTTGTCGATGCTCATCATGATCGTTGCGCGCGCGCCCGGAGTAACCGAAGATTTTGTAGCATAGCTTCCATGCACTTTGCATCAGCGATAACTTTCATAAAGCTGATGGAAGAATTCACATTGCCGTGAGGCAACAGGTAACTCGTAATCTTCAAATAATCTGAGCGCAAGATTTCGTTATTGCGGTCCTAATTTCTGGAGCAATCTTCGGTGCTGTAAATCTCCGTTCTCTCACCAATTACCGGGCTCAATGGACTAAAGTAGTCGACGTCCATAGATGTCCTGCTAATGCGCACTCGCCCATGTTTCTGAGTATACTATTTCGGATTGCCAGCATCTTATTTTCCTCCAGCATCTTGCCCGGTCCAGCATTCGAAAATTATTAGCTCGCGCCATAAGTTCTGTTGCTAGAAGAGATGCGAAAAGCCCACCATCTCCAATTATATGTCGTCGAAAACTCGAGCACATAGAGTACATGTGAGTAATCTTGCCTTTCCACGTCGTGAGTCTAGCGAGTTTGAATATGAAATTAGCAGTCGAGGTCAGAGCCTGCAGCTCGCCGACTCACGTATAAATGTCTCTCATCATGCCAGCAACTCAGTCTTTTCACAATACAAAGACAACATACACCGGTCCAGAAAGACTTTGGGGCAAACAAATAGCCTTCTCGGCTTGTTCAGAAGCCTGACAAATCTGCATCATGTCTCCAATTCTCTTGCAAGTCCAAAAGATGACATATGAACCTGCCATGTTTCTGTGGACGAGAGTCACAAAGCGCGAGGACATGAGTATTCACTGCATGATCTCTTCCACCAGTTGAGGTCATGAGCGCACTGGAATGTTAAGAGAAGTATATAAGACGCAAGAATTGGCGGCATCTCGTTCATCATTCCTTCGTCGATGGAGACGCAAAAGTTCTGCTGGGACTTTGTGATGGGATACTTGGTCTTTCCAAGTGCGAGTTCAACATCGTGTAGGTTTCTCGTTCTCGGAGTTGTCCTGGATGATATGGAGGGCACCTGGATAGAAAGGAGCTACACAGGAGGGAACATGGCGACATGGCTTCGAACAGCACGATTTCAGTGTGAAAGAGCCGTTGCTCGATGTACGACAGATATCCGGAAGGGATGCCTCTGAAAACAGTATTAGTATCCTATACTCAACGCTACGGAAAATCCGCCTACGACGACTTTCGAAATCATCCTCCTTTCGCACCAAAATGTAAATTAGAGTTTGAGATGCCTAGAGAAGGCTCAAAAGCACTGGATTTCAAACATAGCGCTTGTTCACCGGCGGATACTGACAACTTATCCTGAACTTGTACACTGCGAACAAACCGGCAATTCGCGAATCACACAGCTACCGGTATCAGTCAGCATGCGCCCACACATTTCAATAGACACAGCTCACTTTCGACTTCTTGTTTCGACAAGATTCACATGCGATGGGATGATAACCGTTCGCTTCGGATTACCTCTCGTGATTCGCTGGTCGCTAAGAGAGATCATTCGGGGTAGCTGAAGCACTTGCCATGGCATCGGCGCTCCTCCAGCACGTTGGCGAAGGCGATTCTATTTTCGTGCGACAGCGGACTTGGTCTTTTGCCGACGGACTTGACTTTGTCCTAGGCTGAGGCTAGCGTGGTTTCCCCGCGCCTTGACTCATTTGGGGAGGGTGTCCGGTTGTGCTTGCCGACTTATGGTAATTCAATAATTGAGAAGAGGAGAATTGTTAGCATTCACACATGAATCGTAATGCACGCCGGGACTAACAGATTTACCGCTTCCCGCGTGATGTGGGCATTGCAAGACATTTAGCAAGTGTAGCGCTATGAATCTTGTGCGTTGTTAATTTCTTTACCTACAACTTCGCACTTACACATCCATTCCCCTTCAGTGCATCGTCAATAAGCGACATAGCTTGTACCAACTTTTCCTCCTCCAGCCTCGGCGCAACCACCTGAACGCAAAGCGGTGTCCCAACATACACCGAGCGATCAACCTTGGTCCCTGCCTTTACGTCAGCATCTTCTCTATCCATTGCAACGTAACAAACTTACACAATTCCCTGTTAATCTTATCCCAATTTCCCAGCGGCTTCGTCTTCGGTAACTCCCCCTTCACATCCTCTTTTCCAAACATACGGACAGGAATAGTGCCAGCCGGATAATCCAGCAGCACGAATGAACTCGTGTAGCTCACGCCATTATAGCGGTCGATCGGGGGAACTGGATGCGGAGCGACGGGGCATATGAAAGCGTCGATTGCGCCGTGCTTGTCCTTCCATATCGACAAAAATTGCTTTCGCAAGGCTTCCCGCTTGCCGTGGAGCTCGATAACCTTGGCTAACTCGAGTGGTGCTTTGCGCTTCAAGCGTGTTGATAGCCATGGGGAAAGAGGTTCGTTGGCAGACTCCAGGAGGTCGAACATGTTGTTTCCGCCTTCGACGCCGAACATTGCGTTGGCGAGTGATTGGCATTGTGAGAAGAGCGGCGTGATGTCCATTTCGACGACTTCAATGCCGGAGGTTTGGAGCTTGCTCTTGACTTCGTCCAGCAGACGTGCAATAGGCGGATGTGGCTCAATGACGCCGTCTCTTCGGACGACACCTATCCTCAATTTACGGCCAACGCCGCCCAAAGAAGTCAAGGAAGACCAAGGGGAGGGTATAACATCTGGGTCCTTCGTCCATGGTCTTTGCTCGGATACTGCGCGGAAAAACAGTTCGATGTCGCGTATTGAATGAGTAAGCGGACCAGCAGAAGCTGGGATGCCCACTTTCGTTTGTCCGGGTGACAAGCCGCCTTCTTGACCAGCGTAGGGTATGCGCTCCCAGCTGGGCTTGACGCCAAAAGTTCCATTGCACATTGCGGGAATCCTGATGCTGCCACCCACATCGGTGCCAACACCGAGGATGGATCCTCTCATGCCAATCAACGCACCTTCGCCTCCTGAGCTACCGCCTGCTGTGACGGCCGTGTTCAAAGGGTTAATGGTGCGGCCAAAAACATTGTTGTGTGAGTCGAGGGCCATTAACGTTTGTGGGATGTTCGTTTTGCAATAGAGGACCGCCCCAGCACCCAGAAGGTTGTCGACCAATATCGAATTCTCCGTCGCAGGTTTGAACGCTAGCGCAGCAAGGCCTATTGATGCATCGTAACCCCGAACTTTAAAAGTATCTTTCAAGGACACTGGAACACCATGGAGTGGACCTAGCGGTGCTTTCTTCGCGTCCAGGTGTGCATCAAGCTCTTCAGCGTGCTTCAATGCATCTTCGAAGAAGATTTCGGTCAAGCAGTTGGTCAGCTGATGTGCAATGGCGGCTCTCTGTACTTCATCAGTTCGTTGTTTCCGTCATCGCATATCAACTACACACCTTGCAAAATGCTCTCGTTACATCAACACATTTTAAATTCCTCGATCTGATGGCATCCACAAGTGCAGTTGCATCATAATTTTCGATGATCTTGAGCTCATCCTCGGTCAACAAACCACATGTTCGGGGGATATTGATATAGTTCGTGACATCCGCAGCTGGTAAGCTGCACAAGCGCCACTCAAATGGGATCCTGGCAAATTGCTCGTCTTTCTTGGCCCAAGATACAAGCTGCCACTTCTCAGGTGTCTTCGGTGCGGTCGCTTCTTTCGATTTCGACATTGTGATATAGTTGCGAGATTGTAGAGACACGGCCAACAACGCTTGACGTGGTCTGGGGTAAGCTAGGGCCGAGGTCCTCCCCCTCCGGTATAGCGCTTTGAGGGGTTGACAGCTACATCTCTGCGAACACTGCAGGTGGTGCCAACGGCTTCGCGATGTTGTAAACCTGACTATTCTCAATACTCGCAATGCTCCTCGTTTGCACCCATGACGAACATGCTATCGGTCACCTGGAGTCGCACCGGGGTCGACGTAATGGCCACTGGATTTGCCCGGGTAAGTAAGCCGGGCGACGCCATTTGCCAACAGCAGAGACGGCTCCCGTATAGTGTACCCACTGGCGCTGCTCAGGGAGATTCAAGAGAAGGTTTTGAGATGTCGGATAAGACTAAAATGACAGCGGTAGCTTCAAGTCAGCATCCTCCAGACGGTCACATGCTTTCGCGACATCCGCGACCATGCGATTGTCAGCGATGTCATGAGCGGATGTCGCGCATCGCGCACCCCTGTCGCGAGCTAACCCCAAAGAGGGCCCGCTAGTGCGAACGGCTTAGCCGTCCCCAGAAAAATCGCAACCTTGGAACTTAGCCCTCTACAACGTCCCAAGCCATTGAGACCCTATCTGTGCTGTCATCGCCAGTCGCTCCCTTCCCCCTTATTCACACAATTCCTCTCCCCACTCTCTGTGCTTCTTTACCACCATGGTCGCCGGTAACTTCACGCTCCAACCGGGGCAGTATCACCCCTACTACCCTATCGAGGCCCAGATTGCGGGCTACCTCGCCAACAAATGGAACACGTTTGAGCTGCTTGTCATGTTCACTGCGGGCTGCGCTGGAATCTTCGCCTTTACCTATGGCCTTGTTAAGAGGATACGACCGAACCTCAGCAATGGCGACCTAGCTACCATCATGTGGTTTGTGCTATGCGGCTGCATTCACTCCTTCTTCGAGGGTTACTTTGCGTACAACTATAGCCGCATGGGCAGCATGCAGGACCTCTTTGGCCAGTTGTGGAAGGAGTACAGCTTGAGCGACTCCCGGTACCTTACCCAGGATGCCTTTGTGCTTTGCATGGAGACTGTCACTGCCGTAAGCCTATCCCAAATCCTATCTCTTGACATCACTGACATCACTGTCCAGGCGTTCTGGGGCCCTGGCTCCTTTATCACCGCCGGTCTCATCGCCTACGACCATCCTCTTCGCTACCCGCTCCAGCTCATCGTCTCGCTCGGTCAGTTCTACGGCGATGTTCTCTACTACGCTACCTCCATGTTCGACCACTACATCCTCAACGTGTCATACTCGCGCCCCGAGGCCGCATACTACTGGGGCTACTTTGTCCTGATGAACGCTTTCTGGATCGTCATCCCTGGTTACCTCATGTACCAGAGCGTAAGCGCTACTGTCAGTGCTTTCAGTGCAGTGAACGATGCCGCGAAGCTGGTGGGTCGCATGAATGGCAAGAAGGTCAACTAGCCGATGGGCATATCTCGAGCGAGACAGGGAGCGATTGTGGGCTAAGTAGTGATTGCTGAATAGGGATCGAAAAAGCGTTTAGCGTTGTACAGTGGCGTATGTACTGGGCAGGAAGACGATGGTCGTTGCATTATTCTTTTGGTATATAGATACCCCTGGTTGCATGCTGACACTACATAGACGAGCCGGAGTTAATTATAATACAAGATCATTTCGGAACCTCTTGTTACCTTGGTGTCGACCAAGCCTCTCATACTCCAAGCTAGCCAGCACAAATGCCACAGAGCCCAGGACACTGTTGTACAGAATCGGCTGACCAACATAATACTACAACGGTCGTCAGCTAATGGATTCATCACCACAACGCCAGCATTCAGACTACTTACCTCGTACGTCGCCGTACTATTCAAACTACACACACTCACCGTCCCGTTCCAGCCCACCGTCCCATTTCCATTCTCTACCACAAATGTGCCGGCAAGATAGTCGTACGCTCGGACTGCCGCACCAACAGTCCCCTCTTGGTCCGACAACACACCCATTCTCACCCCCTTCAACAAGGAATAAACAAACATTGCACTCGCACTACTCTCGATATAATTCCCTTCCCTGCCCGGCTGATCAACGACTTGCCACCACGCGCCCGTCTGCGCATCCGCCGCGTTCAGAGTACCCGCCATGAGGGCCCGGAAGTGAGATGACAGCCATTTGCGTGCATTCTGGACGGGAGTCGAAGACGTGAGGCTGGATGGGAGGAGTTCAAGCATGTCGATTAAAGACATACAGTACCATCCGAGACTGCGTCCCCACACGATGCTACTCGCGCCCGTGGCGTTATTCGCCCATATAGCGCGTTTCGATGCATCGTAGCCGTGGACGAGAAGGCTTATAGAAGGCTGGTAGGTGTGCTGCCACGCCAAGTCGAGTTGTTCGATCGCATCGTCAATAAGCGATGAATCGTCATCGTTAGATGATGAGAATGATGAAGTGGTCGTGTTAAACGAGGTAGAGTACAGTGTGAGGAAGGGAGCGAGACTATACATCCCGTCTAGGTACGTGTAGTTTGGGTAAGTGTAGTACCACAAACTTCCTTCTGCGTTTTTAGGCTGTACTTGCACACTCTGCGTCAACGCATCGATCACGTGGAGGTATGTTTCGTTTTTGCTCTCATGGTAGACGTAGATTAGGCCGTTCCCGCTGCTTAGCCGGTCGAGTGGGAAGGTAGTGTCGAGTGTCGCATTGTACAAGACCGGGACTACGGAGTCGATGCTGGCGTCGATGTATGTCTTGATGGATGGTGTGCTGGGATGATCGGGATATTGCTTGATGAGTTGGCGGAAGGCTTTTTGGGTGAAGCCGGCTTGGAGGAGGTTAGAGCGGTCCGAGATGGACGCTAGGATGCCTTGGTGACGGGACATGATCGATTCGGTGATGAGGTGAGAGTATGTGGTTTTGTTGGGGTGGTGCACATCATGGGGATTGGCCGTTGTGGTGAGCGCGAGGGCGATGGCGATTGCGCTGAAGAAGGCAAGAGTGCGCATCGTGAAGAGCTACGATGGCTGAAGTCAGGCGAAAAGAAAGCAGTCGCAGGTCCCTAGCATAAGTCCTACAAGATTAAAAGTAAGCTTCGGCTTGGTAATGCTTCAATTCAGGCCCAAGATCGTCATGGTTCGTGTCAAAGCTCGACATCATGGGCACGGCACGATTGCAGCTGACTCACGGGATCTGTTTGTTGACAAAAGAGATGAAGGGTCATAACGAAGACAATACCTTTGTGGCTTCGGATGTGCAATCTGGTGGTTGCGACTTTCTTCCGGGGGCTGGATCGCGCCGGACGCCATGCCCAATTAAAACAAGCCTCGTCCTGAGCCCACAAATTTTCCGCCTTTACTCTATCTTATAAGAACCTCCACACTTGCAGGCATATCTAGAGCGGTTCGCGCGAGTCCTCGAGCATCCACCAACCTGAGCACGGCTGTACCATCGCATCGACCTCGCCCTGCGGACCATTCTTGACCGTTACGCCCATAGAACCCGCCACAAGAGTTGTCTGAAAGTGGAGACCAAGATCGAGCGCATCGACGAGGACCGGGACCTTGAGGACTCCTGATGGTACTCCGTTTCGAGCCCATGGAATGAGTGGGAAGAACACACCATCTAGTTCCAAAGGAGGCAGGTTGTTCGCATCGACCGTCCAGACTGACTCTTGGTGATTGCCGTGGCTGTCCCAGAACATGAAAGCCGTCAACCAGCCGTTGTATGGAGGACCTTCTCGTCCGCTCCCTGGTCGACCGATAGAATAAAATGCTCGCATCCAGAAATCCTTCATTTCAGGCGACTCCGGCAAATAAAACGTTGCAGTGAATCGATTCACGACTGCAGCGAGGAGCTTTGACGACGCCACTGGTTCTTCTCCATATTGCGCGAACTTCTCCAAGCGCTCCAGAATCATCTGCCAGTCGCTCGCTTCACCAAGGAGAGTGACAGATGGGAACCTGCACCGAGCAACCATCTTGAACTTGAAATAATCCTTCATGGTAGCCATCATGACCATAGAAGAGATGGCAAGATCGGTGCTTGTCGTGGTAGAAAAGATGGGCAGCAACCAATCGCGAACCTCCCGCCAGACATCTTCTCTTGCATCAAAGGCACGAACTTCTCCGCTAGTTCGCCAATGTTGCACTCGAGAAATGGGGTTCTGGTTGTTACCGTCAGCTTCACCTGCCCATCGTGTTGAACGAACTGCTTGCGCAACGCTTCAGCGTGTTTGTTGACGTAGAAGCTGAATTGGGTCAAAATCGCAAGCCAGACGTCGTTGGGACGTAGTGTCAGGTGCAGATGTTGCTGGAACGCTTGTATGACACCGTCGTCGAAGCCGTTCTTGTAAGGCGTGATTAGCGCGTCATTCGCTCCGCCGAGCCCTGTGAACAAGGAACGAAGTACTGATCGGGCTTAGTCGTATTTTCTGTTGCTTGCAAAGGGCTTTGCTCTGGTGTTCGCGGGTGCGAGGTTGTGGGAGGTAAGGAAAAAAGTGCAGGAAGAGACCAAGGCGATCCTCAAGCATAGGTGAGGTGAAGGTCAGCTAAAAGCAGGGTCACGCCACGCGACGAGGCTGTGAGGAAGGAGCGGTTTCAGCCTCGCGTAAGCAAACAAACTGACCGTAACCAGCTTTACATGCAAGGCGTCAAGTCCAATAGCATTGAAGCACCATGGGGAGCAACAGAATGTGACGATGCTCAACATTTCTTGAGAGCACTCAACAAGTGACAACTACAGCACTAGGAAGAGGCCAGGTCAACATATTACCAAGTAGGCCTTGCACATGCAAAAAGGCCTTGCGTCGTGCCCACCTCGGTGGTTGTTCCTGATCAGAAACCCAAACTCCACCACGTTCTCTCAGTCACGGAGGAGTCCTTCGCTCCAACGCAGGCTCTGTTACCCTTTCACTTCGACATGGTCCCCCGAAACTTCTCCCACGTTACCGTGTGACTCTTCCGGAGCTCGGCCACTCGATGCTTGGAATGTTCCATAATCTTGACAGTTCCTTCCGGAGCCTCGCCACGATAGATCTCGTCAGACTCCAGCTGCTCCTTCAGCGATTCAAATCTGAGGAGGTTTCCCGCTACCTTCTTTCCCAGATCGTGCGACCATAACAGAAGCTCCCTTTGCCGAGTTCGCTGCGTGGCATCCACTGAATCGATCTCCATATCGTTAATGCTACCCGAGGCATGGTTGTCGTCGCTTCGAGCTAGCTCTTCTTTGAAGAGATCGTAGAGACTGCTAATCTCCTCCTTCAGCTGCGAAGTGTGTTTCACATGCTGAGGACACGTCTCATTCTTCCGATGAAGATGATACTCATTGCACAACTTCTTCCGGCTCGTGCTGTGTAGGATCTTCTTTAGCCCATACTTCTTGTCGCTGCGCTTGTCAATGTACGCCTGGATGGCGTGATACTCAACATTGAGATTTGAGAGCTCTTCACATTCGACGCAGTCGATCAGAATATCGATTATCAGCTTGATCAACGGCATATCTTTGCCCGCCGGGTTCAGGTCATCGAGGTACGCGAAAAGGCGTTCTAATTCGATTGGCGTTCCAAGTTGGCGATGCTCCGCGTAGTGCTGGTGCAACTCACCAATGATGAGGTCTTGGACGGCGGTGCAACCCATGCGCTTGCACAAGCTATGAAAGCTGATGAGCTTTTCGACGTCCCAGGGTAGCTTGGTCACCTTGGTCTTCCAATCGCCCATGACACTAAGGGGATCTTTGCTAGTGGCAGCTTGCTGGATATTCTGGGCGTGGAAGAGATAGTCATGGCGCGGTAGGCGCTTGCCTAGAGTTGGCGAGGTGGTATTCAGAAATGCCCTGATGATCTCGGGCTCCCAATCCCCATCTTGAACTGCGGCGATTGTGCAGTACTTCTGGAGAGCTGTCAATTGTACGGTGTAGATCTTGCTCTGAAAGGCAAGCACTGTCAGACCGGGGCCGAAGATGTTGCATGCTGCGCGAAGTCGATCGCTCATTAGCCCTGGGATGATGATGTCAGTATCATCCACTTCGTCAACACCTTGGTCACCGCATTCCAATGGCTGGACGCCTTTCGAATCGTTCATGTAGATGAGGCCCCGCATTGCAAGATAGTCACGATGTAGAGATGCAGCACGGACTCAACGACGTTCGACCCAGCACTTCCCTTATAACAGCTAATCGCGTGGCTGCTTGCTGTGAGGCAGCAAGTGCCAGGACAATCTTCCGATCCCCTCACTACAAGCGGCTACTGCCAACCTGGCCGCATTGCCATCGATCGGTCATCTGAGACAATTGCCAATTTTCACATCAGCAAGTACAGAAATCTGTCGAGACTTTCGACTTTGGTACGCCACATCCAGCAGGTGTTCACTGTGACCATTACTTTGGGTTACTAACGTTGATATTGTTATATACGACACGTGGTGCAGTTGTTATGCAATGTTAGAAGTTGCTTCCAGGAGGCATTGCTCCCGGTCAAATCTCTCCCCTACCATCTCAACGTCCGAGCAGGAGACTGTGCCCCTAAATCTTTCTGCTCCCTTGGACACTCGTTCGTATCAAAGCAGATCTTCCGATTCCGACTCTGACTCCGGTCTTGACTCTGTCTCAGGCTCTGGCCGGATGAACGAAAAGAGATCCTTCTCATCCTCTTGGCTAATTTCAGCTTTTCCTTCACCAGCCGCCCGATACTGCTCAAAGATCCTCCAAAACTCAGTGTATTCCGCGCGAATGATGGCTAAGTCTGTTTTCAATCCTTCCAAATATTCCAGCCATTCAGGCCTCTCCGGCCATGACTTCTTGTGGCTACCAATGACACGCTTGCTCATGTCGATATGGTGAAGGGTCTCAGTGATTGCTTTCTCGTGCTTGTAGGACCATTGCATAACCTCTCCTTGGAGGCGCATGGTCTCGAAACGACGCTTGGCGTGTGGCTGCTTATCTTGCAAGGGTTCGAGGGCTGCCTCATTCGCTGCTTCAGCTTTATTGCAGAAGTCTGCGAAAAGCCGTTCGATCTTGGGGCCAGTCGACTTGTAAGACGGCGGATCGGAGCGGTAGCACAGCTCATTTTTCCCGTGCACATGATACCGCAGACAGTATTCCTCCTGAGCGGATTGTGGTGGATTCGCTTTCTTGGACTTTTCGAAACGCTTTTCCACGCACTCGACCTCTTCTGGGAAGACTTCGCGAGGCCAAATCTCTGCGAAGAGTCTAAGCAATGGCGCGTCCTTGGGGATATTCAGACATTTAATCAGATTTCCCGGCATCATCATGTATGTCTCGAAGTCGCCCAGCTCTAAGCCAAACTCCCTAGCCTCCTCGGTCCACAACAGGTCGATGCGATCGGCGACTATGTCTTTGACTCGGGAGCAATCTAGCGCTTCCGCGAGGTCTAGTATTGAAGCGAGGGCATCGATATCCCACTCTATTCGGCGCACTATAATTCGGGAATCGTTCACCAGTCCAAGCAAATCACTGCCGCTCTTGTCGAGGTAGGACGGATTCCCCGGGAACTCGATGTCGTATTCGGTTAGTCCCCTGCTCGATCCTGGAGTGATTGCTTGCAGGAAAGCACGCACAATGATCGGGCTGCGACCTGGTATTTCGAGCGGGTCGAGCAAAATTCGGGTGGGATCGCTTTTTCTAATGGTACCGCAGCGATCATAGAGCGCGTTACGATCGATATAGTACCGGTCTTCATCTACCACGACTGGTATCGTGTCATCACCCTCGCCGGCAAATGCTTGGGCTGCGCCTTGGATGAGTTGGGATATGGAAACCGTGAAGTCGCCCTCAACTAGAACGATACGCTCAGGATCGGTTTCGGTCTCGTCTTCTGCAGGTTCGACCCATTTGTCCCGAGCAACCTTTTGAGCGGTATTGCTGTTTCCTTGCTGCGAAGCCGCTTTCTTCGGGAGTCGTTTGCTGAGACGAGACGCTACCGCTTGCTTTTTCATCGTCTGTGCAGCAGCCTCCTTAGTGTCGAAAGGCGACGGGAAATTATGTTTCCCCAAACCGAGAGCTGTCAGACGTTTCCTGTCCGGACCCATGCACACGCACCATGGAGTGACCACGCCTTCCTCTTCATACCACTTCTTCGTGTGTTGAAGAACGGTTTTCGAGACTCCTTGATCTATTCCATCCTTGCCACCAAGCTTCTGACATGTTGGAATGCATTTTTTATTGTTGAAACCGCAAAAGTCGCGTGCATATATCAAGTGACGAACCATGTTCGACTGAGCAGAGCTCGGCGTCTGAAATGGAGATCGTGCTGGGTAAAGTTGTCGATTGCCCACCTCGGCAAGGTAGTTCTGCCTAGCCGCAGAGTCGGTCGAGGCGTATGGGTTGTTAGCAAGATCCTGAGCCTGGACCTGCGGTAGCGGTACGAAGGGAATATGAGCAGGATCATTGTCTCCATCCTGAGATCCTCGTCATCTCCTGGCGTAGGCGCATCACTGCTAGATGCGGTCGGGCGTGTGACCTCCTTCTTGGTCTTCTTCTTAGTCGGCACAGACGTGGCGTTTGTGATCCCCTGAGCGCCCGGGCTCGTAGCATCTGTGTCATCCGCGCTTGTCGAGTGGGCGACCTTCGCCTTCTTGCGTGGTCGCCTATCGGATTGGGTAGGGACGTAGGGCACCATGGAAGGCGCAATGTTGACAGGCCGAAGCATACCTGACGGCGCTGATGGAGATGTAGTCGTGCTTGGGCTTGCCGAAGCGGCAGCGGCCGGCGCATCTTCGTGTTTGCGCTTTGCGCCAATAACACCTGAGCTGTCCATTAATCTCGGAGTGATGCTTTTCGGTTGATGTGTTTTTGTAGTTGAATAGGATATACTTTTGGAAAGCGCTGAGTGGTGGCTATAATCTGTAATAGGCGTTGAGATGTGCTGTTGAGGAGAGTCGATCGAAGTGATGTGGTTGTGCGTATGGAAAGGTGCGGCAGCTGGGGAAGTTATAGGCAGGAGTGACGGATCCTGGAGCGCGCGTTGCTTAAGCATATATTCCGGCGCGAAAAAAAGGCAATGGCTATGACGTTAGCGCGGCTCGCACGCTCACGCGGTTTGAGGGTACCTTTCACTCGATTGGAGGTGCCGCGCCATGCAAAACACCGCTTGCACCTGTCACGTGTGCTTGTCTTTCACGCTTGTCTTCGGGCAATGGTCCAAGAAGAGCGTGCAGACGAACGGACTAGGGTTGGCTGGGGGTTAATGACCACCTAGGCGTCCTGGCAGCTAAAAGAGGTCGCGAGTATTGATCTGTTAACATATCATCCCATACTTTCAAGCTCTCGCTGGCAATCGGTCGTAATGCAGTAAACCACCCAAGAGTGTCTACAATCTGGGGCAAACCATGCGAGCAGGGAAGATCAAGAGCTACGGCAAGATTTAAGGGGTCGTACAACTTGTCTCAAACAACTTGTCTCACAGATCGATGTTTGCGATGTTCGGCAAGGGCACCCATTAGCTGAGACGGGCACGTTGAGTATCTGGTTGCATGTAGTTATGACTTGGGTATTGATTGCGGAAAGTTTGAGGGATTGTTTCCGGACTTTGTGAAGTCACTTGAAGACCTCGAAAATGACTAATGAAGCTAGACGACCATAAGAGGTGTTCTCCGGGCTCATTACAAAATGCTCCGTCATTTAAATCTTCTCAACCTCAAGGATGTTGCCGCTCGAATCAGCAGCGATCTTCCTCTTGACGAGCGAAGCCTTGCGAGGATCGGGAGAGTTAAAGATATCGTCGAGTTCTTCAAGCGTGCGGTTCTTGGTCTGCCGAACTAGTTAGAAAGTGCTACCACTACAGCCTGCACAATGATGCTTACCTCAGGAATGATCCACCAGCAGATAGCAGCCTGAATAGGGCACCAGCATGCAAACACAATGTAAAGCTTCCACTCAATCTTCTGAAGCGCAATGGGATACGCAAACTGATTGATCAACATGGCTGTGGTGAGCGACAGATTAGAGAATGCCATGCCCTTGGCACGCATCTCGAAGGAGAGGACTTCGACGGGGAAGAGAGCCTGAAGAGGCGTGATACCGAAGGCGTATACGGCGTTGAAGAGGAAGACCATGGCCACGAAAGCCTGGCTGGAGGAGTTTGTTCCGGTTTTGGAGTTGACGGCGACGGCGATGATGGCAGCGACCCAGATCGGGGTGACCCCGCTGAAGGTACCGATCATCATGGGGCGGCGACCGAACCTGTCGACGAAGGTGGCACCACATATAGCGAAGAAGAATTGCATGCAAGACTTGCCAAGATTGATGTTCACTAAGCGTCGAAGTCAGTGTCGATTGTAATAGAACGATTAGGGTCATAGTGCTTACTCTTCTTGGTTTGATCTGTCACCCCAGCAGACTCCAAAACACCAGCGATGAAGTAGTCGACAGCACCATTACCAGACCACTGAGCAAAAACAGCGAACACGCAATTGCACATGAGACGGTAGCGGGCCGACCTGGTCTTGAAGAGCGAGCCGTAATCCCACCAGCGCTTGTCTCCTCCGTCCATGTTGAGGTACTCCTCGTACTCGCGAAGCTGCATGGTAACCCAGATGCTGTCCTCACGGCCCTCGCCGTGATACCTGGCGAGAATCTTCTTTGCGTCTGATTGCCTTCCACGAGTGTAGAGCCAGCGGGGCGACTCGGGAAGGAACCATGCGAGGAGGAAAATGAGACCAGGGAAGAGAATCTGCATCCAGACGGGAATCTGCCAGCTGGAGTTGCCTGCAGTGTTGGCGGCTCCACGAGCGACACCTGCAGCCAGAATACTGCCCACGAACCAGAAGGTGTTGTAGAGACCAGTGATAACACCACGATGAGCGGGATGAGCTGTCTCGATGACGTGGAGCGGGCCAGCCGTGGTCATGATGGGAACGGCGAAACCAAGCAGGAAGCGACCGCCCATGAACTGACCCACTGGATTGTGTCCAGGACGTGTGGTGGCTTGGATGATGACACCAGCACAACCGATTGCGCCTCCGATCATCATACCGTAGCGACGTCCGAAAGTATCGACAGCGGGTCCGATGAATGGTAGAGCAACGACACCACCAATCTGGTACATGGAAGTGACGATACCGGCCCAAGCTCCAGTAGATCCGACATTGTAGTACTTCTTGAAAGTGTCGTTGGTGAGAAGGGCGTTGAACATAGATCCATCGAAACCGTTGCAAGTAGAGCAGAAGAAGCCAACAAAGGCACAGACGTAAAGCATGAGAGCATGCGTGGAGAAGCGTTTGGGAGGCTCCTTCAGCATGGCCTCGGCAATAGCCTCAGAGCCAGAGATGACCTTGACATCGGCAACAGCCTTTGGGTCCTGTATGCTATCAGTACCAATTCATCTCCAGAGTTGCGAGTGCACATACGCCATTGTCCGAGCCATGGTGGTCGACATGCGTAGTGGTTGTCTCCTTAACGTCCGACATGGTTACTGCGGAGATGCCTTGGACGAAGAGCTGTGCTGATGGAGAAAACTGGGGGACATCGACGAGCTATAAAACCTCGTCGAGGATCACGCTCGACAAGATCCCAAATGCAAGGGTGTTGGACATGCGCCCGCAATATCCGGGTATTCGTTGCATACCAACGTGCATGCTCGGAGCAGAGTTCTGGAAACATGTTCCTGAGCGGATTAGGTGCGGAGTTGCGGCATCCGTGGCCGAGAGAGGAAGCGCTCCAGGACGCCTCACCCGGTTCACACATCAACGCCACAGCTTGGTGGTCACTGCACAACGCGGGGAGGGCGTCGAGGAATCGGAACCGCGGTCCAGAGTCCATCAAGGCGGCACAGACTGTGTGTTGTATTGCGACCTCATCCTACGCTAGGAAAGTACATCCAGCTGATATCTTAAACGTGGGGAATTGTGAATATTTCCGTGCATGTGGCATGGTAGCCCATGGGGCCCCAAATCCTGGGTCTGCACCTCAAGGCAGGGTCTAAGTGGGCCGTGTCATTTTGACAAGGCTGCGCCAATAAAAGTGAATGGGTGTTGAGAGGGCAACATCCATGATGGCTGGTCGTCACAACTTCGAGTCTAGATTGGCGGACGGTTAATCGCACGGCCATCAGCAGTACATGGTCGGTAGCATAAGCGCGAAGCTAAGTTCTCGTCTTGAGCCGATGTTGTCGATCTCGTGGTATGAAAGCGGTAAATTCGTGCTCTTCGGGAGGGATGATAGCATGCATGGCATGTTAGACTACCGTCGCGCGGCAGGGACAACGATGGTAGATCTAATTACCCGCCAATGGCACAATTGTCAGGGCATGGGTCGAGCACAAAGTACCATGTTGCAGCATGCAGCGACAGGCGGTTGCTGACGCCTGCCGGTGCAGATAATGAGCAAGTCCTGTCTTGTGATAAGAAGGGGAAGCCACGAGCGAAATAGATATGACTTGCCTGTCCCAACGTTGGTTATTGCTACATTGGCGTGTAGTTTCGATTTGGTCGTGTCGAAACAAGCCCAGACTCTAACGAGAAATTTGCGCTAATACGGCGCCTCGCGGTGCATCTGACAACGGGGCGCTAGCACGGAGAGCATGTCTCCGCATCGCTTCTGCTCTCGATCCTGCATAGCGTTCTTTTCCGATCGCCATGTTCGCACCGTCCTCGCGGTGGCGCCAACGAGTCGTCTTGGGAAGTCACTTTCGGTCCTTTCAAATCTCTCGATCTTTTCACCTCGGCGTGCCGGGCCGTCCGTGCTCAAATTTACGCTTGCGCCTTCGTGTTCAGCATGGTGCACTGCGTAAGTCTCAGCCTAGTACGATCCTTTGGCGGCTCCCAACAGAACACTTCCATCGTACACGATGTAGATTCAAGCATTATCTGACCGTCTCGCCTACATAGTCTTTTATCAGCTAGTGAGCAATGTTGTTTCGATGCGAGAGAACCAGAGCCCGGCCCTCTGCCACCGCCAGTCTTACGATCGATCACGACATGACACCCATCACTCCTCGAGATTTGCCGAGTATTGCTCGATACTTTCGCCGAAGTCCTTCCGTGGTGGCGAAGAGAAGCTTCAATTGACACTCTTTGTTTCCCGCCACTCTCAAACCTCTCTCTACCTGTCCTCTCCATCACAAGACGTCTAGTTTCTCACGAGAAGCCTTCGAGCCAGCACAACCTGTGCAAACATGAGCACCTTGAGCAATGAAAGCATGGCGTTGTTCTTGCTTCCTAGTAGATCCAGATGCACATTTTGGCGGATGATGAGATGTTCACTTCCATTGCTTACACGCACACTTAGCAATGCCTATACCACCCGTCCATACTGAAACCCGAATAACTCGTAGGCATCGCGCCCGCCGTATATGCACATGCCCTGCTTCAATATTCCAGCGATGCAATGTAGTTTGGTTGTCGAGAAGGTGGATCTTAGCTGAAGCCCTTCGAGCCGTCTCTCTCAAGCGGTGTATGTCGTAACAGGACCATTGCATGTCTGGACGATCGCCTTCAACATCTATCTTGAATGTCGAGCGTGCAAGGCTGACAAGCACAATCGTGAACACGAGGCAGACTGCCGCAAAGTGTGATATTTGAACACTAATCGCTTATCCTCTTGGCCAACATTCTTCCTGCATGCGGCCTTCACTCCTCTACAATAACAACCACAGGTTTCAGCTTCACGAAACTCGGGCCTGCGTCGATGCGCAATCGAATCCGTCCGGCCGTCGTCTCTACGTCTCACCAGTGACAACGACAAAAGCTAACTTACAACATACTCAGGTCTCACCAAGCTTACATTGTGCAATCATCTAGCACATTCAGGTACTGCGCCCGCGTCCAGTGAGCTGTAGCTCCAGCAAACTATGCCAGCATCGCTCTTGAGATCATGGCGAGTACGACAGGTACATCAATCTGATACACAAGATCATAAACGCGAGTATACCGCGTCGGTCTTTTTGTCTTAAGGTGAGTCGAACATTGATAGAAAGGAGTAAAGGGAAGTCTTGCAAAGGAAAGAAGTGAACATACTTATGCTTGTGTGAAGTAAGTTCACGCCGTTAGTTTTGCATACAACGTACTAACGTGGATAGTTTGCACATGTAATTGACAGGTCCTTGCCATCTATTCTGCAGGCCATAATACCGGCACATCAGCACGGCCGATATCTCACGAATGACCTTTCACGCTAGCGATCATTTCCTCCAGCATCACCACAAGCGCTCCGTGACACTCACCTGAATCGATGATCTGCTGCGTACCGCCGCCGCTATACACTAGACCGGCCCAAAATTGACGAGCAGGATCTCCAGCCTCAGTGCCTTGGAATACATAGTTGAGGTCGTCAGTGTCGAGCTCGAACTCAGCTCCTTGCTGAAACGTGTCGCGCCATCGCTCAAGAACAAGATCTCGCACATACTCATCTTCAAGCTGAGTAGCCACGAGATATAGCTCCGAGAGCGCAGACATGTCCCAATTTGGCAGCGACATCAGACGTGTAGGGGAGATGCACTGCACATAGCGATCAACCACTGCCTTCGATGGGCAAGAGAGCGTGATATGAAGGTTGCTTTTCTGCTCGATCTCATGCGCGACGAGAGCTGAACTCTTGCGGACATCATGTGCCGGGATGCGAGCACGCCCGCATAGCTGCTCGTTAGCATCAACGATTTCGATCGTTACCATCTCGTTCATGTCGTCGTGCATCAACTTTTCGCAGTGAGCAAAGTACTGTGCGATATCGGCTCGATTGCGCACCTCATCCGGCGGTACCCAACCACCAGTGTCCAAGCTCGTACCTTTCGACACCTTCACAGGCTTCGCAGCGAAGTCAACTACCTCCTCGTCGCGAATCGGCCTGCTCGCAGGAAATGCAGGTTGGCAAGTCACTTCCACAACTGGTTTCACCTTCTTCTCCTTCGGCTTCGCCTTTTCCTTGATGACCTTGACCTTCTCCGCATACACGATCTTACGTGGATACGCTGGCCGCGCCGCCACCCACGCTTCTCGACGCTGACGTGCACGTTTCTCCATTGCCGCACCGCCCACGTCCACGCAAAATGCCTCGTTGTACAGCTTGGCCACGGCGGGCCATGGGAGAGGACCATGAGTGCTGGAACGTGAGCCGTACGGATCTGGCTTGTTGTTATTGCGCGTGAGTATGATAAAGGTGACTTGGTCGTCGAGAAGACGACGCTTTTCGGAATGTGATGCGGCGCGCGTTGCGCGGTGGATGCGCCGTTGCGGTGCTTGTACAATTTGTGGTGTATCTGAGGTGTCGGATGTCTCAGCATCGCTGTCATGTTCACCCGGATGGTATTTGTCTGAACAGCAGGCAGGGTCGTCTATGGCAGAGTCTACACGAGCTCTATACACTTCATTGGCATCTTCGCGTGAGCTGTCATCAATCATCTCACCGGTCATCTTAGGGAGCTTTGCAGCGCGCGACGAGCTATCAACGAGATCGGCTTCACGCTTTAGGGTAGACATGGCTGCGTAACGGGCGCTGTAGCTGATATCGTCTCGGTTGGGCAGAATAACATATAAATTGGAATGATTGCTCGTAAATGGTCATAGTAGTCTACATCGGTATACAGTGATCACATACCCTGCGCATGTGGAACGTGACGGTCACGAGGATGTAGATGGTGGTCGCTTCTCCAGCAGTCTATGTGCTCACAGTGTGCCGATTCAGTACACCTTCACTAGGACAGAAGGACGCGAGAAGGCGCAGAAACATGGAGTAGATTCGATGCGCGCTCATAGTTTCGCATATGTGACATTTGAGAAAGGATCTTAGTATCAGTAACGTATGCAAGGAGAATTGATTGACAGAAAGTACGTGAATTTGGTAGTTGAGATGATGAGAGACACTATGGGACTTTAGAAAGCGAAGACACTGCAATACACGAGCGTACGCAGAGCCTACAATTCTTGTACATGGATAGAGTCAACTGGGCTGGCAAAAGACAGATGCTTCGCCATGCTCATGAAAGAAGATACGCTGCTTCGGGTAGACGAAGCGATGGAAGGCGTGGGAGTAGCACAGCGTGACAAACCAGCATGAGGGGTGGTATCGAGACCTTTCAAGGAGAGCCAGGCGTTTGCGTCGCTCTGTAGTCGGTTGAGGAAGTCCGAAATGTCATCTTTGATGCCTTCGAGAGTGATGTACATACGCGCAGCGATCTGAGCTAAGTCAGAGACCTGGCCGCGGACCTTCTCCTGCGCAGTTCCATCATCCTGGAGAGCGACTGATATCAACTGGAAACGTAGAATATCCTCATTTGCGGCGTCCAGTGTCAGATCAAGCGCTTGAGGTAGGCTTTCGATGCTGCCACAGTTGGGGTCGGCAAGGCTCTGGAAGACTTCTTGGTAGATGGCCATAGTGTTATAAGCGTGGTCAAAAAAGCTTTTCAAAGGTGCCATTTCCGATGCAACGGCAGAGTAGAGTTGGTCGTTGGACTTCACCATCTCGATAAGGCTGACAGAATGGCGATTGAGGACTTCTGCGGCGGTCAAGGTTTCTTCCTCAAGATTTTGGATCAGCGAGTCGTAAGTTTCAGAGACCTTTTCGGAAAGTTCAACAGCTTCAAGCTTCTCGACCTCGAGCATATTGGCGTGATTGATGAGGTCCGCAATCTGAGCATTTTTTTCATCGATGAATGCTTGCTCTCGCTCTTGCTGAGTATCTCGATGCTCCGCCATGGCACGATTCTGCTCCAAGAGCTTGAATGTAGCTGCAGCGTAGTCGGCGAGCTCGCGCTCAAGTCGTTGTATCTTGCGGCCTTCATCGTCGGCGGTAGCTTGACCCTTGACAGCCTCCCTCATCTTGCGCTCGTATCGCTCTGCGTGATCTTGTGCATCGTCTGCAAGCTTTTTGTAGTAATCGATGTGACGTTGTGCCTGCGCGAGATCAACCTGCAGAGCCTTGAATTCTTCGGGTTGATCGTCGATCTCGGCTTGCTTTAACGAGAGCTTGGCCGACAGGTCAGCATTCTCAGCCTGGAGCTGTTTCTCCCGAGCCTCGATTTCCTTAATATAAGCCTTTGCCTCTTTGAGTGCTGCCATGTCGGTGAAATGATCCTGCATTTCTTGGGGCATGACTTCCTCCAAATTGTACCCTTCGGCGTTTATGAGGCTCAGTACATGAGACAGCTGCTTCTGTATATTACCGCGGCCAGTCATGTTTGCGTGTTTGGCTGTGGTAAGCTTGTGTACTGTCTAAAGCAAGAGAGGAATGTTCTCGGTCAGCGGAAGAAGGCTGATGTTTTGCGCAAACAGCAACACTGTTCAGGCATGGCGTTCAGAGATGATCATGGGTAGGAACAACGTGTTTGTTCAGACGAGCACGACGTACGTAAAAGTCCTACATAATGCAGATGGTGTAGACCAATACCGGCGCAGGATCCAAGTTGAATGGCAGAATACATGATTTTTCAAAGTGAACGTGGCCTTCAGTTCCTTCCCTGATGGTTATCAGTAGAAGTCCGCTTGCAGCGTTGTGCTAGCGCGATAAAAGGGTGAATCAGCCGGAATGGAGTTTTCCTGCATCTCGGTTTCAATAGTCAGTGGATCGAATCTAGAATCTTCAGCTCGAAATCGGTGTCAAGATAGTATGCGACAATGCTGGGGCGCTATTGCGACAGACGTCCAGACGGAGCGATTGTTGAGATGGCGCGTCGCGATGTAATTTAGGGGCACTCAAGCCTACAAGACAAGCATTGTATGGGTTGCGAGGTCAGTAGGCAAGCAAGACGTAACCTCGATGTTGACGATGTCAGGTATCGTTTGTCGGATCGTGTCTTCAGGAAAGGAGGAGATAAAGGGGAATCCCTTGGTGTTAGCGCGTTACGTAATCACATCCCACTCTTTTACCATTGGCTAGCTCGCTGACTCCTTTGAGAGTCTAACTTCCGAGCTCCTTTATCCACATTTACGTTCACCGTGTGCAACAGTGACTTCAACATCCAGTTGCTCCCTTAATGCCGGTACGATTTCCAGTTTGACATTGCCGGTTGCGTCAATTGTCATGTTGATGATGCTTATCGAGGGCGGCTGAAGTGGGGGCCCTGGACTCATCGAGAGCTTGGATGCGAGCGACCGACCTGGGCAGATGCTGCAATAGTATGCAGGTACAAGTAAGTAGCCTGTCTTCGCCAATCTGAGTGTGTACGACAACTTTGCCACCACCTGAACGGACATCAACTGGGGAAAAAGTGGTCACGACTCAATTAGCACAGTGTGCTCGTGAGCGACAATGAAGACAGAAGTGCCTTTGCTCGTCCTCGGTCTGGGCGCGACGTCATGGACTGCTGCTTGCGCATCGAGCGCTAATTCGACTTGCATTCTCGACGTCGACCCACTGCAGCAGCCACTTCCGTATTATTTTCCATCGCAGTATGCGGCCGATACACCAGGGTTGTTCCCTATGCCGCCATGCAATAGCATCACCCTGGAGGAGGCCACTATCGACCAATTACAACAGCATATGAGCAATGGAACTCTAACGGCCGCAAGCCTGCTCAAATGCTACTTGAAGAGAGTCCGACAGGTTGATGAGTACACCAACTCGATCATTGAGCTCAATCCGGACGCCAAGGACATCGCTGAGGCATTAGACGCTGAACGTGCAGCTGGGCACGTGCGCGGACCATTACACGGCATACCTTTCATCGTGAAGGATAATATTGCATCTAAAGACCAGATGGAAACGACTGCGGGATCCTGGATGCTTCTTGGCAGCGTGGTACCACGTGATGCTTTCGTCGTGGCGAAGTTGCGACAAGCAGGTGCCCTACTAATGGGCAAGGCCACACTTTCTGAATGGGCCGATATGCGATCCAATAACTACAGCGAAGGCTATTCGCCAAGAGGAGGACAAGCGAGAAGTCCATACAACTTGACATTGAACCCTGGTGGCAGCAGTTCCGGAAGTGCGGCGGCCGTCGCAGCCAATGTTGTATCCTTCGCGCTGGGAACTGAAACTGATGGCAGTGTCATCAATCCGGCAGAGCGCAATGCGCTCGTGGGCATCAAGCCTACAGTCGGACTCACTTCGAGAGCTGGTGTCATACCTGAAAGTATTCACCAAGACACGGTGGGCACCTTTGGACGCACCGTTCGCGATGCTGCGTATGCTTTCGACACTATTTGGGGCCCAGATCAGCGCGACAACTATACTCTCGCACAGGAAGGCAAAACCCCGGAAGGTGGCTATCTACAGTTCTTGACGGACAAGTCAGCTCTTCAAAACTCAACATTCGGTCTGCCGTGGGCCAGCTTCTGGGTGTACGCCGACGAAGAGCAGCAGGCGCAGTTGCTGGCGATCGTCGCCCTGATAGAGCAAGCTGGTGGTACCGTGCTCAATGATACTGAGCTACCCAACTACGAAACCATCGTCTCACCAGATGGCTGGAACTGGGACTACGGCACAACGCGCGGCTTTGCAAACGAATCAGAGTACACTGTCGTCAAGGTCGACTTCTACAACAACATCAAGGCGTACTTATCCGAGCTTAACAATACCAACATTCGCAGCTTGGAAGACATCGTGGCTTATAATTACGCAAACGACGGTACCGAAGGTGGAAATCCATATCCTTTAGGTATTCCAGCGTTTTATAGTGGACAAGATGGTTTTCTCGCGTCTTTGGAATCCAAAGGCATAATGGACGAGACCTACTACCAAGCGCTTGCCTTCTGTCAACGCAGCACACGAGAAGAAGGCATCGATGCTGCACTAGCCAATAGCGGAAGACCTCTGGACGCCTTACTTGTTCCGCCCGATGTTGGCCAGACTTATCAAATCGCCGCACAAGCCGGGTATCCAGTCATCACTCTGCCAGCTGGAGTGCACTCGGAGACCGGCATGCCGTTTGGACTGGCACTAATGGGCACCGCTTGGAGTGAAGCGAGCTTGCTCAAGTGGGCGAGCGCCATCGAAGATTTGCAGCTCAGTACTGAAGGTGCTCTGAGGCGAACATTGCCGAGTTGGCATGGATATCTTGAGCGGAACATACCGGTCCGCAATCTTTAAGCTCGTAGAGATCCAGCGGACGATTTTCTTTAGTTGAAATGCAGGGCTAGACAGGTCTCCATGTGCCAGCACTTATACTTCGCAATGAATTGAGCGTGCGCATGACTTAGTCGCTGCAACTTACTTCCTTGAAACGCTGGCTTGGATATGTATTTTCACACTCCTTACACTTGTTCAGATCGTCATGTCACATGGTGTCGCCGTGCCGATGTTCATTGAAACGCCGAATAACACGATATTGCAGGCAAGGCACAATGCGGGCCTGACCTTCGCATTGAACGAATATGTAAACCCTGCTCCCAAGACCCAGCCAAGCCAAGTGAATTCTTTCACGCCCATAGGTCACCAATATAGTTGCCGACTTGCTCCTGCGGCTATATCTCTGCGTGGTGTGAAGGTGAAGGAGTGCGGCTCGGCGCAGCAGCTATCGCGCGCGTCACGCAATCGCAAGCAACAGGCGCTCCCTCAGATAAAAGCATACATCGCTCTGCAAGAGCCCTCGGTCATCCTCCTGCATAACATTCGCAACCACACACTCCTGCTTTCAACCTTGAGAAGCATCAACCAGTGATTGGAGCATATCAACAATCATTACTGCTCCATACAAGACCAAGGATCTAGTCCTCCTTTTTGTCATATACAATGTCTCTCGCTGCTGGTGCATTTCTCCATGGGACGAAGCGCAAAGCCGCCGATGAACAGGTCAACAACACCCTGGTCCCTGGATCTTCCAACGCTACCGTAGCCCCAAAGCGCGCAAAGTCAGCCGCAGGAAGCCATGTCTCCAATCAGCTTACCGAACAAAAGCTGGTAACCAAGACACGATCCCACAAGAAGCAGATCATGCCGACCCCGCCAACTCCGCCCTCATCTCCAGCCAAGCTTGCTCGCCCATGGCTGAAGCGTCCGCAAAGCCTCGACGAGCAGTCCCTCTTCCTGATCCAATACCGCGACAATCTCGTCGTGGGTGCTACTGGACCAAAGCCTTGGGATGTGGTGGCAGTAGAGTTCAACAAGCGATTCAAGGATGAGTTGAGCAAGAATCTAGCTTGGAACACACTTTCGAAGCGTACGGGGCAGGCGCGAAAGCAGTTTCTGCGCGATAATCCTGAGTACACTGTGGCGCTGCAGTATCCTGTACCGGAGTTTGAGGATGGGGAAGAAGACGATGGTGACCACCACGAGGAAGAGGAGGTTATAAAGGTTATGGACAGTGAGCTGTATAAATCAACGGAAGAATCGACAACGAGCTCACAGACGATCATCGACATTGACAACGATCAGGTCACCCCTGAAGAGAATCCGGAAGACGCAAAGCTGCTCAATGTCGCGCAACTTGCGACGCAGACCAGCACACCAACCCAAGAGCCAGGCGCCTACTATCCGTCTCTGATTTCAGACCACAACATCACGCCCCTCGACCGCGCGAAGTATCATCTCCGCCACCGCACACAAAAAGCTGTCGCAATCCACTTCCTCGACGGCAACGAAGCCGATCTCGACGCAGCTGACCCGCAAATCATCGACCACGACATCCTCGCCACCTCCCCCCTCTACACCCGCCTCATAACATTCGATCCCGACGCCGTTCTAGACATCCCATCACATGTTTCCCACAAGACACTTAACGCCTTCATCCAAATCATCGCACCTTTCCCCGCAACTACACTGCCGACGCACTACCTCTGGCGCACCGAGAAGCAAATCCACGGCATTCTGGATCGATTCGACGCCATCGAGCCGGAGAAAATTCACTGGAGTGTCGGGACTTTGATCGAGCTTGTGGCATTTGCGCAATACATGGAAGTTCATTGGGTTGGTGATATGGTGATCGATCGTTTGCGCTGGATGTTCGATGTACAGACGCGCGTAAAAGAAGCGTGTGCCAAGACAGATTTGCCCGTGGCGCATCGAGATGTGCAGGGTCGGAAGGTGTATCTTCCGCCCCGTCTGGTTGCGCCGGGGGATATGACTGCTTGGAGCATTTCGGTTGAGGATTTTGATTCCGATGTCCTCGCTCATCTGGTCACTGAGCCGGTGGACGTGAAGACGCTATCTTTCATCGCGGATTTGATGCGTGCGCTTGGTGGACAGCCTGATACGACCTGGCTTGTAAACCAAACCGCAGTCATGCAAGGTATCTTCGCAAAGGCGCGCGCTGATCCACGCACGATTCTCACCACATCACGCCAGGAGTTCTGTGCACGATATCACCACCACCAGTCTGCACCATGCTACACCTCCACCCCACAGCCATCGAGCAAGTCCATCGTCGATGCGCTGTACACATTCGCCTCGCACGCTAATCTCTTGACGTATTCGTCGCATCTGACTTTGCTGACGAGTTTGGCTAAGGCGGGAAACGCCGGTTCGCTGCATGCGATGAAAGCGAAGCTTTCGACGTTGGAGATGCTGGGGAAGGAGAAGGAGGTTTGGGAGATGGAGATGAGGCTTGAGGAGAGCAAGGGGGCGTTGGTGGTGGCGAGGGAGAAGGATTTGGGTGAGAAGGACGGTGAGATGGGTGATGGGAACACAGGATGAGGAGTGAATGCTTGGGCGGGATTGGGGATGATTTTGGGTATGATGGAAGACTGAGGCGATGTTTGGCTGTGGATAACGGGAATCGAGGACATATCTCACACCGATTCAGATTGGGACGAAGGCTGTCAGGGGAGGCTATGGATAACGGCCTTGAAAAGAAGTAGGATACAACAAGCTGATGCTATTCAATCCATAAACAAATCGGCGCTTTCAGATCTAGCAACACTTGATTCGCCATGCAACAAGGGTATCGTCTCGCAAGCTATATACACGAGCATACACTCAATTCTAAAACGCCACAAAGAACGCAGCGCACACAACCATCGCACTCATCAACTCCAAACTCGCCTTCAACCCCAGCGCCGCGCTCTCCCCCTGCCCCTTCTGTCCCTTCTTATACCCATTCCCCATATACAGCGCACCCAACTCCGTCAATCCCCCATCCCCATCAAACAATGCCACCCCATCCCCCGTCCACTCATTTGCATCATCCGTTCTGAACGCCCCAAACCACGCATACCGCTCCAAATACTCCAGTTTATCCAAATACGGCAGCGTCTGATTCATCATGCCCACCGTATTACTCGCGCTTTGCTGCGGCAGTCCCATTTCCGTGACCCAAATCTTAACCGGATTGTTGCGCGAGCTATTGGTGTTGTAAAACTCGTCCAGCGTGCCGAGCCAGGACGCCAGCCCGTCGAACGCGCCGTACCAATGCGCTGCGACGAAATCTGTAGGACATCCATTTTTGGGATCGAGCTTGTAGCACGAGGTATTGAACGAGCGCAGCCAATTCAGGCCGTTGGGTGAGCCGGTGGTGCTGGGGTGGCTGATTTTCCAGTTGCGGCCGCCACGAGAGCCGTTCCTGTACGGGACCACATAATCTAGATAGGCTTTTGCTGCGTCGTCGGGAGTGATGGAACTCCCGCCTGAATTAGTGGTGCCGTCGGGCTCGTTGAAGGAGAGCAAGTGGGTAGACGATTTTGGGAGATTGTGAATGACTTGCTCGGTCTGAGGGGTTTGGGTGGAATCGATGCCGTGGACCATGGGGATAAATTCTAGACTGTCTGATGGGATCAAGGCGGTGTTGGGATAGGGACTCCAGTTGTAGTACCATTTTAGTGGGCTGCTGCTGGATAAGAGGCGGTTGTCTGATGCGTGTGTGTCGCCGATATATGCGAATCCTCGTTTCGAGCTTTGCGCGTAGGCGTTATCTGCTAAAAGTAGCAAGGTTGTTGCTATATGTGCTAGTCGCCGTTGGTAGTGCGATTGTGGATGCAGAAGGTACATGGTGGCGTAGTTTCTCAGACCGTGAATCTCCACACAAGACCCCAAATTTTGATATTGTGCCACGATGGACGTGGAAAAAGACGTTGAATTGCGGGAATATCTTTGCCTATACATAACTTCTTATCTTTTGCCATCGATCGTGGCGAGGTACATGAGGCTGCTGAGCTTGCGTCATGACGTAAAACTTGGCAGGGGCCAGCGAATCCAGGCAGGAAGAAGCGACTGACTCGAGAACGTCCTGCGAGCACGAGGCCAGGTAGTCAACCTCCACAAGACGTCCAAGTCGGGTAGTGATGCCGTTAGTGTCAATTGAAGCTCAAGGTCTAGGTGATTGGGTGAAGCTTGCAGGTGGTGCGCGTTGTGCAGAAATACGCTTAGGCGGAAGCGGGTAGACGATTACCTGTTACAGTAAAAGGGTTTTCCAATCATTTTTGTTGCCTCGAGAATGGTAGACAGCCTGGTGAGAAGTAAAGATGTGAGGATGAGTGAAGAGGGACATGCGAGAAGATTCGGTGCCAACGGATTTATGGTTTGGGCACAATTGAGAGACGAGAAAGTGGAGCACGCGAGGTTGAATTGGGTATCAGGTTTTGGCCCTGTTTCTTTTACGGACCAGACACCAGAGAAATCGAAGTCCCATGCCATGAATACATGACGAGTGTGGAAAGACCCTAAGATTCATCGCTCATTGACTCCAGACCGTGCCCATGCCGTGACCTTTTTCCTCTTTCAAACTTCCGCCAACATTCTCTATGCGGCGGTAATGGCCTTGCGAGCCTCCTTGCCACGCTGCCTCGAGTTCAATCGGCGCTCGACGGTCTGGGGACCCTTCTGGACGACCTCGGCACCCTCTGTGAGGATGAGCTCGATGTGGGAGGGGTTCGACATGTAAGGGTTGATCTGGGCACTGTTAAATTGGGCGTTTTGAGGACAATTGATGGGTACATACGCGACCGTGGGCACGGTAAGTGCGCCTGCGCTGCTTGGGGGCCTGGTTGACCTGGATGTGCTTGACGATCAAGTTGCTGGTGTCGAGGCCCTTGGTGTCGGCGTTGGCCTCAGCATTCTTGAGGAGACCGAGCAGAATCTCGGCGGACTTGACGGGCCAGCGAGCGCGGGAGACACCCAAAGCCTTGCCTGCGGAAGTCAGCCTCTGAACACAGATTTCCATCGCTCGCGCAGTCCTCCTGCGATGCCATTGAGCCCTCCTCCTCCTGTCGTGTGCACTCACCCTGCGCAGTGCGACCAGTGCCACCGGCGTACCGCCTCATGGGAATGGCCTCCTTGTGGTCGAGGACATTTCCGAGGTAGGTGAGAGCGCGCTCGAGCTTCCAGCCATTGATGGCCTGGGCAGTCTCGCGGGTGTTCTTGAAGGAGACGCGGAGGTAGCTGCCGCGCGCGCGAGCAGACTTTGCGCCGTCGATGCTGGTTGCTCCGTAGCGAACCTGCACTGAATTAGTGCCTCGTTCTCAAAAGAACGGTTGCATCATGGCACGATAGACGTACCATTTTGTCGTGTAGGCTGGAGAGGTCCTGGTGTTGTTAGTGGAAGTTTGGTGTTCTCGAGAAGTCAAAATGCTGGTGGGCACTCGGGTAAACGCTCGGACCGCAAAGGGCATGCTAATGCGGTGGGCGAGCTTAGCGTCTGGTTTTTTTCTGAGCTCAGAACTTCAACTCGAGCTGCAGCACCCATCGCCGACGACCACACCGTGCAGACCCTATCGCACATCCCCAAAGCGCACACATCTTGCGCTGGTATATTCAGCTCGCGGAGTAATTCTACCAATCTTAGGCCAGCGACGACACAAGCCTACAGTCGGGATTAGTACTTTTCGCATTCCAACCTTCCTCCCAAACACACGTAATTCGACCAGCAATGGCCTTCACACCTAGGTACGACTCTCCACGTGACTCGCTCTACCTGTTCGAGTATGATTGCAGCTATTATGCGACGGCGCTGCGAGAACTGCTTCCAACTTGAGCTACACGAGCTACAAGCTGTGACCTTTGGATTTCACAAGTTGCGCAACATAGCCAGAATCGTGCTAATACACCAACAGAGGACGCGGCGGCGGTCGAGGCGGATTTGGCGGCGGTGACCGCGGTGGTCGCGGAGGCTTTACCCCTCGTGGCGGACGTGGTGGCTTTGGCGACCGTGGAGGACGAGGCGGCGGCCGTGGCGGCTTCGGCGACCGCGGTGGACGAGGAGGCGGCCGTGGTGCGCCTCGTGGAGGACGTGGTGCTCCCCGTGGTGGAGCTCGTGGAGGCCGTGGAGGTGCCCGTGGTGGAGCGTACGTTTAATCATTCTTGCCTACCAGCAAAGTCTTAACCGTCCACAGCAAGGTCATCGTCGAGCCACATCGCCACTCCGGTGTCTTTGTGGCCCGCGGCAAGGAAGATCTCCTCGTTACTAAGAACTTGACTCCCGGCGAGAGCGTCTACGGCGAGAAGCGCATCAGCGTCGGTGCCTCTGCAGGTGCCGCAGACGGCGAGGACTCCACACCCAGCAGCGTCGAATACCGCGTCTGGAACCCCTTCAGGAGTAAACTGGCGGCTGGTATTCTCGGTGGTGTCGACAACATCTACATGGGTCCGGGCAGCAAGGTGCTGTACCTTGGCGCTGCGTCCGGCACCAGTGTGTCGCACGTTGCTGATATCGTTGGACCCGAAGGAACCGTCTTTGCCGTCGAATTCTCGCACCGCTCTGGTCGTGACCTGATCAACATGGCTACCCACCGCACCAACGTCATCCCCATTGTCGAGGACGCCCGCCATCCGCTCAAGTACCGCATGCTGGTCGGCATGGTCGACTGCATTTTCGCCGACGTGGCGCAACCCGATCAAGCCCGTATTGTTGGTCTGAATGGTAGGCTGAGCATCCAACATCAACGAAGTGCATTGCTAACACCTCACAGCTGGTCTCTTCCTCAAGGTCGGTGGTGGTATCGTCATCTCCATCAAAGCCAACTGTATCGACTCGACCGCCGCGCCCGAAGCCGTCTTCGCACAAGAAGTCGCCAAGCTAAGAGAAATGGGCATCAAGCCCAAGGAGCAGCTGACGCTCGAGCCCTTCGAGCGTGATCACGCCATGGTTGTCGGCGTGTACCAACGATCGCAATAGACGCAACTGGATGTAGGCTTCTGATTTCACGATGCATGGACGCGATCATATACCTGTACTTTCGATAAGAGGATTGGCGTTCCTGGTGCCTGGCGGCTACAGCATTGTTTTGAATTGTCAAAAGAATTCGAGTTTTTATACGTTCAAGATACCCGGTCCTTGCCCTGACTAACTGCCGATCTGAAGTGTACTGCCTTGCCTTGAAATCTACCGGCCTTGTATCATCAAGGATGGCTCTTGAACCCCGTCATAAAGTCACTCCGTACACTCTGTACCTCATCATCATACCCGTATCTCTTCAACTCCCGTATCCCCGGATTCGTAAACGGCAACGCATCGCCATGGCATTCCTTATTCCTGCCCAAACTGTCAGCTTAAACTCATGACCCTCGTGCTCTACCTTCGCGCCCACTTTTCGTACTCCAGAAGAGTATAGTTGGTGACTTACGAATACAGCGTACAAAATGTGCCCAGGTCCGGGCCCGCGGAAGATACTTTGCCGGCATATTCGGGTGGGATGTCGACACATTCTGACACAGGGACGTGCAGGTTTGCACATGAGCCAGAGAAGGAGGCGTCGGTGCAGATGTAGATGTGTGTTACTCCGTTGCTGGTGTCTGATGAGGCTTGGGGCGTGGGGAGGGCGAGGGCGGTGATGGTGAGGCGTGCGAGTAGTGGGCAAAACGATTGGAGGAGTGGCATTGTGAGGTTGTTCCGGACTTGAGTGGAGTGTTGGAAAGAAGATCAGATCGTGAGTCTGGGATTGAAGATGCGATGGTGTTGTGATTCTTCGCGTGGCTAGTAATGTGCCTTACTTCATCTACATTCCAATGCCTGTGCGACGGAAATTTGACATGCGCTCCTTGCGGGCCAAAACCTCATCCCTAAAACTTGAACTCCAACGGTTTACATATCCTTCCATGTTCCTCTAAGTGGTCTCGACTCGTCATCATCTAACAATGAAATATCTTCGAAGAGCGACTCTGTCTCATCGACCTCAGTTGACGGAGGGAGGTTTATGGGCCTGGATTTAGAAACAGTGTTGCTTGAAGTACCTCGCATCACTGCGGGTGTTGACGTCTGAATGGAAGGATCAAGCAAGCCTGAAGTGTTTCGCGATGTATCGGTTGGCGCTAGCCTGATGTTGCTATTCAAAGGACTTGTCATGCTGCTCGAAGGTCCAAGATTGGTGCTGGGAGGTTGGGACGTGCTTTCTGGAGTGCTGCCTGACGCATTGAAGGTAGGTGGCGGTCGCGGCTGTTGCGTCGAAAGTCCAACGCTGCTTCGTGCTGGCGCACGATACGTTCCCGATGGCCCAGCCGCGCTCGATTCGAAATCTTGGAGCTCATAGTCCTCCGCTTTTGGATCGTCCCTGAATATCTTCTTACGCACGCCAGAAGTTGTACGCTGTGCCGAGTCGATACGCTCTGCTGTAGGGTCTTTTGGCACGCGTACCTGAGGAGTACCCGGAGGAAAAGCGGGACCAGCGTCGGCGGCTACTGGGATGTAATCGGGTCGCTGACAATACGGAAGCCATTGTACTCGTGCCCAGTCAACGCAGCCGTCCTCTCGTCGCCACTCATGGCGCCAGTCACCGAGATGCACTTGGTATTTTACAAAGCCGGAGTAAATAAGAGCGAAGGAGAAGAAACCGATCACCAGCTGGACCGATTAGCTTCGCTGGTGTCGGAGCCTTGAAGTCGAGGACCTACCAACAATATGCCGAAAGCAAAAGGAAGGGTCGCCAATGGCCAGACTTCTCCATCATAGGGCGGTATAAGTCCAAGCCAGAGTGCAAAAATAGCGACCTCGGCTGCGAGAAAGCCATGTACAACAAGGAGTGGAACCATATATTTCCAGATGTCCGTATCCGGTGTCCAATTGAGCATCACATCCGCTGCATGCCCAGCAGCCGCGAAAAATGCAGGGTCAACGATCTGTAAGAAAGTCAGCCTTGGCTTGATTGTGATCAGAGGCAGAAACATACTACAATTGAGAAGCCGTAGAACCAGCCCCTGCGTTTTGTGTCCGACTGTAGCTCGTGACGAGTCCTCCATATGACGTATGCTGCCGGTGCGATCCAACCAAGAAACACAATGGACGCGATGCCAGACTTCGAAATTACGAAAGGCAAGATTCGTCCGTCAGCGTTCATGAGCTCACTGGTATGCTGTAGTGCAGTATCTTCTGTTCGCTCTCGCTCGTTTCGTAGACGTCGCATACAGGAAAACATTGAAGAGAGCTTTAGCCATGATATCCGCAGAAGTGGCATGCTGTAGTGAAAGGGCGCCTGGAAACATAACGATGGGACAAACAAAATAGAGATAGAATACGACGGAAAGTTGCGCGTTGAGATAATACTTCTCGGTCGTGTAGGAGATGGAACACTTGTCGGGTGGAACTCACCTGCCTGGCTCTTTGCTGCATGGCAGCTGAGCGAGGGGTGCCTGACTGCTGTGGTCGTGACTATAAAGTGCTCTTTCTGGATCTGGATTGCACGTTTCCAACTTTGCAGCTCTCCGCGTTTCTCTTGACCTCCCAAAGTCTACTGTGTCGAAGCGAAGGGTCTTCTTTCATCGTAGATTTGATGCGCTCATCGTGGATGTCAATCCAGCCGCAGTTGGAGCAGAGGTAATCATTCTGGCATGGAATTCCGTGAAGCTGTGAAGTAATACGCGCGTTCAAAAAGTGTCAAATAGCCCGCGACTGCAGTTCTAGAGGCCTCTGGAAACCATGCAAGGGTAGTGGAGAGCATTGTGCTTGGTTGAAGATAATGGTGGCAGTGCTGCCCAAATGCAGACAGCACGATGAGTTCTATTATTCAGGATGCACCGGCGTTGATAACGTGTTCGGCCAGGACTTTGAGGTTATAGTTCAGCGTTTTGATTTCATTCATGCAGGAGCGGACGAGGTGAGGTAATCCTTCGCGCCACTCCTGATTAGGAAACCAGATCAGGAACCAATGTCGTAAGAAGCAAATGTGATTGGCGATAACGTCCACAACAAAGTGAACATGCTCCCTTAGATTTACACGTTCGCTCCACTGCTCAAACAATGTCTCGCAATTCTTAGATGTCACTCCTCGGACATGTTCATCTCTGTGACGTCAGAGCGACGTTCGTCCAATGTACGAGATAGGATATCTGCAGCAATCTGCAACTCTCACTCGCAACTTCCTTGCAAACCCAACCTCCACTCCCAATACGGACCATGGCTCCAATCAACATGGAAACAGCTGCTCGAAATATCATCGTCTCAGGTGGAGCACGGGGCATTGGACGAGCCATGAGTCGCATGTTACTCGAGGCTGGCCACAAGGTCTACATCTTCGATATCGACGATGATGAGCTACAACACACCACCAAAGTCCATCTCAAGAAGTATTTCGACGAGGGCAAGCTGAACTCAGCTCTCTGCGATCTCCGAGACATCAAGGATATTCGTGCTAAGGTAGTAGAGGCGGCCAAGTTCTTCGACAACAACATCGATGTTCTGATCAACAATGGCGGTATCGCCAGCCCTCAATGGAAGAATGGAAAGACAATGGAAGATCCAGATACTATCGTGGAGTGGCAGGCTTACATCGACACCAACCTTACGGGACCCTTTGTAATGTCTCAGGCCTGCATACCTTTCATGAAGTCTCGCCAGGCCGATGCAGGATCAGGTTCTCACAAGATCGACGGGGCTGGACCATGTATCATTCACATTGGCTCGTTCCGCGCACATCAGTCAGATCCTAATCAGGAGGGTTATGCTTCAAGCAAAGCTGGTCAACTGGGCTTGATGCACTCGATGGCGATCAGCTTAGGTCCGCTGGGCATCCGGGTTAACCTAATCGCGCCTGGTAGGATAAAGGTTGCGCATGAGAGCAAAGAAGGTATGTCTCCCGAATGCACAGCTCAGGATGCTGGCTGACTGGTCATAGGCGACGAGAAAGGCACAGACTGGGAGGGCCAGATATCAGAGAAGGACGTGGATGATCACCCTACTAATCGCGCAGGTAGGCCCAAGGACATCGCTAATGCTGCGTTGTATCTGATTGATGCTGGCTTCGTGACAGGGCAGGATATCACAGTCGACGGCGGTGCGCTGAGAAAGAAGCACACCTAAGGTCGACTCAATCGGCATCGACCGTGAGAACGTGTTAGACACGGAAGGTGGTCAATCGTGGATAGATTATAGACGAAAAGCAAGCATCGGTAAGTAGCGAATCGATCGAGTGTTTGCCAAGGAGGAGGCTCCGGCAGCTAAGCCAAGACTTTTCCGGATTAGTGTTTCGCCGAGATCTGTGACGCATCTCGAGAAGTTGATGTCTACCACGGCAACTTCTATGCGGTGCGTAGTGGGCCATTGCCTTGCATGACTGTACCCAAAGCACTTTTGCGCCACTCTTTTGATCGCCCGCCATATTGGCTCCCACGTTGACCGCCACCGGGCGCATTACGACTATTACGACCAGTTGCGCCGTGCCCGCATTGCGCCCAGAAGCAATTGCCTTTACTCTCCATTCTAATTGTTTATATAAGGCAATCGGAAGCTCCATCAGACGACGCAGCTTCGTGTTCAGCGCGTTGCTCTCTGCTGGACGCATTCATCTATCAAGAGCTACCACGAGACACTATACAAGCAATGCGCAAAGCGGCACCACACGAGCGCGCCACCGACCACAGCTTGCTTCCGATATAGTAACTGTCAGCCATAATAAGTCGCACAATCAGTGCCTGCATCAAGACTCTTCGCCGGAAGCGGAAAGCCTGCGAGAGACTCGATCTCGGCACTGGCCCCGCCCGACAGCCGTACTGCGTCCGCTGCTTCATCCCCTTGGTAAAGAGGACGAGGCTGAGGTTCAAAGAAATACTTCCAGCGAGCAGATCACGGGAAGAGATATGTCTGCGAGTATCGAGATCTTGACGACGCCCACTGCGGACACAGAAGGTACCACGCTCATCCTGCGGACGCCTAGCAAGAATTATGTCTTTGGTAGCCAGGCGGAAGGTACTCAGCGCGCATTGGTGCAGCAGGGCACGCGGTTATTGAAGGCACAAGACTTCTTCTTGACAGGCAAGGTGGAATGGAAGAATACTGGCGGCTTCGTGGGCTTGATGCTCACACTGGCCGATGCAAGCTCGAGCTCATATGAGACGTCTATGGAAGCAGTTCTCAAGGCTCGGGAGAAGGGGCGCACAGTCGACGATCCACCACGGCCGCACTTCAACATATATGGGCCACCAAATCTGAAGCACATGCTAGGCACTTGTCGCAGGTTCATCTTCCGAAAGGGAGTTCCAATTCATGCCACCGAGTACTCAAACCGAACGCCGCCAAAAACTGACGATGGTGCCATATCTCCTAGCTGGCAGGACCCGAGCATACAGGTTTGGGCTCTTGCCATCTCGCCGCTTTCCAGGCAGCACGATGCACACGCCGAGGCTGAGCTTGAGGCGCGCAGACAGGCTTTTGACACAAGGCTGAATGCATTCGAGGACCACCAGGCGCCAGAAATTGAGACGCCAGAGGCACGAGAGCAACGCTATGACAGCATTCGAACGGCTACCTTGAAGCATATGTTCGATTCTAATTGGAGCTTCGATACGCTTGTCGAGAGACACATATCGGAGGTTCAAATGCCAGCCGCGATATTCGTGCGTGATCCGGAAACACACGGCTATAAGCCCTATATGGGCCCAAAACCCGGCGGTTTGGAACCACTACCAGACATTACTGTCTTTACTCGGACACCATGGCCAGGTGCGAACATATTGGCTCTTCCGCCAACAAATCCTGCACCAGAATGCATCTCCTACATTGTGCGCATGCTTCCGGCTCGCGGCAAGTTCGATGTCGCGCGAGCCAAGGAGCTAGGAGTGAAGCCAGGACCTGACTTCAGCAAGTTGACAAAAGGCCAGTCTGTGCAGAACAAGGACGGCGAATGGGTGACACCAGAGCAAGTCCTTGGAGCAGATAAACCCGGTCAAGGCATCGCCATCCTCG
This sequence comes from Setomelanomma holmii, assembly GCA_010015745.1. Lineage (NCBI taxonomy): Eukaryota > Fungi > Ascomycota > Dothideomycetes > Pleosporales > Phaeosphaeriaceae > Setomelanomma > Setomelanomma holmii. Next base: position 330,387 of record ML978163.1, read on the forward strand.
ATGTGCCGTCTATCGACTACTTGGATGCGATCGTCGAGCGTGAGGAGCTGTCTTCCTCGCAAGTCATGAGTGGCATCCAAGCTATTGTTTGGGTCCTCGGTCCTGGAGTATCAAGCCACTCTCGTTTCGCTACGTTCATCGGCAAGCATAGCAATTTGCAACACGTCATTTCTTCGAAGGATGTATCTCCGAATCGCGTGACCTACGATTCTGTCGCAGGACAAGCGACTCGTTTAGGACAAATTGATTCCTCGAGGTACTCTGTGCCCGTATTTGACAATACTTCTGTTCCTCAGAAGACTATCCTGGATCTGGCGCCTATCCCAGCAACGCGTCCATCACAGAACATAATCTCAGCTGACAGAGGTATGAGCTTCATCTTGATGCCGACATTCGCAACCAAAGTAGAAACGAAGTCGTCGTTGTTTGGTCCTGGCGCTGTCCAGAGCGCGACAGATGCAGAGGTCCTGCGACTAGCTGAAGCAGCTCGGCAAGCCGTGCAAGATGATCGGCCAAAACTACAGGCGTGGAGGCAACTTCTTGCCCGTCCCGACACCGAGGTCACCACCCTTGGCACTGGCTCCGCCTTGCCTTCGAAGTATCGCAATGTGTCTGCCACTCTGGTAAGAGTGCCTGACATAGGCAACTATCTGTTGGACTGTGGAGAAAACACATTGGGACAGCTGTCGAGGCTGTTCGCTCCAGAAGAGCTTGCGGATATCATAAGAGATCTGCGCGTCATATGGATCAGCCATCTGCATGCAGATCATCACCTTGGCACCGCTGGTGTGATTCGTGCATGGTACCAGCTCGTGCATGGTGGTCTATCCAGTCATCGCAAGCTCGATGCTTCAGCATTAGTCTCTGAGCCTGGCGAGCGCGGACTTGCGATCATCTCGCACAGCGGCATGTTACAGTGGCTATACGAGTATTCATCGGTTGAGGACTTTGGCTACAGTCGTATTGTACCTCTCGAGATATCCGCCAACGAGGCTGGGCACTCTTCGGCACTAAACATCCTCAATTCATTCAACATCGAAGCAAGTAATGACACATTCATTCGCAGAGAGCTTTATCAGAAACTATTCGGTTTCGCAGACATACAATCTGCTCGAGTGCAGCATTGCCACGGCGCCATGGCAGTATCCGTGACGTTCCCACGATCGCTGTCTGACCCTGCCAACGTCAAACCCCTGAAAGTCAGCTATTCCGGCGATTGCAGACCGAGTTACCATTTTGGAAAGATTGGCAGGGACAGCACCGTGCTTATCCACGAAGCGACCTTTGACGACGAACTTCAAGGCGATGCAAAGGCGAAGAAGCACTCGACGACCTCAGAAGCTCTAGGCGTCGGTGCTCATATGGATGCCAAGGCTGTCGTGCTCACCCATTTCAGCCAGCGATATCAGAAAATACCTGTACTGCAGACCGTGACAGGTGGCGAGACGGAAGATTCGTTACTCGACCCAAAGATCACAGCAGAAGAGGCGAACGATGGCATGGACGTCGATCCTGCCGAAGACAACGCAGACAACATGGACATGCACCCAACCACCAAGCCTACAACTACCTCCACCGAGCCCAAGGTCCCTACGCTTCAATGCCACGGCTCGTCAACCCTACACGAACACGAGCGCGTCATCGAGATCCGCAACGCCAACATGAAAGTCGCAATCGCATTCGACTACATGCGCGTCAAGATTGGCGAGATCGCCGAGCTAGAAAAGTTCAACGATGCTCTGAACGAGCTGTTGATCAAGGATGAAAAGGAGGAAGATGCTGCGGTCGAGGGCGATGGTAGTAGTATCAATGCGAATGGGAAGAAGACTAGTGGGGATGAGGCGGGTGGGTCGAGTAAGAAGAAGCAAAAGCAGAAGGAGAAAGGTGGTGGTGGTGGGGAGAGGAATGGGACGCCGAAAAAGGCGAAGTCCAAGAGGAATAATTGAGCAGGGGAAATGCATGATGGAACACGAGAAAAGGTACGGACGCGATTGCATTTCGACACGAGATGCAGCTACGAGACATGAATCCACATCTTGCACTTCAGTCGAACATCCATGTGCGGCTTCATCGGTGCACGTCTCGCGAGGTTTCATGTTTGTGCATAGTCCCAACACGTCTTCACGCCGATTCTTGGTCCATTCAAGATGTATTCACAAACGCCAGCCAGCCTAGACATGCGGGACTCGATCATGATTTTCGAGAGTGACACCGCACATTCACGCAATCGACAGCGATTTTGATATTACGGTCAGGTTCCTGGAGCGTAATGAAGCTGGTCAGAAGGCGCATTGTGTACGTGAGGTCGGATATTTTGGACATCTTTCAACTGATTCTTGATTTTTGAACGGGTTGATTTCAGAGGCATTTGAGCAACTCGGTCATGAGTCGATGTTGCAATGGCGATTATAGAGATGTCGTTTATGCTTGCGGGATTCGGATTCCGAAGAGAAGAAACAGAACATTAAGAATGCGTTGTGTCTTTTTGGCGAGCGGGTGGGAACGCCCAGAACGCACATCGCATTTACATTGTTTTCTTTTGAATAAGAAAAGGGCCGAAGGCATCAGTCGAAAATCTCTTCAACTTGGAGATTGGTGAGTGAAGATGTGAAGGTAAATACTCAGGAACCTTTGGAGTTTTATGTGCTCGAACGACCGGACGAAGAGTCATCGACAGCTTTGGCAAACACTTTTAGACCGATGAAAAAGCAACAGATTCCTACGACCAGCTCTTGTGCGTTTTGCGTAAGAATATCGTGATTCGAGACCGGAAGGAGAGTCATGACTGCATCTCCGCGGTCTTTTGGAAGCTCTCAGCAAGAAACAGGTTGTTGAACGGCAAGGCCTGGAAGACCTTAGGCGGTAACTATAGGGCTGGTCTTGCAAGCAGAAGTGAGGCTCAAAGCATAGAAAGTAGACTTGAGCAATTTCGGGAAAGACCAGGGCAAGGACATTGCATGGACTGAGATGGCCTTGTGGTCAACCAGGACAGACCGCCGAACTGGGACATGGCAGCTTAATGGATACATCTCGAGGCCGGAGCAGCACAGACATGTTGATTGCCATGGGAGATTTTTGAATGTTGGCCGGATAATTGTTGATTGCAAGTGTAATGTCTGAGTCGTGCTATTTATGCTCGGAGCGAGAGGGCAAGCTAGAAACACCAGCTTCACACGGCGCCGTACAAGAAGCATTCGCTGGCTCGTTCTGTGTTCCCAGGAGTATGGCGGGTCGGACGCGCAGAACATCGATCACTGGAAATCCAATTTCGAGAACGAGGCGGCAGGACCATGGCATGTTCCACTGCTGCTTTTGCGACCAGAGGATACGGTAGAGATGTGATGAAGCAAAATGCTCGGAAGGTCCGGTATTTATGTTCTGGATACAAATGCCGAGAAGCCATCGATTGCCTGGATTGGTGTTTCTGGCAAGGTCCAATCCAAACGATCATGCCAATGTGGATCTGTGATTCCGAAACAATTGTTCTCAATCTCAGCGCGAGAGCGACATACACAAAAAAACGCCCAGTGATTGTATGGACGTGAGGAAGCGGCGAAAACATGAATCGAAAGCTTTCCTCGCAAGGTTTTAAGTAGAAGATGTGGTTATGGAGGCAAAGAAGAATCAAGACATCAAGCGTGCTAACTGGAGTTCATGCTCTAAGCAGGACAGAGCGCGCAGCACCGGAACGGAGTTTTTGATAGAGGTTTTGGAACCAGAGCAACGAACACATAATGCCACCGTAATGGTTTGGGACAGTGCCTCAAAAGATTACTGGCATCTTGCAACCGGTAATCATTGCGCATGGACGGTCTAAGTTTGTGGAAGATAGGCTAGTGGATCATGCGCTGAGGGTATCTGGCTTTTGGTCGACGGTCAACAACGAGGGCAAACATGCGGGCAGTCACGGTAGCATACCGGGTGCTGAAGAGCTGCAGTGGACACTATTCGTTGGTAAGTGTCCTTCGATACAGACGGAAATTAACAGGAGAGACACAGCTACTTGTCCCGCGAATCTTTTGAAGCCCAGACAGCGAAGTCATAACGGGTCAGGGACTCAGTATTTGGAGAAACGGTGAGCGAAATATAAGGCAGGGTGCTTGAAAACTCGAGGGCACGTATGTTGAAAGAATTGGCAGAAAGAACATTTGCAGCGTTTACGAACAATTTTGGCGAAAAGAAGGGACGCGAGCGTGATTTGGCTGATTGGTAATTTTTAAAAAGTCGTTGGTGATTCAAGACCGGCACCGGTACACATGACCCATCAGGCATCCACTTTCGGAGGCAAGTGGACAGGAAGAAGAGTGCATTGTTCTTACGTAAATCTTTGTATTGATATCGGTACGCCGAGAAGTACTCACGTCATGTAGTCTGCGTCCAGATTGTTGTGGAGGATGGAAAGAGCAGAACGGCGGCATGAGAGTGCCATCATTGCCATTTCGAGACGGGCAGAACGCAGCGCAGGACCGAAATATAGCACATTAGAGACGCTTTCTTGAACGAAGAGCAGGGAAGATATGCAATCCTAGTTTCGCATTCTTCGATTTTGCATCAGAACAAAGGCAGTGCAGGTACGAAGTTTGCCTGATTATGTCTGTGGAAGTAGGAAAGGGGCAGCGAAGCCATAGTATGCTCAGAGTCTTGTTTGAGGTTGATATAGGTTGGCGAGCCAGATGAAAAGACATGTAGGGACGCCTCCGGTATTTCGTGAAGACTATGGTGGAGGAAGTCATCAAGTCATTCACTCGAGAATACGGATATGTATATATCACAGAACAAAATGGAAGAATTGCAGCCATCAATTTTCAGCTTGGTCATTTTGATAAGACAAGGTGGCGAATGAACAACAATCACGGTCTTTCGCCGTAATCAAATCTCAATGTATGTGTTTAATTTGCGCTGGAGGACAACGACACGTGGTGACCACTAATATGATTCGGGAAAGAGAACCGAACGCATACACCAGATGATCACAGGGTCTTCGACCACATTAGACTGCCTCTCGCAACAAGCAATCTATGCATCTTGCGCCAGGACAACTTGGTAAATCCGATAACTGTCGAGGATACTAGGGGAAATTCATAACTCGGGGGCAATGTATACCCAGCTCAGGGCAAACGGCTAGTGCTTCGGGTCGTCGCGGTGTGTTCTGCAGGAATGTCAATGTCATGATACACCTTGCTGCACAGTTTCAGGATTTTTGTAAGCACATTCAACGCGGTCTCTTGCAACAGCAAGGGCAGCCGATTCATGATAACTCTGGGTGGGACTTTTATAAAGCGCTGGCGGGAACGCAGCCTGACCGGAATCACTAGAGAAGATGGCCGTGCTAAAGTCTTTATATTCTGGGAGATGGCAGCAGCGAAAGCATCGGCACCATCTGTGATATTTTTGTAGTCCCTTCAAATGCTCGACATCGTCGGCCTTTCTATTAAATATGAAGCGGAGCAAGACGCTGGACCAATGAAGACTTTTTAGAATGCGCAGGAAAGAATGGCCAAGCCATCATGTGATTGTGGATTTCTGCTTCTGGCCATGAAGATCAGTTTTTGATGATGTTCCCGAAGGGAACACTGAAAGCACGAGGATTATATCTACGCGCTGATATGCAAGTATGAGTAGCCAAAAGTCATCGTACTATGCAGTGACCACTGCGCGGCTGAAAGGCCCAATGGGCATGGACCACTAGTCGTTGTACTTCAGTTGCTTAATGGCAAAATCCAGCTTGACTTAGAGAGAAGAATGATCACTGCGACTAGTGAGACTGGAGCAATTACTGTCTCAGGCTCATAGCTCTCCGTGATGCGTCTTTGAATTGAAGTACCTTCACGCGTCTTGAGAAAGATTAGATTGAGTGGCCTTATGTATCGGACGATGTGAGCACCCACAGTGCAGTTCAAGGTGACGGTGTCCATGCTTTATCTCGTGAACTTGAAGGACAACACAAGAGCGGAACCATGTAAGGATTCCGTATGGATTTCGATACGCATTGGCTGTGAAGTTAATATTGGAGAATGAAGTATAAACTCGTCGGAAGTATCTATAGAGGTCGTGCGCACATATGACCTGAAGGCAATCGTATTTTGGAGGTTGTAATTATCACTACCAGATTGTTGACGACGCCAGACGATTTGGCGTGTTCTTTAGTATATGGCATCTGGACGTTATCATGTCGTCAGCTTTTCCGACCCGCAGGACGAGACATGATCCGTCATACAAGCACTTTTGGTCGAAGCACGAGCATGCTTGCATTGCGCTCGTGTAACTATCTTCAAAAGTCATTGATACCTGATATAATTATTTGCCGCGGAACAAGCACAAACATAAGGAAGCGGTCTTCCGGACTTCGGAAGGTCGAAAAGACATTATTCTTATCTCGGTACACTTCCGCGTGGCGTGAAAAGGCATACGTTGAGTTGCTCAGCAATTTTGTAATTGAAAGTGCAGGTGCTAATAGCGACTTGTCATGATAGTGGGGTCATATAATTCTGATCCCGTAGAGTGAAGCATCGTAAGCATGGCGGCATGGACAGCACATTTCTGGACCATAGACCGTGATGATCGGCTTCTTTGAACGGACGCGAAAGCAAGTATCTCTGCGGAAGAGAAGCAGAGGAACGCGTCGGGGACTACTTATATATCCCCAAAAAGACGAAAAGTACAGCCGTACAAAAATGAAGCTACAGAGCGCAGTAAAACATGCATATATAGTTTTCAGCCAGCTTCAATTCGCGTCTTTGTGCTTCACCCGAGCTGGCGCGACATCGACTGGCACTTCAGTGCAGTTCGGAAGGCAATTGGAAGCAAATTATAATTCTGATGAATTTAGTGAAGCACGTGATGGTCAGAAAAAAGAGCGATCGATTCAATTGTTCGAGAGAAAGTCGCTAACGTGTCTCCAAACATCAAATGCCATGTCGGAAATGTCGGCAGAATAAGGCCTAGGATCATCGACCTCGGTTTGAGAGCAATAACTTCCTGGCACGATCGAAGGGTATTTTCGTAGCTTGAGTCTACCTAGATATGCTTCGTCCTCCTCAAGTCGACTGCTCTTGAGCTCCGCAATAGGGAGCACGGCTCATCTAGTGCATTGACGCCCTGCGCGTCTTGGATGATGCCTGCAGCATTCCTGTACTGCAGAATGAAGATCGCAAGAATTGCAAATGCCAGACTTAGGCAAATGGATTTGCCGTCATCCCGGAAGATCTCATTAGATCAGAATGACCACTGAAGTGCGGCGGCACATCAAGGGGCGCGAGACCATCGCAATCCTGCAAATTATTACGCATATGCTCAAGCACCTTGATCCCTGTAAATATGGACGATTCACGAAGGATAGACGGAGCTTACCTCGAGGTTCTTCAGCCTACGTGGTGTTCGCTTGATCTTGCGAATCTCCGCATCCTTCATCTGGAGCCATTCTTCTGCTGTGCCATTGAAGTAATAATTAAGCTGCTCCGCTGTCTCATATTGCAACTTGGGTCCGTCACTGTCGTTGTCAGTGGCGATGGCTTGTTCCCGCCATCGCACGGTAAAGAAGCGGTAGCCAAGCACCTTGATCTTGACACCTTCTGCAACGAGAGCATGGTACACCGGCCTAATAAGTTCCAAGATATGAAACAAGTGCCGACTGAACTGCAGATTGCGGTCGATGTAGATCACAATCTCAAAGTCCTCACGAACTGGTAGAGTCAAGAGACTTTCCATGTTCTCTCGGAGATCATCATACGCAAGGTCTCTGAACGTCCACTCGACATTGATCGTGAGTACGCGGAGAATATCGATTGGGCGAAATTCCATTCGGCCGAATTGGTCTATCTCCAGAAAGTGGTTGATAGCACGATAGTGCACTTCTGCCTGTGACACCATACGAAAGAAGTATGTCAAAGCCTCTTTCGCAAAGTGCTCGCCGATGTATGTCGGTTCCGTGAAGAAAGGGCCGGGGAGAATCCAATTGTTTAGCTCGCCAGATTCGTGCAAGCTGTGGTAGGACCGTCCAATCAAGTCATCCAATCGCTTTCTGGTCTCCTCGTCCCAGAGCGCATCGTAGATCTGATCGCGAAGTTCCTGCGGTAAGCTTGCGTGAACAGCCGCTGCAAACGGCGGACACATGATGAGAGCGCATTCTTGCGCCGACTGCATCAGAAGCCTGTATCTGGTCAGTAGACGTGAGCACTAAATAGCACAGTGCTTACTCGTCTTTGATCTGGATTTCATTCGAGAGCTGATCCATATATTGTTCCTCACTTTGCAGCTCCTTTCGTCTAACGAAAGTTGACTCATATTGGTCTTGCGCATCGTCCTCCTCGGAGTCATAATGGGTGTCTAGATGTTCCAATGCCTCGTCAAGTGCAACGAGCTCACTAAGCCATGCGTCTCTCCTACATTTGTCAGTTAAGTCTCAAGAACGCGTTGGTCAAGGCGCGCACTCTTCTCTAATCTCAGCGACCCGAACAGATGGCCTGGTGTCCATTAGCATGGTTCAATGCTACCGCGTGCATTCGAGTTCTACTCTTTCGCCTTCTTGAAAATATCCAAGACCTTCCCACGCTGTAACGAATCGAGCCCCCAGAACATGGGATCTGTGGCCCATGATCTGATTCTGCCCACGCCCTCTCCCTTTGACGATGGTGAACTGGGTTGTGGTGAATCGTACTCCATGCTGAGATACCATGTGCGGATTCCAGTCGTGGCAAACGAGAGAGTAAGGTGAGATCGGGAGGGTAGGAAAGGCAGTGCAGATCTACCAGATATGGTGCGCTAGTGATGGTGTAGGCATCCACGACCGCGATGTGGGGCAGCTCCAGGCACGAATGAGGCGCGCCATTATGTGCGCCATCATGTGTGCCAACATCAAATCTTTCGTAGCGAACCACCCCTCGACTCTTTCGTCGTAACCATCAAACGATCCATGATCATCAAAAATTATGGCGAGTAGCGGTGCCAACGATAGAGGATTGTGTAATCCAATCATAAAAGTAACACCATGACTTGGGAAGCTAGAATTAGCGAGACTTTGACAAGATACGGCCTGCAATGAGATACCATCGCATGCATCACTAGGCCCATCAACATTATTGGCCTTAGACGGCCGATATACCGATCCATCATCTTCAGAAACACTGAACCCTTGCAAGAAACCTCCCAGGCTCTCTAGCGTAATGACGATCCGAACTGTGAAGCTTTCTACTGGCCAAACACCACTTCGTATTCCGAGTTTTCGATCTTGGAACGCAGAAAAGGCCATGCGTTCGACGTCGCCCATATTTTCGAGAGATCGAACTTCAGAGTAGGAGCGGAGGAGGAAAAGAAGTGTTGCGTTTCTTAGATTCTATATCTTCGAGCCTGACCGGAGACTCACCTGATCCCCATGAACTGTAGTGATACGGATTTTGGGACATCCACCCTGTGCCTGCGCAGTGAAAAATAGAACTGGATCAAGACAAATATTTCTCGAATGCCTCTCGTTTCCAAATGATAGCCCCAATGTTCGATCAAGCACTCATTCAGAAACCCATTCTGACTTTCTGGATGCAATAAGCGACAATCAGACGAGGGGGAAAGATTCTTGGATGACCACATCGTTCGAAGTACTTTCCAGGAAAGGCAACATGACACTGTTGTAGTAGTATTTCGATGCTCTAGTCACCATGGTCTTCGTCGTTCACCATTTTGGATGCCGCGATATACGCAGACGTTGTTGAGGATACAATTCCACAGAATAGTGAGGAGTATTTAGACACTTCCCCTCTCAGTCATCCAACCTCGAGCCATAGTTTTATGCAACACGTTTCTTGCTTCTCACAGCAAAGGACATGCTTTGCTAACATTCCGAATTTTGACACCATGACCCGCTTGCGCTGTTCTCTTGCGCACAGCGCGCCAGGAATAACATCGCATTGGTCAGTGAAGTGTTTGTTGAATCCTGGAAGCTTCTTTGGTATGATGTGATCGTCCAGCAAATCTTCGAGACGTCGCATGGTTCGAGCTCGGTTTTACCTCAGAGGACTGGTGCCGGAGAACCAAGACATGTTCGTTGGTTTGGTAGACTCTGGTCTTCTTCCCCACATGATGTACAAGTCTGTCAATTTTGGAAGGTAGTCAGTCGAGTTTTGTGTTGTCAGGAAGGATTGGACTCAATACATGAACTTATACCTTGAGAAGCGACGAGCGTTTGCGCAATCATGCGCCTTGAGCGCCAAACGTTGCCAAGGCGCAAACAATTGGGGGAAGGCTACATCCAATCTAGAACGATCAGCGACCGTGAAGAAGAATAAGAATTGTATACAAGATCTGCAACAGAATCGTTGCAATAGTCTAGGTGAGCAGAAAGTGATCACCAACCCAAGCCCACCAAGACGCCGATTCTGATATGCTTCTCTGCTCTTTCCCTTCTTCCACTCCAAACACTCCTCATTCCTCATACCGCAGCATATCCACCTCGACTGCCACCACCCTGCACAGTGCCCGCGACCTTCCTCGCGAAGTCTTTCGCAATGTACGGGATATCGCGAATCGTGTCGCCGTGAGGGAGCAGATCCCAGCCGCGCGCGCCGTAGCGGTTGTAGTTGAGCCAAGAGCCGAAGATGAGGTAGGTTGCAATGACGAGGAAGAGGCTGTTGATGATCAGCAAGAGCAATCTGGCTCAGATTGCTGTGAGTAGACTTACATGATGAAAAACCAGCCAAAGAAGCCCCAATGGCTGCCTCCATCAACCGGGGGTGCATCTTCACAGGCGTACTTTGTCCGCCACTCGAGTCTCAGCGTTTGGATTTTTTTATCCTTGCCGTCCTCTTCTTGCTGGTAACCGCAGAACCTCAAGCTGTTGTCGCTGTCTTCGCATTTACCCTTGCCGCTTTCTTCCCGCTTCCTCAGCTTCTCTTCCTTCTTGTCATCGTCGCCATCATCATCTTTGTCGCCATCCTCAAGGTCTCCGCCTTCTTTCTCGTCGCCTTCTAGACCGGTCCTATCCTTATCGCAGACGAACTCAATGATCGCTCTTTGGTCCATGCCGTCCTTCTTAAAGGGGAATTTTCCGCCATTGAGTATCGCGCGAACGCCTTCGCGACCTCCGTCAGAATTGGACTTTGAGTTTCGGAGGAGCTCGAATTTAGCGTCAATGACTCGGCCGCTGAGTGACGTAAATGTTCCGGCAATATCGATGGGCGTTATAGTCGAGTTTCGATCTACCGCGAGGTTGATATCTTCGCGAATGCCGCATACTGGTCTTAGTGTTAGCCAAACTCGCCATCGTTAACATCTCCGCATTTTCTCGTAGCTGTGTTTCACTCCCGGGAATTCTGGCGACCCGCGATGATAGCATGAACATACCTCTTGCTCCGTGATGACACTCCGTCGCCAGACTGCCTCCCTTGTGCCACTTCAACTTATCGCAGACATCGAGCGTAAAGTTGTATTTGTATTGCCAGTCATGCACCAGATCCTCTTCTTTCCAGTGTACCATGTGTGGTCCACCCAGCTTCGACAGGTCGAAACGGACCCTGTCGGCCTGAATCTCCTTGCAATCAAATGCCCATGCTGGTGAGGGCAGTAGCGCTGTTGCCGCGAGGAGCGAGAAGAGCGTCGCTTGTGATCGGGATGGTGCCATGGCGGCGGATGTGATGGGAGAGAGTAACTTCGCAGTAAGACGAATGCGGCGTTGCTGAGCGTCAGAGCGGAGGATAAGGAGAGTGTCTGGGGCCTAGCAAAAGGTCTCCAGCTGTCGGTTTAGGAGGGAGAGGGAGCAAAAAGAGTGAAGGAAGGGATCAGGTGTGCTGCAGTGGGCGTTGGCGCGGTGCAGCGTGTTGGTGTCGCGTGAACTTGGTGAGGCTTGAAAGATGTTGGCGATGACGGCACTTCCTCCGTCCGTTGCCAAGACATTGCTTATGTTAGCCTAACGGAGAGAACGGATGCCGTTTGAGAGCCCCACAGCTTCGACCTCACATTGTCGCAACACATTTCGAACGATCTATCTGCAATGCCAGTCGTGCTCATGATACGGAGCAGAACATTTTCAAATCGACGACCTTTCGCGGACCCAGGCTAGCTGGGACAGCAGTTGTTGATACCTGCCATGAGCGCAGCGGCGGCATCGGACCGCAATCACGCCTCGTCTTCGGAAGTGATCTCCTCACGTACCGTCATCAACCCCAGTGTCTGGTCTCAACGGTGTCCGCCCTCTATCAATTTCCTCATTGACAATTCCCATGCTGTATTCTCGGCTGCTGCCTCCACTTGCCGACCTTTGGCCTTACCGCGAGTCACGATAGCGCTGCTCTAAAAATAGACTATCACGAAAGCCACGTCTGTGGCTTGCAGGTCTGTATTCTATCGTCTATACCAACTGTAGTCTAACCAGAACGCTCTGTCCACATCACCAAGACGCGAGAAGATGCAAGCTACTGCAAAAATAGAAGGTAGTTGTGTATTGTGTTGAGATGACGAGCAGAAAAATGAATGACTAGGATAATTCGTGCCGAGCCGCCATCCATACTACTACTCGATGGCCAGTCGACTAGTACAGACTATACGGACCGAGCATGCAAAGAAGAGATCAATGCAGGGGGAAACCAAGGAGGATGCGGAAAGGAACACAAACGCCAATGCATGCGTAGGCAATGTGTAAGAAAGTTGCTGACGACCCAACCATGAACATGCAAGACCGTGTAAATGCAAAAGACAAGATAGTGAAATGATCGACAATGCAGACAGAACAATTCCAGAAAATGGCGCATCCAAAATAAGCAAATGAGCGAAAAGACCAAAGCCCATAAGAAGGAGGAGAGAGTGAAGGAAAAGGGTATTTCCAACGCCAGTAAAATGCAATGCATCCGATCCATGCACCTGGTGCGTGGAGAGTCGTGAGAAGGTCGAAATCTATGGTGTTGAGAATTCCAGTCTCAGAACGAATGAGGAGAGTCGTTGTACATCGTGTCCATCGAACGCACCGCGGTAAGATACTGCGAAAATCTAATCTTGAACGCCACCCATGCGATGCATTGCAAAAGAAGATGGGAGACCTATTTGCCTTGGCCACCACCCTGCTGCTGACCCGAGCCACGCGCATTGGCTGGCATCGGATAGGGAAATGGCGCGTAGGGAAGCTGATAACCCGGGTTGCTAGACCCGGAGGTAGCGCCGGCGGTGGAGGTGTTTCCGGGGGAGGAAGAGGCGGAAGACATGTTGGAAGCGGTGGATGTGGGGTTGTCGCGGGTTTGAGAGCTTGAACGAGGACGTTCGTAAGGCGTCGAAGAGCGATGTAGCGGTTGCGAAGACAAGCCTCGATGTCGTGCGACTAGAGATCGGCTTTGTCGAGCAGGCTCAGTTGTAGCTGCGCGTGAGGTAGGTGAACCGGTGATGAGGATCAAAGGCGTCGAGCTCGAAGTGGAGACGGTTTGTTCAGCGGTGACTTGAGGAGTTTCTTCAAGACCTGACGGTGGAGCAGAAGAGGAAAGGGTTTGACTGGGTTCTGGTGTAGCTCGAGTACTGGTGGGTTTTGGAGATTTTGATGGGCTGGATGTCTCTGAGGGCCGCTTGCACATATATCGACCGAGAGTGAAGTGTGATGCTTACTGCGACGCCAGGAAATGTTCTGGAGTCGGCGATGACGTTGTTGCTGACTGAGTAACCGACCGAGCGTAATTGAAATTGGGTAGGAGAGAAGAGCTGGTCGATTGTTGAGGTGTTGATGAGTGATTGCCTCGGTCTTGCCAGAAGTTTATATCCTCAAAGATATTCCTATGGCCCCTGGTGGTCCACCTTCGTTGCGGGTTTGACGACGATCGCCAGTTGTCGGAAATAGAACACGTGGAGTCTGAACAGAGGAATAATGAATATCCTAAGCAGGTCAAGTATACCATAATCGTGGTATGGTGGCTTGTACTGCAGCGAAGGGAGGTCAGAGCGTTGAGCCTCTTCCAAAGGGAAAAGTCAAGCTTTGTGGTACTCGGATCCGTAACGAATGGCGAAGGGAGACGTGACGGTATCCGGGCCTTTGAAGAGGGTGAGACTGTGGAGGGACCGGGAACTTGGGTGGAAGTGTGTGCGGACTGCCCTTTTTTAGACTTGTGGCGCTCCGTCCACGTTTTGCTGCAAAGGACCCGAACGCACAGACAGCGAGGTTATGCAGCGGGATGCTGTAAGTTTGCTGTCGTCAGATCTCTAATTGAGCCGCATGCACGATGACCGGTGTGTGGTATGAAGATGCTTAGATGGAGTACGGAAAGGTTCCCAAGACTCGATGTGTTCGAGATGGCGATCGATATGTTTGGCGGTACAGCACCCTTTTGATACTTGCATGGGCAGTGACGATGTTACCATGGTCTTGATATGTGCTGCCAAGCCATTATTCTGGCTCGTTCTCGCGACCTCTCGACAACGTCGAGGAAGCAATTTGTCTACCCTCCTGTAAGCATGCCAAATTGTCAAGCAAAGCGTGAACATCGCCGAAGGTTCGACACGGGAAGTAGCTACACCTAGCGGCAGCTGACCGTCCACATCTTGAACTTGCGCCTATATCTCATTCACCATGGGCCAAGCTCGGTTCGGTGGCCTGGAATGCTCGCAATGGCGGGCAAGTTTTGGCGCAAGGTCGGGCCCAATTGGCTCCTCGGACCATGAACATGGAATTTAGCATATGCGACGGCCGCGAGCATCGTACGACCGAATCAAATCTCCAGCTAACTCTAATATTAGCTGATTTAACACGAGAAGCATTCACGATCAAGGGACGTTACTCAGCTCTTGCCAAAGTTCCGCCCTGAACCGTGCGTGTTCGTTCGGCCACCCATGGTCGGAGGGAACCGAGTCCCACATGTACTCGCTATGAAGTCATAGCTACAACGAGCGGGAAACGCTGTACGAATTTAGACAGCCAATAGTGTCGAGTTCCGTGGTGCTAGCGTTGAAATCGGAGAGTTTGTCAGCGATTTAGCTGCCTACGCTTGCACTCGCCTATCCTTCCAGAAGATTACCAGATCCGTACATTGGTAGGCCTATCTAATGCCCAGCAACGCCAAAATGAGCACAGGTAACATGCTAATGCATCTCTTTGGATGATAAGACAGCCTCAGGGACTTGTAGCTTTCATAGTACACAGTATGACTGCATGCGATTCGCAGATACTATTGCAGAAGACCGGTCAGTGCAATCACGACCAAGTGCCGGCGCTATTGGTATGATAGCGGTGCAGGGCCACAGAGTGCTGCTTTACTGCTGCTGAAAAGCCTGCCCAAAATGGTCATAGGTAGTTTGACGCGACACGCATGGACATGACTTGGCGGAGATCAAGGCCTTCGCGGAGGTGGAGCGGGGTCCGTGGTGGTCGACCCGAGATCTCACAATTAGCGGATTTGGTCGACAACTGCTGCTAATTAGCGGACATTCTCCATCTGTCAGAACTGGATTATCCGATGCTGACACAACCAAGTTTAGAGCAAGCTTGGCTAGAAGAACGTCTCGAAGAATGCAAAGTCGCTTATCAACAATCGCAAATGGCTTATTCCACGTGCGAAACTAGACAGACCGTGCAAGAAAGAGTATAGCACGCAATGATCGCAAATAAATTAGCAATAGCTGCAGATGAGAAAGCACGTAGATGAATGATGAAAAGGTAGAAATACTCACCGTGGCTGACTGCTATCTTCAAACTCCCAATTATTGGCGTTTGTGCCTAGCAGTCCAATTGTAAGCTGCAACAATGACGACTACCACATATCGAGCTGCGATCTTCCCTGGGCCTGAAAAGGCGCTCGAACTGGCAGATGTCCCAATCGACCATCCAGCGCCAGGAGAAGTCTTGATCAGGAACCGTGCCGTAGCTCTTCAACCGCTGGACGCAAAGATGTTGATAGCTGGGTATGGGCCGGTAACATCGCTACAGTATCCAGCGGTTCTTGGGACCAGTGGTGCGGGCATTGTTGAGGAGCTAGGCGAAGGAGTCGGGGGATTCGAAATTGGTGATAGGGTAGTCTTCGACACAAAGGCATATGTGGTGTCAGATCAGAATCGCAGGCAAGGGACATGGCAGCAGCTGGTGACTTGTGATGCCTCGACTGTAGCGAAGGTATTTTCTCGCGGCGCTCTGCAGTTATTACACGTTGGCTGACCGTGCAAGATCGGTGGTGTGCCTTTCGAACAGGCTGTCCTGGTTGACTTTCCACTGCAGACGGCGGTGGCAGCGCTCCATGTCTTCCTCGGAATGGGGAGTCCAGGTAGCGGTAAATCAGAAGAAAAAGTTCTGATCTGGGGAGCTGGGGGAGCTGTTGGTTCATATGCTGTGCAGTACGCGAAATCTGTAAGTCTTAAACCTTGTCATGTGTCGCGCTGGCTAAATGATCGTGAATGGTCAGCTAACATAGCCAGGTTGGGCATACGGTCATCGTAACAGCCTCGCCAAGAGACATTGACCGACAGAAGAGGATCGGAGCATCAGCGGTCATCGATTACAAATCGACAGATGTTGTGGAAAGACTACGCGAGAATGGGCCGTACAAGTATCTCTTGACAGCCAGCGGCGATGCAGCGTCTCAGAAGGCTTTGGCAGCCTTGATACTGGATAGCGGCAAGTTCGCCAGCGTACTGCCCCGTGCAATTGAGCTGCCTCCGAATGTTGAGATTGTATACACCGCATTCTCTCAAGCAGCTCAGAAGGAAGAGTACAGCGCCTGGAGGAGCTTTTGGTATCAGGAATACTTGCCCGAAGTGTTGGCCAAGAACCTGGTAGAGCCTGTGAAATTCACGAAGATCGAAGGTGGTCTCGGCGCTTTGCAACAAGCCAATCAAGAGGTGTTCGACGGTAAAGTCAGAGGAAAGTTGGTGGTCAACCCCCAAGAGTGAGTCGTCGCCCGTCCATTACGACCAAACGGCTCCATTGGCTGAGTAGCTTCACAAGAGGGGGTACTGCTTGCGTCCGCAGGCACTACGAGTCGCACGGAATCTGGCTGATAGACAATTTGAGATCTCGATTCCTGATTTTGTAACCTCAAGCAGTGAAGAGTGAGTCCGCAAAAAGTGGATAGCTCAGCGTCAGCACAGTATGAAGTATCTTACCAATTGGAGCCGAAGCGACGTAAGATAGTCATCGCGGCTGGCTGAAGAGAGATCCGACGTAATTCGCCGTGTCGCATGGCATATTTGAGTACGGGACGGTGATCCGCATGTGTGACGGAAGCTCTCATGCGTAGCTTCCCCCCCCCGCAGCTAAGTCGCCTTCGCATCACGTGGTCACGGGTGATCCATGCACTGTCGTCATCCACTTGCTCACACACCGCCAAAAGCACAACCATCGTGCAGCATGCAGAATCAAAGTTTGGGACGTGAACAGATCTAGACCAGAATGATTTGATCCAGTGTGCATGGATGGCAGTTTCAAGAAAGCCATCGCAACTAACATGCAAGATCTTAAATCGATCTCTCCTGCAGAAGTGGAGCCGCTAAACCCGCTGATCACTCAGGCACCATGGTGACCAGGACATGCATTATCAATTGACTTCGATGGTCAGTCCAGGTCCTGACCAAGCGCGCTCATCATTTGTTTATGTGATTCGAGGTCCTCTCATAGCACACTGCGAAAGAGATGGATGCCACGACGGAGACTCGCGTCCTCTCACGATCGAGTGATGGACTTACAACTGCGCTTGAGCATGGACCGTCCCAGATTCTGGGGAAGCGGGAGGTCGGATATTGCCGCGTGCATTCCTCGATAAGCACATTCTGGAGGCCTTGAAGCTCGATCGTTGACGTATGAAACAATGGAGAGGGACTCTCACCGCGGGAAGATTGAAAGAACACCATGAAGTACAATGATGTCGATTTGGAAGAGGCTGGCGGTCGCTGCATAAAGGTCGCGTCTTCATCCGAACAAGACTGTCATCCGAACAGCATCCTTGACCCCATTGATATTGAACTTCATCTTCCGAGCCCTCCCCTCAACCTTAACGAGTGACCAAAAATATGTCTGCCAACTCTGGAAATGTCATTGGTGGCCACAAGGCCAACCTCAACAACCTTAGTAAGACAATAAATTCGGTCCCGGATCTGTTCTGTGCTTACTTTACACAGACACCTCGGAAGAGTCCAAGCAACATTCGCATGAGGTTCTCGAGAATGCGGAGAATGGAGGAGGGATCGAGGCTGCGTCCAAGTCCGGCGGTGATAAGAACCCAAACAACGTTGCTGGCGGACTCAAGGCTACTCTGAGCAATCCCAATGCATCAGATGAGGCGAAGCAGAGCGCGAAGGAGAGGCTCGGCAATATGTAACCAGCCTTATGAAGTGAGCCATACGGCTATGTCTTCGAATGCATGGAACATGAACATCCACCGCAGAACCTTGTTGTTGTTCACCTCGTGATCTTGTCCGTGGTGTTGTTTTCGTTGCCCACTGGTCTGATCACTGACCACGGTTGTGTCGTTGTCCGTGCGATGATCACCTCGAGTTTTCGCCCGAATCGTCTCAGTACTTGACGTCTGTTGTCCAGTAATTTCCCCTACAACTTCTTCGAAAGCGTATTACGGCAAGAGCATCACTCTCCCACCTTCCTTTCCTTGACCAGCAAACCCATGACAACCTCCACAACCCTTCGGAAGCCTTCCATCTCTTCTTCGACCGTACCTCCCATGCCGGCGCTGGCGAAGCTTATGGAATTGCCCACATATACCGGCTTGTTCGTCTTGCGTGCGAGTACCTTCGAGAGTCGTGTAGTGAAGTCCAGGGTGCTACCGTGTGTGAAGAGCGGCGTGCTCAATGTATCGGCGGGTAAGGTTCTCTACATTTTGCCAATTAGCACAAATCTCCCGTACCGTTAATCACAGCAACAACTCACGTTTGGCATAGCATACACAAATGATCCTAATACTGATGACGAAGCGGACTCAGGCGAGGACGTGCTAAGAAAGAGCAGCAAATTTGGGCCATTATCGGTAAGCTGCAGGTGTATGTTCGAAAGCGGCGCGCGCGGTAGCGGGAAGGAGACCTCAATGGGCGCGTGCGACGCGTCACTGTTGGACAGAGAGGCCGCCATAGTGGTGGCTGATGTGCAAGGCGGTGGTGGTGTTGATGGAAGCCACGACCGCGGGGTAAACTCGCGTCGCCGCACTCGGAGCAATGTCGGACCTGAAATTGCTCAGCTCTCAGCCACTCACACCTTGCAATCACTATTGCCATGCTTACCAGCAAAGCCTTCTTCTACGTCTTTGTCTGTGAGGGTCATTGAGAACTCGCCGGTATTTGCACGAGAAAAAGCCGTTGTCTTCCCAAACACACACAACACCGTCCAGCTGACACGACTCAACTGTCAACTTCTTAAAATGACAGAGAAAGAGTGGGAGGGCGACTTTGACCCGATGGCTGATCCCGAAGAACAAAGACACATTCTATCAGTGCTAGACTCCTTCAGGTACCGCTTCTTCCTCACCTTTCTTCCCTACTAAGCGATTTGTTGACCACAGAAAACAGGTCATATCGCAGACTAGCACACTTCAACGGCATCCACGTGCGCCGCCAAGCCTTCTACTCACTGCCACAGGAGCATTGGATGCTACTCTCTAAGCCACCATTCTCCATCTTGGACACCTTTACCAAGCTCGACGATCTCATCGATTGTAATGCAGAGCTGGCTGAGGCGATCTTCAAAGCTGGCTTCAATGCGTTCCTGGCACCAACTCTAGACAGCGATTGGGTAGCCTCGATCGTACCCGAGAAGTATATCCGTGATGAGTATCGCATCTACTCCATTATCATGGACCACATGAACGTCCAGACTTCTAAAAACGATTTGGAAAAGGCGCGGAGTTGCATCAATCAGTTCTACCGAGAGTGGAGCGTTGAGGGGGCGGTCGAGCGGTCCAAGTGCTTCGACCCGATAATAGCAGCCATGCAGCACGAGTACAATTCGCGCTCAACGTTCAATCCGAGCATGGACTGTTCAGAACTAAAAGTGCTTATACCAGGTGCTGGACTTGGCCGTCTTGTCTTTGATGTGTGTCGAGCTGGGTTCAGCGTCGAAGGCAACGAGATCTCGTATCACGAACTCATGGCCAGCTCACTCGTCCTGAACCACATGCAGAGAGCAGGTCAATTCAAGATCGCGCCATTTGCTCTTAGCTGCTCGAATCACCTCTCTCGTGCCGATCAGTTTCAGGCCGTCGAAGTGCCAGATATCCATCCAGGCTCCGTACTAGCAAGTGCAGACGAGTCGCGTTTGCCAGCTTCAGAGCGGATGAGCATGGCGACGGGCGATTTCTGCGTTCTATACAACCAAGCAGAGTACAAAGATGCATTCGATGCTGTAGCGACAGTGTTCTTCATCGACACCGCTCCGAACATCATAAGATATATCGAAGCTATATGCAACTGTCTCAAGCCCGGCGGCATCTGGATCAATCTCGGGCCTTTGCTTTGGCATCATGCATCAGCAAAGAAATCAGAAGACGACAGCGAAGACAAGAAGATGAAAAGGGCTAAGGTCCACGACGCAGGTATCGGCGATCCAGGCGGTGTGGAGCTTACGCATGAGGAAGTTATTGCGCTCGTTGAGCATTTTGGCTTCGTGGTGGAAAAGCAGGAGCATATTACTTCCGGAACCGGATATATCTCAAACCCAAGAAGCATGCTGCAGAATAATTACCGTCCGGTATTCTGGATCGCACGGAAGGCCAGAGAGTGATCGATTCATTGCGCTCGAGCCCAAAAGATGACGCACTTGCTGTATACTGAGGTCGAACGTAAAGGAAGAGGACAAACCCAATGCCGGCTAACGGCAGCCCGTCACCGTATGCCCTTCCCATGCCCTAACTTCGTGAAAACTCAATCGACTTGCGGACATGCCACTGAGATTTCGTTTATTCTACTATGCTTCTGGTTTCTTCCAAGTGTCAGCACCAACCAGATTCCGAGCTCCGGGTCCAACAGTCACACGGTGCTTCTCGCACGGGTATTTTGATCACGTATCTACCTTGGAATTTCAGAAGCCTGGCACACTGCTCCTCCACAACGCACAGCCAAATGCTGAGCCTATCGACGTCACGTTTGCCGTGATGAATGTACCTTCATGGTTCAAGTCATGCAGAGAGCTTTCGGTTGACATTGAGCATGCTGCGGTACAGCACCTTTGTGCCACCAGCAAGCACGGCTGAGGCATCTCCCGTATCCAGTCCAGGAGGTTGAACTACCACTTTGAGAGGCCGAAGGCGTCAGCAAGGACGATCACCTGCCGGATTACCCACTCGTACCAAACATAACGAGCAAAGCATCTCTATCTGGTCACACATCTGAGTACTTCCCAGTATTCGAGAGTCAAGATGGCGGGGCCAGCTGGGAGTACATCTCGGATCTGCGAGATCAAGTCAATGGCTGGGGCATGAGTGCACAGCCTGCGTTGACTGAATTGACGGAACCGATGGCCTAATACCCAGCTGGGACTATCTTGGGTACGGGAAACAGCTGGAGTGACTATGGCACGCGCATCGATCTTTATGCAAGCAAAGATCGAGTCAGGACTTGGGAACTTGTTAGCCACATTGCCCAGGGATGAAAACCAAATACCATGAATGGTGCGACTCCCATCTGGGAGCCCTACCTCTTGTAAGTGGCCCTCTCTATTCTCAGCTCGCGGGGGTTCGCTGATCGCAAGTTTCGCAGACAGTATGAAGGCCGACTAGTCGCATACTACTCCGACCAACGTGACCCCAAACACGGCCAAAAGCTCGCGCACCAAACCGCCACCGACCTCAAGACCTGGGGTCCTATTGTCAACGACGTAACCTACGACGAATACATTGTACGCCCCGGCATGACCGTCGTAGCCTACATCCCGCCTCTCAAAGAATGGATCCTCGTCCACGAACTCCCCATCGGATACTCATCCTCCCACGGCATGAACTACCCCGTGTACTACGTCATGTCCGACTTACCTCTAACCTTCGGCCGCGAAGTCGGCCGCCCAATCGTAATCAACAACACCACCGCACCCAACGCAAGTCCATACGTCGTCTGGAGTCCGCTTGGCGGGCCCAACGGCACGATTGTCGTGTCTGATGCAGATCGCAGCCAGTTGTATACGAATCGATATGGCGGGGATGTGGACAAGTGGGAGAACACATGCGACGCCGGCGGCGGCGGTGTATTCGCGTGCGATTCAGATTATTAGGACCAGGCCGAATAAGTCGACGATTTATGGTGTTGACGTGTCTGGTGATTTTGGGAAGGAGACACATGTGCCGTTTTCGGCGACGATGGTGAGTCTTCTGGATACATTGAACGCGCCGGTGAATGGAACAAGTACGGTGAGGAGGAGGGCGAGTGGGTGGAGGAAATTAAAAGGGATATCGAGTTGGCGCGTCCAAGCTACCTCGCAGATTTGTCCTAGTCATGTCATAATCTTCAAATAGCGAGTCTGTATGTTTCATCAGCTCGGACTGCTCGACAAGACATGATATTGACCTGTACACCAGCCCATAAGCTGTCCGAGCTGCATGGTGAACCTAACATCGCCCATAGTCAGCGTTGAGACTCCAGATCAACCACAAGCACCATATACACACAAGCCACTCATCACTTTTCCTTAAAGTTACAATTGGGTATTCGCACGTCTTATCTTTATTTCCCCTTCCTCCCACCTTTTTCCCCCCTGTATCCCAACCCCACCTTCCCTACCGCATGACCGGCGGCCTACTCTCCTTATTAAATTGCATCCTCGAACACAACCACTCCACCGCCTCCCCGACCCCCGTCCCCGTCAACGCACTACACGGCAGTACCCTACTATCCCTAACATTCCCGCCCTTCTCGCCTTCAAACACCTTGCGCACAAACCCCTCCTTGATCCGCACAACCTCCACGCAATCTTCCCGGTCCTGCTTGTTTGCGAGCACGAGGATGGGCACGCCGGATGTGTCTTCGTTTTCGAGCACGGATTCGAGAACGAGGCGGCATTCGTCTAGGCGGCCGATATCCGCGTTACTCGAGGCATTCGGGGTGGAGAGGTCGGCGAGCGTGGCGTTCCCGACGTCGCTCGAGTCTATGACAAACACAATTGCATGACAAGAACTGTAATAACTCTGCCACAGACCCCTCAAGCTGTGCTGCCCGCCGACGTCCCAGATCTTGAGATATATAGGTGGGTTTGGCGGCGGGAGTTCGACGGTCGCGACGTTCTGGCCAACGGTGGGTACGGTTTTGAGGTTGGGATGTGAGGGGGTATAGGCGGCTTTTATCTGTTCAAGGAGTGTGGTTTTGCCGGCATTGTCAAGGCCGAGGAGGAGGACGGAGTATTCTGTGGTGATGTGAGCTTGGGATGGTGGAGTGCCCGACAAAGTTTATGACAATGGAGGTGTGAGGTTGGTGAGGAAGGGACAGGGCTACAGATTTGACCGACCTTCTTTACTTGTGGCATGAAGGTATATAGATTTGAAGAGGTGGTACATTGTCTGGGTGACGCACGCGGGCTTCACATGGTTTGTGGTCGGGACGTGGAGGTGAGGTGTAGATCTGACCCACTTCAACGTTGCTTATCGATAAGCTTATTTTAGAAGCTTGTACCCTATTCAAAACAAACAACACGCTTTCCTACTCTTACACGTTTTCACTTGTGACACTATCTTGGATATATCTGACGTGGGGTGGCATTGTGCCGATCGAGCCGCCTCTAGCGACTATCATCCGTTATGATATTATACTAACAGTTACAGTAATGTTACACCCCTGACCAGCAGGTCGCTATCCATACAGACCTATCTAACACACGTAGCATTATTGCAGCCTGTACGCGTTATGCGTAAGCTGCTGGTGGAGCGAGTCCCATCTATATCCGGTAACGCCTCGCTGTAATGATCCCAAATAAATCCCAAGTGGTTTTTCCAAATCCAAACGCCTCGCCAAAGTGGAGTTGTGTTGTACAGTAGTGTTACACGACCTTGAGGAAGGTCGATTCGTCTTCTCGAATTACAGTCGCCGATTAAGATATGCACTCAGTCGAGGCGCGCATGCCTGTGTCTCGCCAGTATTACGATTATTTGCTCTGGGTACCTGGCGACATTGGGAACAATCTGGAGCCGTCCTTCATCTTCTTCGCAAACACCAAATACGCCTCAAGAGCCTCCTTCTGCGTCGGAAATGTCTTCTCTCGGTTCATCCACATCTTAAGGTACTTGTCCGAGCTCATGTCCTTGAGTGCCGCGTACCACTGCCTGTTCTTGGACTTCTGACGGCATACGACCGCAAGATTCTTGCCTCCAAGCCCGGTGACACCGCTTATTTGTTTCAAACAGGCAGCTTTCAGCTCAGTGATTTCGTCCGATGCTGGCGTCTTCGTCTTTTCGTCGTCGGTCGAGCTGTCGGCGGATGAAGAGCTGCTCGCGATGCGGGAGAAGAAGCTTGATTTCACTGGTGTCGCGGGAACGCTCTTCGTGCTCTTCGAAGCCGTCTTCTTCGAGGACACGCTTTTTGACGACTCAGTCCTTGAGGGCTTTGGTCTCGAAGGTGTGTCTTTTGAGGACGAAGAAGACTTCTTTGGCGTCGACGTTTTCGGAGGCTCAGTCTTCGACCGCTTGAGCTTTGGCGTTGACGGCGGCGCAATGTCGGGAAATGCGCCAATGGGAGCCTTTGGAGACGAAGGTTTTGACGACGAAGGTTTTGATGAGCTTGGTTTTGACGACGAAGTTTTCGAACTTGAAGGCTTTGGTGATGCGACCTTTGGTGATGGAGGTTTCGCCGCCGCGGCTTTTGCAGGTGTGGCTTTCGGAATCGTAACTTTTGGCGGCGCAGCCTTTGGCGCTGGTTCCACGACTGGAGCGATGGGCGTCGACGATGTCAACTGCCCGTTTGCGATTTGCCGTGCCCTTTCCTTGACGCTGAGAAACATGTTGACTGATAGCGATAGTGATGGAACACGTCGCGATAACTTCGGGGACTCTGCTCGTTTTGATGGAAATAGGCAGCCATGACGCACCAGCCAGCGTGCGCACACTTACGTACGCCCCGAGGCATGCTAATGAGCGAGCCGAGATTCCGCTGACTGGAATATCTCAGGAGAAGTGGCAATTGCGGGTGAAATTAGAGCGCGCACGTTTGCCATGCTGTGCTGTGCCGTGCAGAATGGCTTCCGGAGGTCATCCTTATTTCAGCAGGTCTGGGGAGCGGAAAAGGGGCGGTCGTACAGACGACGTGGCGGGAACGTCAACAACAATTGACATGTTTCGAAGTTTGACAGAAGGCATGTTTGTTCGTGCGCTTCCATGTGTTTCTCGAAGAAGTGGGTCGTTATGCATGGATCTACGATCGGGTGTGTGCTTTGCATGCAGCAGCATGCACGACATGGTTCGGTGGTTGAAACTGCAGCCGCAACGGCGCGCTAGTGGAACTCGAATTTCGATGCTATCGATCGATAAGCCAGGTGCTCAATCCCTCCAGCGCAGCCCTCACCCTTGTGTATCGCGCTTAGCCAGCCTCCCGACCTAAAGCTCAGTCGTTGCCATCTTGCCGTTCATGGATGGCTGACTTGACCATGATCGCATCGAAGTAGGTGAGTCTCGCAATTGGGCGAAGGCGGTCTGACAGCAGCCCCAGCGTCCTTCTGCTTTCTGGTTAAGTCAATACTCGTGAGACTCCTCCGAACAGCTGCTGCACTGAATATGCCCACAATTAAAACATGACCCAGTGGCCATATGTCCTCCATCTCCACAAAAGCAGCAAAACCAGCTAGAACCAGCCTCACTCCAAGCCCGACCCTCAATATCTCGTTGCCATGAGCGTCTCGCCACAGTTGCGACGTTACAGTATGATCTGATCTCATCGTCTCTTCTTCTTACCTCAATGGGGTCTGCAGCGTCAGTATGACGCGGCAATGTATCCGTTTCAATTGGTTTGGACCAGCGATATGTCATCGGACAGGCTCGGCTATGCATCTGTCAATGAAGACTCTCCGTCGCTGAGAGTGAGAGATCTACCATTTCACCTTTTCATCTTCTTTACCGTCACCTGCTTGCTTGGTATTGCAGCCGGGACAACAAAGCAAACACAAGTTTGGCAAGGCGGGCACCAGCATGCTCATTTCGACAAACTGTCCTGGCTTTCGCAACGTCAGTGCCTGTTGTTCTTGGCGCATATATATATGTGTGACTCGCAAGAAATGCTTTCACCCAAGGCCCATGAAGATCGATGCGCTTTTGGTTGCAAGACTCGTACAGCGCGAACATCTGTCTACGAAGTCTATCGAGTGTGCCCTTGCCTTTGTCCTTGAATCCCACCATGAGAACAGCGAAAAGCGCCTCGAAAGAATTGATGAATGCAAGGTGGAATGGCAGGCGATTTTCTTCGAAGGCATCTACCAGTATTACTGGTCTGCGGAGCATCACTTGTGCTGGAATTTCTCGCTGTTGCTGTACGGCGGCCTTCAAGTCAATAAGATGGCTTCCAGGGTCTGGTTTTGCGCAATAAGCAGTTCCATGCGGGATTCCAGTGCTCTTCTTTCAGCCAGTGCTTCCTCGCGAAGACGAAACATTGTGTGTTGTTCGTCAGGCGACAGCCCGCTTGATACATCAGTAAGCCTTCTTTTCATGTTTGAGATTGCAGATTAGATCTTACTATTGCGGATGTTGTTGAATCTCCTTTAGCTGAGTGGGAACATCCTTCACATCTTTTGTAATATGCTCTTGCATGTAAAGGGCGGTCTCTACTTTGGTTGCGAGCGCATCGACATCGTCCTCCACTTCTTCTATTTTCCCTACTATTTGTGTTTGAGTATTGCTAACAGCCATCAGATAGTGTTCAGTGCTCTTCCATGAAGCCACTAGTGGAGCTCTCATAGCCAGAACTTACACGTTGAAGATGAGCAAGTGCAGCTGCAGAGCGGAGATGTGAGAGCCAAGACGCTGTCGAAAGTCTAGCACCCTTTCCTTTTCGCACAACGACCACTGCACTTTTCGTAGTCCAGTACGCAATGTACTTGCTGGTGCAGTTGGATCTTTCAAGGTCTCGAATTTGGCCATCTTGATTAGGAAGTCGATGACACAGTCCTTACAGTCGGCGACTACAGGTCTGACAGCTGCCTGATGCAGCGGCGCGGTAAACTGACTGGTGGCGTCGAGTGATGATAAGAGGGATGCAAGCGATTTCCGCAGCTCTACATAGTCGAATCGTGCGCCGCGGGCATCGGAGACGGACTAGATAGCATCCTTGAAGAGCCTGATGCCAGCGATGAGATCTCCTACTGAGACGCCAAAGGGCACAGCCATAGCGAACACCTTCTATTTCAGTCCGGAGAACACAAGACGGCAGGGCTACCAACAGCGATGTTCCAAAATGAAGGACGACTTGTGTAAGTAAGGGAGCTCGAGTAAATATGGGCCTCGAACATACTGAACATACACGCACTCGAGGTGTTGAAGAACAAAGCCTCGAGGCTGGATTTGTTCTTGGCAACAGTGTCCAATGAAGAGGGTGCACGGAAAGGCTTCTCATTCGACAATCCAAGCCGAGTAACGTGATCTAGATTTCTTCCAATCAGCTATATACAGTCTTGAGCCTTCAACATATACACGAGAATGTTCTTGTGCTGCACAGTGCTATCCGCAGCTCCCAACGCTTAAAGTCCAAACCACTTCAAGTCTTCACTCTCGTGCACTGGTACAGTGTGGCCGACACCCTCCGCACTGTATCCTAGAAGCTTAGTTCCGTCACCATACACCATCTGCGTATATCCGCTTTGTGGGGTGTTCGTCACATTCTTAGTGAACGACACGCCGAGTAGACCCGACCATTCCTTCAACTGCTCGCCCAAATTGGGAATCTTCACCAAAGTATCCGCAATACCATGCCACGTCGCCATACGCGGATACGAACCATTATACCCAGGGTACATAGCCTTGACCTGCGCAACCCACTGATCCTGTGTCTTGATAACGTGCCCGTTTGCGCAGTTCGGATCCGCAGATCCAGGACTCGCACTGGGACTACCAGCAAGACATCCAGCCGCTACACCGGAATAGCAAGACCCAGCGGCAATGACGTCTGGGTACGTGGCCATGAGGACATTGGTCATCATGCAACCTGAGCTACTACCGGTTGAGAAGACCTTGCTTGGGTCCGCGTTGTACTTTTGAATCGTGTACTTGATCATGCTGACGAGACTCTGGTTGTCACCGCCTGCATCGCGGGAGAGGCCTTTGGCGGTGTTGACTTCCCAGCAGTTGCTGTCTTTCTTGGTGGAGGGAAAGATGACGATGAAGCCTTTCTGCTCGGAGAGGGAGCTGTATTTGGTTTGCTGGTTGTATGTTTCGCCTGTGCCGCTGCATCCGTGCAGCTGTTGTTTCGTCAGATGTACAGTTTCAATTTGATTCCTGCGATCATCTTACGGCAACGATGATACCAGGCTTAGTAGCAAGTTTGGCTGGGACCTGGATGTTCATCTGCAGACTCGCGGGATTTGCGCCAAAGTCGTTGACGCGGACGAGAGCTGCATTGGCAGTCGCAGAGATGGCGGCGAGGCCGCCGAGGGCGGAAGCAGTGAAATGCATACTGAAGGAGGAGACTTCAAGGGCTATTGTGATGATGCTATACCTCATCGGCTGTTCAGAGCTTTATATGCCCCTTTGCTAACCTTCACGAGCAACATATCCTCCACAATTCTCAAGGCCGACTTTGGTATCCGGGGAAGACCTGGTCTGAAGATAATCAAATTTCCATAGCAAGTGTTTGCGGCCTTCACGTTGTGGTCCAAGTGGCCTTTATGCGACCTTCTCGAAAAGCATACCTGCATATCACACAATCCAATCGCACGTTCTGATTGTGGTACATGAAACGTGCCCAGCCCTGAGAAGGACAAACACAATTGCAAGCACTAACCGCATCTGGTAGAATGCTGCTGAAATGCGGAGAATAGCCGTAGGAAAACAAGGATCTGGAATATCGGCCGGGAAAAGTAGGGATTGCATATTGCGTCCCAATACCGAGTTTAGCTACCGGTCGTTCAGCGACGAACCGAGGTTGCAGGCTCCATGCAAAGTGACGCTTTGTGTAACTTTTGCTTTATGAAGGTAGTTACGCGTGCCAATTCTGCTTAACAAACCCTGACTTCCGAATGGATGGTACTGCCTGACTTTGATTGATGACTGAATTGGCAAGTCTCGCTCGTGTTACTTGACTTTGTCAACTCCTTCGAAACGTACTATAGGCGATAGTCTCTGACGAGCGACTTGCCATTTGGGATGCATACTCCCAATAGCAAAATATCAGGACCTCTTGAACAGCGAACACAAGCTCGGGAGTAGCAAAGGGACCGTCTCTCCGTTGGCTGCAGAAGGTTTGGACAAAGTTACTCAAAATAAGTCGTCCTTCGCCAAATGGTTCATCGCAAACAATAATATGTAGTTTCCGCAGGAAGCATGCTTGCGAGAAGAGCAGTGATCACCACGTGATCACATACCATGCGCAAAGAGTCGACAACGCCAGAAGTCTCACGACTGCCGATGAGTAGAGCACTTGGTGTCATATACTGCATTCACGCCAATGGTATCCAAGATCTCAAGATGAAGGCATCGTCGAAGAATTGAGCGGAAGTCTTTAAGCGGTGGCAGCAACGATGAGTCGAGGCAGAGAACTGGAGCGAGTGGTTAGAACAGAGAAAACCGTGCGGTTTTTAAGGATCAATGGTCACTTGCCTAGGTCGCGGCATCAGATCGCGAGTCTTCCGCGCCGAGCTTACAGCCTCCTAAACGAGCCTTCAGAGATTTTCGAAATGTCTCGTTCCTCTGCCTCCCAGCACGTGGCACTCCTCGTTCTCGCACTATTTGATAGCGTTCAAGCAGGCACCGCTGGGTGTGATAAGCCATCCAAATTGACGAGCGACGTGAAGACCACCATCGTGACAGGCGAGCAACGCCGCTGGACTCTTCGTATCCCAATCAACTATAACAGCACTCGTCCCTATCGCTTTATTTTTGGTCTGTACTGGCTCAATGACGACATGACTTCCGTGGACGGTGGAAGCGCGCCATACTGTGGTCTCAAGGGTCTTGCGCAGGACAGTGCCATCTTCGTTGCTCCCGATGGACTACAGAAGGGCTGGACGAAGAACGGTGGCGAGGATATCACTTTCCTCAACAAGATGCGTAAGGGGATCTAGGACAACTTGTGCATGAATGAGAAGCAGCGATTCTCCCTTGGCTTTTCGTATGGCGGTGCAATGAGCTTCAGTCTTGCATACAGCAATGCGAAAGACTTCCGCGCCATCGCCATCTTGTCTGGTGCGACTCTTTCGGGTTGCAATGGCGGTAACGACCCGATCGCGCTTCACCAACAACATGGCGTGAAGGAAAGCGTACTGCCGATTGATTCTGGACGACAGATTAGGGACCGCTTCATCTA
Source organism: Setomelanomma holmii (assembly GCA_010015745.1). Lineage (NCBI taxonomy): Eukaryota > Fungi > Ascomycota > Dothideomycetes > Pleosporales > Phaeosphaeriaceae > Setomelanomma > Setomelanomma holmii. The sequence goes on from ML978163.1 coordinate 360,747, forward strand.
GAATAACGGATGCCAAGCGAAGAACGCACCAGAACCGGCAAAAAACAGCAGACAGCGCATCACGACGGTGTACGATGGCTGCAAGTATCCGACACAATGGATCGCGTTTGACGGCGATCATGTTGCGCTGCCTGATGCATCAATTAAAGACGCCGGGCAGAACAACTTCATGCCTGCAGAGGTGTGGAGCTTCTTCTCCCAGTTTGAGTAATGAGGTGTAGGCGCTGTTGTGAGATTGCGAGTGCGAGTGCGGGGTCCTAGTGACAGGGCGAGCGACGGTGGAAGAACTGGAATGAACAAATACATGTAGATGTAATCGAAATTCGAAAGCAAATGCTCATGAATATATTTCGACGCACCTCCTATTGTGCGGTATCAAGTGCCAATGGAGACCAACCATCTTCCAAGCTCTACACCTAATTGTGCAGGCTGGTCGTACATGATGAGGTGACCTGCTTCCCCAATTGTGACGACTTCTTTTGCTCCAAGCGCTCTTCCAAGTCTTGCCGCAGTCTCAACTGGAATCCATCTATCTTCGATTCCCCAAACTATCTTCACAGGTATGCGTTCGCCGACTTCTTTAAATCGACCTTCAACTGCCTCTGTGCTCCGCGAGTTGGCCTGACATATTTGCCGAATGAAGCCTGCTTTCCCATCCTCACTCCGCCACGGCGTTTTCAACATCTCCATCACCTCCTTCGAAAGCTCATGAAAGACCGCATTGCAGATGTACGACTCCAAGATGCCTTCAAAAGCCATGTCAGGCAAATCTTGGAAGCTCTGAGGGTTCTCGGCCACTGTCTTGAAGAGGGGCTGTCCAAATGGTCCTATGGCGACTACATCAATCAGACATAGACTGGCGTACTGGCAGCCATGTAGCAAATGTGCCCGCAAGCTCATCAGGCCTCCATGATCGTGTGCGATGACATGCGCTTTTTGACTATTCCATTTTCTTTCCCATGCTTGATACAGGGCTGAGAATGCTTGTGATTGCCGCGATAGGTCTGAATCAAGCCTCTCTATTTCGCTGGACGGCTCGAATGTCTGCCCAGGGAGTTTGCGCTCCAGAGGAGAATCGCCGAAGCCAGGATTGTCAAAAAGATAGACATGAAACTGGCGGGACAGAGCCTGTGCAAAGGGCGCCCAGACCCGAGAAGACCAAGGCGTGCCGTGAATGAAGACGACTGGTGGGTTCGATGGATTGCCTAGCGAGCACCATCTGATGTCGTAGCTGTGGGTCTGACTGTCGTATTGAAAGTGTTCTGTTAGAGTCGTTTCCATCTTCGTTAGTCGTGGAGGAACTTAAATCGATGCAGCAATAAGGACAATAAAAGCTTGATGCAGCTTCAATTGTGGACATCAAGGACATATATATGGTCTGCGACATCCCGCGACAACACAAGCAGCGTTGAAGACTGGCATTGGGTCCTCGCACGCAATAGCGGATGCTTGGTGGCGATGTCCTCAATGGTGCCAATGAAAATCCTAGAAGCTCGTTGGATGGATCTCATGATTGGCCATATACAAAGCTAGGAGGCGTATCCAATGTTGAAGATGTTGTGGGAATCCCGAAGTGCAGGGGCGATGATCTCATACGGCTTTCAAAGAAGCCAATCAGAGCGGCTGACAAAGCTCCCTCGGCAAATCTCCCAACAAGGTCTAGCGTTACCGGAAGTCCTCCAGGCCGTCACTCAGCCACGATACAACGTCTTCACGCTCGGCTTACCGAAGGCTGACTTCGGATACACTGAGGAAATATGGACCGCGAGGTAATCTCCCAGCCCTTTGATCACTGTCATAGGCGACCGAACCAATCAGGACCGGCACAGATCCTGACCTGGATTAAACGAACTATTCTCGTTGTCTCCTTGCCGAAAGACTCGTTGCTCCTTACCGCGCAGCCTCATGGACACAGTCTTGTTTACCATGCCCATCCGAAGAGGGGAGTAGGGACCTTCAAAGAGGACGTATATAAGCGAGATCCGGCAACGCGCTTTCTAATCATACGCCAAAGATTTCTCCTTCGCAGTAACTGACCATGATGCTCAGTTCTGGTTCCATCATGCGCATTCTATTTGCTTTTCAAGTGTCCCTCATCTCCAAAGCCGTCGGGAATCTTACTTTATCAGGTATCCCCACGGAGCCCAAAGATATACGGACAATTGAATCGAAAGTAGCGCCCGGAGCGAGCATATCCTTCAAAGAAGTAAGCGAGATGATCACTTACAACTTCAAATGAGACCGTGTGCTATAGGAAAACTACTCACATCATGTAGACATATATCTGCGAAACAACGCTTGGAGTCCGATCCTTCAGTGGCTACGTCCACATACCCAGCTCCTTGATCGACGGATATGGTGGACAAGTCTCGTACAATGCGAGCATGTTCTTCTGGTTCTTCGAGTCGCGTAGAGACCCTAAGAACGCGCCCCTCTCGCTGTACCTTGGAGGTGGGCCGGGTTCAACATCCCTCACCGGCGTAGTATCAGAAAATGGACCGTGCTTCATCAACCCTGATTCGAACAGCACAACACACAACCCCTGGTCGTGGAACAACAATGTCAACATGCTGTATATAGAACAGCCAGTGCAAACCGGCTTCTCCTATGACGAGCTCGTGCCGAGCATACTGGATCTTCTCACCGGAGCTGTTACTCCAGTCAAAGGGTCTGCGACATCCAACGCAACGGCAGTGACTGGCATTCTTCCAAGCCAGAACCCTGGTAGTGCGCCAAATACCACCATGAATGCAGCTAGGATGATCTGGCAATTCACACAGATTTGGCTACAAGAATTTCCCGAGTTTGCGACTTCGGATGACCGTGTTAGCATTTGGGCCAACTCGGTGAGCGCCACCCTTAGCTTCATTGTCACGTCTACTAACGTCCATTAGTATGGCGGTCACTGGGGTCCAGGTACGATGGCGTACTTCCAGTCGCACAACGACAAAATAGGAAATGACACCCTCAACGGCATTGTCAAGGCTAAGCGACTTCACCTCGACACGCTCGGTTTGACGAATGGTTGCGTTGACTCTAACATTGAGGCTCCGTTTTACCTTGAGTATGCAGTCAACAATACATACGGTCTACAGACTATTCCCGACGAGGTATACCGCGAAGCGTATCAGAACTTGACCAAGGAGGGTGGCTGTTATGATCTTCTGGATCAATGCCGTACCCTGACTGCTTACGATCCCGACTCCATCGGCAACAACGACACCATCAATGCCGCATGTGCACTAGCAACGGAATATTGCTACAACTATGTGCAAGGAGCGTACACAAGCGCGTCTGGTGTAAGTGTCGTTAAGAGTCGATCCAACCACATTGCGCTAACGAAGCTAGCGGAGCGCCTTCGATATATCGCTGAAGACACCTTCCGTATTCCCTCATGATTACATCATCGGATTCATGAACCAATATTGGGTGCAGAAAGAGCTTGGTGTACCACTCAACTTCAGTATAAGCTCCAATGCTATCGTGGACGAGTTTTTCGCCATGACGGGCGACCCGTTCAGAGTTACGATCGAAACCATCAACTATGTTGCTTCAAGCGGCATCAAAGTAGCGCTAGTCTTCGGAGATCGAGATTATAGGTGCAACTGTAAGTACTATTGTAATCTGGTTGTTGTTGCCGCACTGACACCCCAGACAGGGCTGGGTGGTGAAGCAATAAGCCTCGCCATGTCTTATCCTTTAGCTCCTGCTTTCCGCTCCGCTGGATACAAGCACATTACCACCAATTCCAGCTACAGTGGTGGAGTCGTACGCCAGCACGACAAGGTGTCCTTCTCACGCGTCTTCGAGGCAGGCCATGCCGTAGGCGCGTATCAGCCCGAGACCGTTTCCAAGATCTTCGACCGCGTTATGCTCAACAAAGATGTGGCTACCGGAAAGGTCAACACCGTTGGCAACTCGTCCTACAGCACGACTGGTCCACAAAGTAGCTTCGATAGCAAGAATGAGCTGGCACCGAGCCCGAAGAATCAGTGCTATCTTTGGGATGCACCCATTTCGTGTACCGAAGAAGAGTTGCTTGCTTCGGCGAACGGTACCGCGGTTGTGAAGGATTACGTCTTGGTTTCCTACCAAGTCCAAGCATCAAGACCGTAATATGACGCGGCATTGTTGCTAATTCCTTAGACCTGTCGTTCTGATATTGTATTCTCACTACCAAACTGATTTTCTAGAGAGCGCCTAATGAGATCCCGTTCGCAACCCCAAATCATGTTCTCAGGGTTGCGCGTGTTGGCTGACGGATGGTATATGGCTATGCGTAAGAGTCTCCGTTCACTGGCCATCGAGCCGCTCCGGCGCATTCGTCTCCAGCTCATGTTGATGTATCGGAGCCTCCAGCTCGTGCGGACGGTCATGGCTATGAAGCTCTGGCTTGTGCGAGATATCCGTAGCAAAAGGGATCACCACTTCTTTCTCGTCGTCTCTTGATCTAGGTGAGCCAACGAGGGCTTTAGCACCTTTCCTCGCTCTCCTTCGCCTTCGGAAGCAAAACAGCGCGAACAGAATGATGACAATCCCAACGATACCTCCTATGACACATCCTGCAATCACACCGACGGATGCGTCGCCTTCAACAGCAATGTTGGCTGGTTGGGATGTTTCTGCAGGCGCAGTCGAACGGGTGCCAGAGGACGCAGACCTCAAGGAGGATATCGCCACCGCCAAGGTTGACGCTGCGCGTAAAGACGAAGACGAGATGTCAGCAACGCCTAGGAGCCTCGTAGCATTTCGGCCACAATTTGCATCGCGAGCTTGTTGGCATGCGGACTGCTCGGAGACATCACTCCCGGATGCACTGATGCACTGATCGTACCAGGTAAAGCACATTTGCGAAGGTAGGGTGTCGTTGAACTGCCGGAGATTTTCCTCTACCAGTTTAAGACCCGATGAACAAGTACAACCCCAATCCATCGTTGTCTGTAACACATTTAATGTGCGCCCATTTTGGTGAATATGAAGGAAACAGCACTTACGGATTGGCACGTGTTGACTGTCGTCCTGTCTGTCCCACCACAGAGTTTTGCGCACGTGCTGATCTGACCCAGACACCACGCCTGCCTGGTGCTTTGGGAAACAGACGACAGGGAGACAGAACAACATGGTATAGGCGTTGAAGTCAACTGCGAGGTCTGCGCATTGAGCAGTTTGGCGCATACGAGGAATGTGTAAACTAGAAACGCGAAAAATGCCATGATGAAGTGGGTGTAGAATCGCAATCGAATGTGGCAGCTGCATGCAAATACAGTCGTAGTCGAAAAGCGACGCCAACTTTGCAGTTTGACAGTCCCCAACTGCCAAGCGGAAGCAAGGCTGTGCCATCATCTGGTATACACTTAGATGGTGCTTGTTGATTTTAGTGGTATTTGAACGGGGCTGAGGGCTGCAGATGTGATACATGAGGGCTGCATCTGCGCCACGATGCGAGAAGCTTGATTGGTTGATTGCGCTTTTCCTGTTACACAACCAGGGGTTGAACCTTGAACTAAACGGCGAAGTGGCGCGCCTGATTGTGCCTTAGGTTTATTTGATGTCGATCCCGAATCCGCAATCTTCTGCTTCGCGAAACTGATTAGTATGAACATAATGTTGCTCTGGACGACCTCGGTGTATTTTACTGGCGCTGTCGCCCGTTAGTCCTACCCGAATACGCTCTGCTAGCATGAATGAGAGTCCGATCTAACCTCGTGGAAAGATCAAATCTAGCCTGCCGTTTATGAACGATTACCTAAACGTTGAAGCGTCGCATTCGCAAGTGGGCCGCCTGGTAAGACGATCAAGCTTGCTGGCTTTGATGGAAGGTATGCGTGACCAGATTTGGTTGGAGTTATGCGTGGAGCAGTTGTTGAAAAGGTTAAAACCATGAATACGCTGGCTGAAGGAGCGCTCGTCGAACCAAGCATTGGTGATCACGTCTATAAAAAGAGGAAGCCAAGATGTCTGTGGTACATCACGAATATTGTTGGGGGCGCACTAGCTGAATATTAGCTTTGGAATTGCATCACTCCGATCAGCCCAAGCCTTGCCATGATGTCCGGATCGTGCTGCATTTTGTGAAATTACGATCTCTCCAGGCTACGTGAGGGTGTGGAGAAGTGGGGCGGGCTAGCTTCACTGAGAGACGGACCCACGGCTTCCTTGCGAGTCTCCGTCGACGCATTGTCGCAACTCAACAACACCACCGCTACATCTCTTCTAACCTTCGCCTCCATCAATTCTTGCTGTCGATCGTCACTAGCTATCTCGCAGACTCACTTTGAACCTCGAGTCAGGCGTCGGGCCGAGTCAGAACTCACGTCGTGGGTCTCAAGTGACCGTGAACGACGCGTCCACTCTTGCTCTCCTCAACTCTTTGGGGCAGGTTCAAAGTCGCCCTGGCCTCAGAAGGTGCTTCCGATGACTCTCCGAGTTTACGACTCAATTCAGCTACGTGATGGCTGCAATGAAGAATTTCGGAGTAGAGTTCCATGGTCGTTTTCGTCCATGCGATTTGTACGTACATGGACTGCGAGGTCGTTCGATACGTCAAGGCGGTAGCCATAAGCCCTTGCTTATGTGCTATGGTTTGCGGCGACTTCATGAAGCCCAATTGGATGGGAGTGTAACACATCGAGGGCTTGCCATCACGGCTAAGGTCGAGTACCAATCTAGCCCAGGGCCACGAGATGTCTAAGGTTGAGGAAAATCTCTCTGAGTCAAAAGGCAAGTTCGCAAAGAGATAGTCTTGAAGTAGGTCAGTATTCCATGGCAGCGTTATTCACTCAGCCTCGCTCGCATCACCATCTATAATCTGGTAGAGACTCCCAACTTTAGAAGTCTAAGGAACGTCTACCTTTTACCCAATATGGTATTTTCACGGTATTTGTCTTCCGCCACAGCAGCAACGATATTGTCCTTCTTGCGACAACTTTCACGGCAGCGGGTCGTCCAGCCTCGTCCTCAGACCCAATCTCCCTCACTATTTCGAATGTCTCGATCGCGTCGCAAGACAGCTCAACATATGGAATTCGAGTCAATTCTGGAGGCAAAACCTCTGCTTGAAGCCCTCCACGGTGGTAGACAACACGCTTCTAGTATCCACCAACATCTGTAATGGAGGACAAAATCTGACCGCAGCTCAACGCCGCTCCTACCACGGAGGTGTCTTTGATTTGAGAACTACGGGCGCATCCTTCAACAATGTGTCTTTCACATCTGCGAACTTACCTACGGACCTTGGCTGGAACGACTTCAACCCAACTTACTCTATGGCAGGACAAACTCAAGTCGATCTCGTGGCCAACGTCGAGGTTCCAAACATGACGGTATTGGTGATAACCAAGGGCATGAACTTCACAGCCGGACGCTTGGGCCTCGGAAGACAGTCCTCTCTGCTCCATGGACTGAAGGATGCCAACATAATTCCATCGCTCGGCTTCGGCTTGAATGCCGGCAGTCAATCATTTCGAAATCCCAGAGACGGCAGCTTCGTCCTCAGTGGCTTTGATAGCGCGAGCCTCACTGGTCCATTCCATGAGTATCCCATGAACTATTCAGACACTCTCGCTCAGCGTCACTGCCCGCTCCAAGTTCAGATCAAAGGTCTTCAGCTTAGGTTGAAGGGACAAAAGTCTGTACAGTTGGCGATGCCGATAGGCACGCGGCATGTATCGAGCCGTACGTCGACCATCTCCACTTCTGCACACCCTCCAGTGACTGACAGTTGAATAGCTACAACAACGTGTTCCGTATCTCAGCTGAGTTGACGGTACCTGGTATCATGACCAAATTGACCTCGTACACAAATCGGGCCTCGCGAGGTTTGCGGATATGACTAGGTGGTCACTTGTAACTGATTACAACTCGAGTCTCTTTTTTCCCGAGCCCGGCCTTCTGTATCCCTCCACTACAGGATTCAATGTAAGTTTAGAGTTTGTCCTTGACGATGGGTTTACAATCGAGGTCCCGAACTCCGAGCCATAACATCCTCTGCGCGGTTTCGACAGTAATGGGGGAAGTACGTCCTTCAGCTAAACGTCACGGAAGTATATGTATACAATGAGCCTCTGGGAGCTTGGGTGTTGGTAAAAGTATTTCTTTCGCAGGCAAGTCGCTACGAGAATGTTTATCCGCATGAATATGATGCGGATCTGATTCACCGATATCAGGTGTATCTCACCGTGGATTACGAAGCTCCAGCCATCAAACTCGCCGAAGTCAAACAAAATGCCGTCACTCCTTCCCCTGTTCGGTATTTCTCCGCCAATGGCAAATGCAGTAGCTCTAAGCTGTCTGGAGGCTCCATCGCAGCGATCGTGCTTGGCGGTATAGTAGTTCTCGCCTTAGTAGTTGGTGCTGGACACTACGCATAGCGAAGAAGGCACAAAAAGCAAGAAGACCGAATTGAGAAGGCGGAGCAGCATGGTTCTTCGCCGTCGGTGCCATCTACTACAGTCGCCGAAGGCAGTCCAGATGAGGATGCGCCGTTGAGCCCGGAGCTGTCTGTAGAGCGAAGGACCTTCGAGCTGTGGTCTCCTAACGTCGGATATCCTGATGCATCGTCTCGCGCACCGTACGCGATCCCTCAGCGAACGAACTCCGAGCCTTATACCGCCGCGCGACCGTCCGTCTCGTCGAATACTGGGTCTTCTACGTATGCGACTAATCCTTGAAATCAATGAGACAGTCTAACATAACACCCTGAGAAGTACACGCGTGTTTCCTTACTGACCAGTTCATAATCGCGTCAATTACAATTATTACTTTGGTTCGTCCCGTATTTCGATCGAGATGTGGCCCTGTCTCATCACGAGCGTCGTCTCAGCTGCCGGAGTCTGCTTTGCCTATGTCACTCAGCTCGCTATCATACATGGAGTGCAATTGAGATGTCATCAATTCTCTGCACATGGAACAGATTAGGCAATGCACTTGCCTCTACAAGCTGTTAGTGCGTCGGTATCGAAGATGAGCATGCCAAGACGATACCTCATCACCGGACAAAGGATTCACTCGTGGAATCCATAATGGCGGGAATCTGCCATCTGTGCCGGCTAGTTCTATACCACCTCAAGCTTCATTTGATCTGTCCTCCGAACAGAAATTATTCGCTGCAGCCATGTTACAAAATCCATAGAGTACGGCATGGGACGTGCCCTACACGTTCTGGGCGCAGGAAGAAGCTGATACGCCGACTCCATTTACGCTCGTGGCAGCAGACTTTACCGGATCTGACTTCAGCTTCAACACATCCTCCCAAGATCGAATTGTGATTCGCTCCTATCTACGCGGACTACCCGAGAAATTGGGACTTGAATCATTGTGCGCAAATATGACAGCCCTACTAACGGCATAGTCGCAACATTGCAATTCGATAGCGAGGCATTGTCGCAGGACCAGCTGAGTGCGGTGAAACCGAGTTCTGGACATTCGATGACACTGGTAGGCAAAGGCAATACACGAACCAATATGGCACTGATGATTATTCTCTAGCATTTGGCGGCACAGCGGATGTAGCTCGACCGAACGACAAAATGTGCACCCCAGCACGTCGAGACCTTGTAAAATCATGGCTCAGAAATTGTGATAATGTCCAAGATGCCTGCACGAAAACACCTCGAGGATTCTTGCCCACGCGACTGCTTCATGTTGGAGCTATCGATGGGTAGCAAAGAATGCGAGTCGTGATGTCTGAGGAACTTGATCCGAACACTCGCTATGTATCTCTGAGCCATTGTTGAGGCGGAAATGTCCTTTTTCGATTCACAACGAGTACCAGAGACATGATGCAGCGAGGCTTTGATCTCACCAGGCTTCACCAACCTTCCAAGACGCTATAGATGTAGCGAGGTGAGCTGATAGTATGTTTTCATGCCTGCGGCCGGCGTAAAGGTCGTGACACGGCTGACACGCATGCATACAGTGAACTACATATGGATCGACTCATGCTGCATATTGCGATATTCTGAATTCGATGTAAACGAAGAATACAAGGTCGATTGGGAGAAAGAAGCCAAAATGATGGAACACGTTTACAAGAATACCCACTTCAACATGTCAGCCGATCATTCCGAGAATAGTCACGGCAGATTGTTCAAAAATCGGCTGGCATACAAGTTCAGCCAGTGTTCACTTACTATTCCGATAGTGGGGAACGTTCACATTCTTCCACAGTCCGACTTCAGAAGCCCTGTCACACAGTCACCGATTTCGGAAAGGGCGTGGGTCACTCGAGAGCAATACCTTTCCCTACGAGTCCTGCACTTCACATCGGACCAGATGTTTTGGGAGTGTGGTAACTTATATGCCTGCGAGACATTTCCGAGAAGCATGCCCGATATCTACGGACACGCCTTTCAGCCGTACAGAGCCTTAGAAGATAGCGCAGGTACAAATGATTCAGCTGTTCTAGATCATCGAAGAATATGGGGCAGGATGTGCGAGGACTACTCCGCTGCAAAATTGACATACCCATCTGACCAACCCATCGCCTTTTCGGGAATGGCAAAAGACTTTCGTTCGCGACGCCCCGACGACAAATACTTAGCGGGGATGTGGGAGGAGGATCTTGTATATAGCCTAATTTGGTCTGTCAGGGCTTTAGACGGTTGCCCATTTCAGCCAAATGGATCAAGAGACGAAGATGCCGACCCCTTTATCACTGCATCACTGCCCCCTCAATATCGAGCTCCGTCCTGGTCATGGCTCTCGAAAGACTGCAGTATATTTTGGTCCAAGATTCGGCTTGATTCTCAGCCACTTCTAGAGATCTCGAGTGCTAGCGTTGATCTTGTCGACGAAAACGACCCCACTAGAGACATGTGGGGTAGTTCAATCACTGTCCGCGGATCTCTACGCGCTGCAAGTTGGCATAGATATGGGGATACGGACACAGACATGATCGTCCTCGGTGGAAAGTCTGGCCAATACCTTCAAGATGCTCTGTCAGATACCACAGCACCAAGTACTGATATGTTCATGATGCAAAGGGACGTGGGAGATGAGTTTCCAACTAAGAACATCTTCTTGCTTCCTGTCAGGCAGAGCAGTCACGCTTGGGCAGTAATGCGTGGCCTGGGAGTGATCGATGGCCTCAAACTGGGGCGCAAGGGCGGAGAAGATCAATACGAACGGCTTGGCTATTTCGAGGCGACTGGCAAAAGCTTTTGTAGGGCCTTGGCATGGCAGCTTGAGATGATTTGCGTAAGAGCTGGAATATCCTTGGCATGGAGTCGATATCGAATCGGGCGAGTCTACGTACGGCCCGTCTGCGCAGAAAGGATACTACAATGGACTTGGAGCCAGCAAGTTTACAATCATTTGAACGGGGACAAATTAGAGAGTCGGTATCCCAAGCTTAGCACACAGCGCGACCATCCCCGGCCTCCCTCTCAGCAAGTGTTCATTAGCAGTAACTATAACGAGTTCAACTTGTCAGCCAAACAATGATTGCACCGTGGAAGGTAGTTAACACAACGAGCAACCCGGTCCCAACGCTGAATGCGAGTTCAATATCACCCAGGACAATATCGATCGCCACCCCAACCACACTCGCCAATACGAGTGGGAACAGCAACCAGACTGATGCTGCAAGCCCGTCCAACTCATCGAACATGCACCACATCTGCTTCTTTCCATCAATTTGGTTTTTGTGGCCTGCGAGGAGGTATGTTTGAATGTCTCGTGTGCCGGACATAGCAACCGTTGGCTCGCGGAAGAGCTTGGTGAAGAAGTCATCCTTCAATGGTCGTGCGACACGAAGCGCCGCAAGGACTTGGGCTTCGGTATCGTGCAGCTGCCCGTCTCGTCAGTAAGTATTAGTCAATTCAGACAGAAGATTGACTCACCCCACAAGCAGCAGCCGTCCCAAAGGCAAATCGACAAATCGTGAGTATGCGGTATACTTTGACAAAAACTTCGAATTTTCCAAACATTTCTTCTCTCAATATATTTCGGAGACGCTCGAGAAATGCTTGATCATCTTCCTGCGCGTAGATCTCAAGTCGAAGCACGCAGTACCTGCGACTGTCATCAGGCATGAGGATGGTAAATATGCTGGACGGTGCATGTGCGGAAGCCATTCGGAAGGAGACACGACTGATAGACGAGCCAGTGAATTGTATATGTCCACGCAGCGCCGGTATAAAAGTTAGGAGCCATGATAGTCTGGCGGATGTTCGTATTTATTGCAGTTCCTCAGCTTCATCCACGGACACTACTAGTAGTGTAGTGGAGTGGAGACCAGTCTTGTGCGAAGAGCACTATTTGTCTGTTTGGTTCACAGGGAGGGCTGAGACAATTACAATGTATTCGAAAAGAGGGCGCACAACTTTTGACATGTTCTTGGAACCATATTCGAGTTCGATACCCATTTTTTGCAATTTCCCGATGCGGCGTATTGACATGGGCAAGTTCTGGAGATCAGGCTGAAACACACAATTTGTGTGTTCGCGAACTTTGTGCATGATGGTGGCGCTCAGCTTCTGCGAGCAAAAACCACGCGCTCCACGACACTCAAACAGTGCGATCTCATGTCAACGAGGAACAAAGAGTACGTGATACAATGTCCGACATACCTGCCACTGAGCAAGCATTCGGAGTGCAAGAGGGTTCTTCCGCATGCGACACAGCTCCAAGCGACTCTCAGAGAGATTCTCGTTACAGATATTCAACAACTGGAGAGACTGCTGAATCTTCTTGGGCACATCATACCGATCCGACTCAGTATGATCAAGATCACATATCTCTGGACGAGCCGGAGTCACACAAGCAATGCTACACCGCTTCGCAAAGAGAGCCTTCCACTGTGGGCACGAATGGTTTCGGAGGAGGTAACCGCATATATCTTGAAACGTTCGGAATGGATGATCCAGAAGTGTCTGGAAGCTGCCCAAGTTTCGATGCAATCGACCACTCTCACTCAACCTATGCTGAGTCGCAAATGGACATTTTAGGATATTCTTCCCACTCTTCGCACCTTCACGAGATAATTGCCTGGCACCATATGGCAGCAGATCTGCATGGAGATCCCTGGAGCCCAGTGGGTATTGCTGATCTTGAGACTCCCAACTATAAGATCCCAAGACGAGCCTCTCGAAAATCAGGGAAGGTCATACAAAGAGATACAAGTTCCAGCAGCTCTTACACCGGGCCTTCCGCAGGTATACACGATCACAACGGACAGTCTATATGGTGGACGCGTGAAGACATTGACAGGAGCACAGACACTTCTTTTGACGCTTATGCAATGAGCGTCATGTGTGACAGCATGGCGACCTTGAGGCCAATGTCCGCGCAGGGCCAATGTACGGGAGGTATGTACCAACATTATAATTTCGCAGGTACATGCTGACCATTTCAAATTTCGGAAGACTGGCCTTCTCCTACATCTTCGGTCTGCAGTCTTACACGGTCCGGTGTTCCTGATAGCCTCAAATGCTTAGAGTCGTATTGCCAGGTTCGGTTTTAAGGGAAGTATCGGCGAGGTAATCTTCAACGCCATATGCGCCTGAAGCATGGGTTCTCGGAAAAGCTCTATTTTTGCAGTGGAGAAAGGTGCGGGAAATTTTTCAAGCGGCAAGATGCTCGCTTAAACCACACCCGAAAGCGACACCCTGAGCTTGTGCGTGATTAAAGGATATCGCAGCCTCGCACTTTAACTATGGAAGTCAGTAGACCTTCAGCGGGAATGATGGAAGACCACACGTGTAAAGACTCCGCAGCCAGCACCGCGTCGCACAACAAGCCACTTGAGTGCCCAAATAATGACCGGACGCCGGATATTGCAAGGGCCAAGCAACAAGCACCAAGTGAGCAATCAACCACAGCTCAGATTAACGAGAACCGTAACTGTCCCGAGCAGCACCAATCCTGTTGATGCGTCATAAAGAGCGTATTTTCAAATGATTTGGAGGGCGACGGCTCTAACAGCCGTCTGCAGTTCGGAGCGCCTTTGGCACTTCTGGTCAAGCACGACACGAGTCAGAGCGACGAAGGAACGAATGCAGACGTAACTGCTAAGGCCTTGTGCGAGTCTACCGATGTTATCGATAACCTAGAGGGAATCGATATCTCTAGTCAGCAATATTCTGACAATTATGGGCCTTCGCTTCCCGCGATCAAGGTTGAGAGAACCCCAAGGAGCGCTGAAGAAACACGCAGGGCCAATACTACCTCACCTGAACCCGAAAGCCACGGAGATGACTCAATGACTGTCACTCAACTGAAACCTATTAGCCTTTATCAATGGCTGGTCACTGTTGGGGTGCGGACTTGTGGCAATAGCTCGCAGAGCACGCAAAGCACTCCCTTGTCTTCGAACAAGAGTACCGAGGCATCGTCATCTGCCACAAAATCGTCCGCTGACTCCAAAAGGTCGCTGGAACACTCACCACATGATGATGATGGTAATACAAGGCGGAAAAGAAGGCCACGTCTCCTGCTAGACCATGGTGAGGTTGCAGCAGAAAATGTACCCTTGCCCTTTCCCGAAAAAGGCATCAAGACGACATACTCGATGCTGGAACTTCGTGTTCGAAAAGAATAAATTCTCGGATCTTAAGTAAGTGAAATGTTCGTTCGTCACGAAGTCAATCACCTCGGCTAATCAAGACTCCAGGCAGCATTTTGCACGACGTCATCTTGTTCCTCTGCACTGCCCAAGATGTGGAGTGGAGTTCATCGGGGATCAAAGACACACCCAGCGAGATGCCCATCTATGTCAGCGTCCACAATGTCAAGATGTGGATCTAATGGGACGATGGAGCGGTACATACCTGATCAATGGGAAGAGATTCAAGAGAAACAAGCCAAAAACAATTGCGAAACATGACTACTGGATGTACATCTACGACATCCTATTCATTGGCCAACCTCTATCCGGCCATCCATGTAAGGCCATTCTGTTAAGCACAATCGCGTTTGAACTAATGATATATAGTTCACGAAGACTACAAAGCCCTTGAGGCTCGAATTATGATTGACAACATCTGTTGCAGTGAATGCAGTGAATCAAAAGGTAACCGCGCGAAGCAGTAAGTCAAGTGTGAAACCGCGCAGGGCAGTAAATCTGAGTATCATGTGCTGTATTGTTCTGTTCCGTTGGTGATGACCTCTTCCCAGGCCATCAGCAGCGTCTGTTTACATGACGTATTTATGATCCAGTTCAGGTAAGAGGTGCTTGATATGATGAGGAAGCAGCATCAGACCGCCAGCACGTGGCACACGTGGTGCGCTCCTCTCATAAACCGTCACAACATCACTACCGCAGTGACGAACAACATCATGCCATTCGTCACTTCCCATGGCACGCTGAGTAGTGCCCCGGCTCCAAACACATTCGACTTGACACAATGTCTCAGGCATTTGGTTGAAGCAGGCGTCAGCACTGGATTTGCCTCCGCTGGGATCACAATCGATCACACCCCGTTCACCCTTCCCTTGCCCCCCTCCACCGCCACAGAAACTGCCTCAAATCTGCGTGGACTCACTGAATCTGCGGCCATACATACACCGTACTCACAGCAGCAAGCTCACTCTGCCGCTTGGAGTCAAACATCGACCACGATCAGGACGCGGACAGTACTGATCATGAGACGATGGACACCGATACGACTCCAACGCCGAGTTTTGAGGGCACTTGCGAAGATGAGCAAGCTGATGATCGTTTAACGCCGCGCTCCGGCAGTCCGTCGATGAGTTCGGACATGTCCTGGCTGGATAACTCTTTCTTCCTAGACAACGCGGGCGAACCTATCACCCTGTTGGCGATTGATTGGTCAACGTTACCCTCACAATAGTCACGCTAGGGAAATTCGACCCAGCACAAGAGAACTTCTATGCACCTCTCGTACAGTTCAGAAACTCGGTGATACGTCCGAGCTTGCCTTACAACAACAGCGCGAGTACAGCCAAAATGACGACACCAACTTGTAAAAGCCCCTTGAAGGTAGACGGGAGGTACTTTTCTTGGAGTTTGAAAAATTGCACGTCTGGATGTACCCTCATTGTTGTGTCGTTGTGCGTTGAAGATAGGACCTTGTTGTACGATCTCCGGCTTTCACGTTAGTACCCGCGCCTCTTGAATCAAGAAGAGCGTCATATTTCGCGCTACGCCTTTACGGAGATGTGCTTGACAGGTGCGCATAGATTTGAGTTCGGCGTGCTCTAGGGCTGCGAATTGGGGTGAGTTGCGGTATTGGCAATTAAGAAGGGAAGTAGAAGCGGGCGGGGCGTACAGAGCTCTTTAGTAGTACCACAGCCCTGTAACTCCCCCTCGGCCGTTCTTGGCGTGTAGAAAGATATACTTGGTCGGTACAAGGCTGAGAGGTCGAGGATATGTCCACTTTCTGCTGGTTCGGAGGATTGCATGTCCTGCACGTGTTCTGTGAGGAGAGCGAGAACGTCTGGGGCGGTGATGTTTTCATTCTGAATGATCATGTTGGAAGTGTTGCGAGAGATGATGCATTGGTTTTAGACCGCTCGAGTAGGAGTCTGAGAAATGAATTGTAGTCAATACCACGCCCTACCCATTGCTCAAGCCAAACCGAATACGGATAGTACTGTCGAGTTCAGCGCAGCAGACCCAAGTGTAACGCGTAGACTTGAAGCCGTCACGGGCAAAGTGAACGTGTCTGTTTGTCGATTCTTTACATTGATTTCTTCAACAAGTTTGTATGATACAGATCACGAGCCAGAACACCAGTCCCCTCGCAATGCCTAATACATATCCCAACCTCACAATTTGAGTGCCATCAAATCGTCCATCTGGGTATCTCAACCTATCCCCAGAACTCACCACCTAACCACCTGTTCAGCATCTCAAGCGACGCCTCAGGCTGGTCGTAGGGCACCATGTGGCCACCAGCATGAAGCTTCAAGAAGGTGAAGTTGCCATGGCTCTTGACCTGACCGACCGTCTTGCCGTCACCATCGATCTTGAAGTCCTCCATCTTTGCGTTCTTATACTCCTTCTGGCCGGGCCACTCGAGAGCCTCAGTCCAGGCCTTGTTGCCGAGCCAGTTGCAGATGTAGTCGGCATCACCAGCGTAGATCAAGACTGGAATCTCCTCGAGGATGCTGGGGACGACGCGGTGGTATGGCTTCATCCAGTCACCCTGGAGAAGGAAATTGCGGTTGATATCAAAGTTGCAAGACTCGTAAGAAGAGACCTCGGCACCAACGGCCTTCATGACCTCCTTCTTGTTGAGGTAGCCCTGTATCCAGTCAAGCTCGTCATAGCAAAGAGAGTTGCTACCGCATGGCTTGCGAACATCATAGACGTTCTGGCCAGTGCGCTGGTATGGCCCAATCATGGCGTTGTTGCAGTAGATCGAGGCAGGAACGCAAGACCAGACAGACTCGGAGTTGTAGCAGTTCTCGATCAGGCTAGCGCAACGCGGGTAGGCGTTGTCCATGGACTGGCAAGTACCCTCGTCGAGGACAGCGGGCCAGCCACCCTCACCGCAGGCCATGGGGCGGTAGTACTCGTATTGGGTAAGACCATCGGTCAGACCGTTGCCAATAAGGACGGACTGGAGGTTGATGTTGCGCTTCTTGTGGGACAGAATCTCTGAGGCGAAGACTGGGATGTAGTGGCCAGCGTATGACTCGCCAGAGATGTGGAAGCTCTGCTTGGAGTATTCGGGGAACTGCTTGAAGAAGAGAGTGAGAAGAGCGTAGATGTCCTTGCCAGCAGCAACAGTGTTGCTAACCGAACCGCTCGAGTATGAGTAGCCAACGTTGACGGGCTGGTCAAGGAAGATGACGGAGGCATTGGCGTTCCACGAGTAGTCGTTGTGCTTGATCTTCTGGTCTTTTGTGATGGAAGCAGGGCCGAGCTCCATGAAGAGACCCGTGAGCGATGAGCACCCTGGGCCGCCGTTGAGCCAGAGCACTACGGGGTCGTTCTTGGGGTCATTTCGCGACTCAAAGAACCCTAGATGACATTAGATCCGGTGGCGAACATGGTAGTTACTCGGGTTACTCACAGTAGAACAAGTGCTTGTCCTCCTCGTTGTCATCAAGGTAACCGCTGTATTGCTTGACTTTGTCGACACCGAGGACGCTGGGGTCGACCTTCTTGACCCTGAGGTCGTACTGCTCGAGCTTGCCGTCAATCTCGCGCTCCTTCTCGCCCTGGGCATTCTCGATCCAGACGTTCTGGATGTCAGCGCCCTTGACAACATGGTCCCACTCGCTGTCGTGCTTGCGGGTATGTGGCTTAGGCGATGAGAAGAAGGCGGCCTTCTCGAAGCTCTCGGGGAACATCATGGCCACCTCATCCCAAGTGGCGCGGGCCTCGCCTGTGAGCGACTTGAGGCTCTCCTCGAGGTTGTGGAGCGGCTTTGACCAGGCATTCTCCTTGAGCTCGCTGAAAGAATCGGGGAACTTGAGGACTTGCTGCTGTGGCGCGACAGCAGCAGACGCGGCGCCGACAAGCAGCGCCGAGGTAGCGACCTTCATAATGGGTGGTTGTAGAGCTACCGGAGCTCAGAGAGTGGTGGTGGTGAGATGGGGAGAGAGTGCTCCGATGAATGAACAAAGAAGCACGAGAGAGATGATGGACTGGGAGAGGAGGGATGGGGCGAGAGAGATGGGATGTGGAAGCTTGGGGATAGTATTGGGGAGCTCGTGTGGAGGAGCTGGCCAGGCAACTGGCTGGTGACTGGATGACGCAGCTTATCGGCGTGGCTGGGGATCAGTCCGAGCGCGTATCACGCGGGCTTAGCGTTTCACGATAGCTTCAGTCGCGCCTTTGGAAGGTCAAGCGATGCCTTTGTAAACACACCGAATGCATCATCACCTGAGTCGCGTTCATTAGTGAAGTCTGCGCTTCATCCAGCGATGCATGCTGTGCGATTGCCCTCGGATGCTGTGAATGCCGCGGCAGTTACCGTCTACGGACTAGCGTCAATCAGCCTTGCGGTGAATCATTCTGAGCCGTGGGAGCGATGATGCACCCCACCAAAATGACCGCCAACTTTTATATACTACGAGCAACATACAGCTCACCACCACAACACATACAAAAATACCCACCATAGTGATTCAAGATGCCTGTCGGAATCAACCAGCCATCAAATCAGATCAAGCTCACCAACGTGTCGCTGGTGCGCATGAAGAAAGGTGCACAAACACGGCACAACTTCCGCCATGCGCAAAACTAACATCATCCGGACAGGCAAGAAGCGCTTCGAGATCGCATGCTACAAGAACAAAGTCCTCGAATACCGTAACCGCATCGAGACCGACCTCTCCAACGTCCTGCAAATCGAGAATGTCTTCCTCAACGTCTCAAAAGGCCAAGTCGCACCTAAAGCCGATCTCGAAAAAGCCTTCCCCAAGAAGTTCCTGGACGACATCATAAAAGACATTCTGGAGAACGGCGAGCTCCAAGTCGGCGAAAAGGAACGCAACGCCGAACTCGAGCGCACCAAAAACGAAGTCATCGATATCGTCGCCGGTAAACTAGTCGACCCCAAAACGAAACGCGTCTACACAAGCGGCATGATTGAGAAGGCACTCGACCAGTTAAGCAGCCAAGCCGCGACGCAAACACAATCAGCAGACAAGAAAGAAGAAGACGGCGAAGACAAGGGCAAAGCAAAAGACCTACCTAAATGGACGGGCATCGTTACCACAAAATCAGCAAAATCCCAGGCCCTCTTCGCCATGAAAACGCTCATCGCACACCAACCCATCCCTGTCGCACGCATGCAAATGAAACTCCGCGTCACATGCCCGACCTCGGTGCTCAAGCAAGCCGCCAAGACAGCGCCGAAAGCCAGCGACGACAAGTCTTCGGGGACTGTCAAGGACGCGATACTGAGTTTCATGGAGAACATCGAGAGCCAAGATACCGTCGGTGCGGAATGGGAGGCCGTAGGGCTCGTGGAGCCCGGCACGTTCAAGGGGCTGAATGAGCTGATTGAGGGCCAGACGAAAGGCAGGGGGAATGTGGAAGTGTTGGAGATGGCGGTTGGCGCGGACGATTGAGTGGTGACACGTCACGTCGCGCTGAGACGCGGACGCGAAGATGGAGCGAACGCACGACTTCACGTGTTGGACGCGGGTGGACTAATCAGGAAGAGAAATGGGCTGTGGGTCGTGGAGGATCGTGAGAATAAAAAGCGCAGGGTTGTATGGCGTGCGATGTGCAATGCTGCACCGTGGCTGCTCCTCGCTCGCTGCCTCACTTCAGGCAATGCTGCGCCGATAGCTGTCCGAAGACTGCAGGATTGCATGAGAGATTCGAGCACGGCATGTACTTGTTACTCTGCTGCATGGCTTGAGCAGCGTGCAAATGTGTGTCGAGATGATGATGATTCATGATTGCTGCAAAGCAACCAATATCATATAAATCAAGGCTTAGTCACCATCCGCGTGGGAAAGATCCTCACAATCTCCCAAAAGCTCTTTCCTCCACATCAGTCGTGCCTTCCTGCCGTAATCGTGCATTTCCTGTTCCGGCAACACCTTCACTATCTAAACCCAGCATCCTTGCTGCATGAGCCTCATCTACTGGTACCACGACACCCCTAGCTCGCATCTCGAACATTCCTCCAATCTTCGCAACGGTTTTCTTGAGGTGCATTGTGATCCATTCATCTTGCGACAGCTGTTGCGCAGGTGCATGAGAGATGCATGATGGCGTGGGGTAATACGACTCATTTTCCGAGATTCGCGCGGATGAATAGTCGTTGTCGATGCATGTTCACTTGGATTTACGAATGCGTGCGTGCTGAATGCAAAATGTTGCGCAGTAGAAGCCGTCAAGCTAGATTTGCCAATACCAGATGTGAGATTCGTTACTGCTAGTTGTACATGTAATGCTATATCGTCAAGTCATACCCATGCTCATGCTCCAAGTCATGCAAAGCGCCTTTACCCTGTTCGTAGATGCGTATATCGTAAGGTCGTGAGTCGTAGTCGTAAATGCGTGCTCAAATTTCAGATTCCAACACGTGTACCCTTAAATTGTGTGGAAACGTAGAGAGAATGTCCAATCCGTGGTGACACCGGATCGCGTCTGTGTCCATGAGGTGACTTCAATCCCACCATCGTCGATTCAGCACGCGGCCATTGTCGCTCAAGATGGCCAGCACCTCGGCACTGCAGGTGCGAACGCCCCAGATGCGCTCGACGGGCTCCGCGATTGACATCCAGTCTAAGCCACGTACATCGTGTAGGTCCAGCACAGCTCGGACCAGCCAGGGCGAATACATGGGATAACTCTTGTCTTGATATAGAAATGGCGACGAGGGCTCCTCAATGGGTGTCGCATCTTCATATGTGATGGACTGGCAGAAGGTCAGAGGATGTGGGCGTTGTCGCTCTCCTACCGTAGGAAGTAGCGGCGAGTCCGACATGAGGTCCATCTCACCCTCGGAGTCGGTCGGCGAGCTGGCGAAGGATGAACTGCTCGATGCTTCGGACATGATCGACTCCTCGCTCATCTTTGTATGGAGTGGAAAGAGGGCGTTGACTGGCTGTAGCGCGCCTTGTTCTGCTACCTTGAGAACATCGTGATGTGGGAGTGCCTTGGTCTCAATGGCACCTGTTGATTTGGAGTATGGCGACTCTTCAATTGGCGTAACACTGATACGAGATGAGGGCGTGTCGAACGACTGTGATCGTATTCGCACCTTGGGCGAGGGGGTTCGCGGTGGTACAATTATGGAGGCCATACCGCAGCGACAGTTTTACTGGCACTGACCGCGGACTCAGGGACTGTGACCTGAAATAGTCTGACACTCAGCTTGAAGATTGCCTCTCCTGAGTAAAGATTGTATCAATCGCGCTCATCCGAGCCATGCGGCCTTTTGCTGGCCCTGCATATCGATATGCAACCACGCCACGGGACCAACAACGCTCATCCATTCATGCCCATGCTTATGCAGGCCACTGTGGAGATTGCAGGGCCTTTGGATCCTGTCGTTCGAGGCTGGCGCTTTGCGGAGAAGATTGACAGATGCGACTGGTCTGAAAAGGGCGATGTTGCAGCTCTCATGGGAGACAACGCACTCCACACTTGGCGTGCAAGGCGCAAATATTGAGAGTCTGGAAAACGGGCTGAATTGGAGCATGTCAGCAGTAATATTAAGAAATGGTGTGCGCTGTCTCAACTGATCGTCCTGTGGATAGTATAAGGCTTTGGGTGAGGTTGTCGTATGCGTTTTCCGAAACTAGGAATTGAAGACAGAGTTACGATAGTCGCAACGAAGTACCCTGTTGGCCGTTAGCGGTCCGTCCCGATCAGCCGACCTATCTTCGGCTGTCGTGAGACTCCAAAGCAGGAGGCTTAACTTAGACAAGTCTGTGAGTGACGTGGAGCACGTATGCTGGTCGAAGATGCGGCCATGCCGGCTTGCGGCCAATCGGCCATTGTGCTCTGGGTGTGAAGGGTCGAGGCGTAGTACGTGCAGAGCATTGGAAAGAAGATACTGCGGGAAAGATGCTGAACGTAATGAAATGGAAGCTGAAAGTGTGATTTTGTTACAGGTTGTCTCGGCCAACCTTTAGCCGTGGTATTTCATCACCGTCCCATGTCGTGCATACCGCATGTGTAAGTGAGAAAAGCCAATGAAAGCCGTTTGATAAACACCGTAAGTGCACCACCCGATTCAAAGAAGCCATGTCCAGCCCCAGCTGCCCAGCGCAAGCGAAAACCTTTAACCCTTCTTCTTGGACACACCGACGGTTCGGCCGCGGCGACCGGTAGTCTTCGAGTGCTGACCACGGACACGGAGGCCCCAGTAGTGACGGAGACCACGGTGAGCGCGGATCTTCTTCAAGCGCTCGAGATCGTCACGGAGCTTGCTGTCGACACCGTTGGCCAAAACCTGGCTGTCCTTGCCATCGACGATATCGCGCTGCCTGTTGAGGAACCAGCCGGGAATCTTGTCTGCGGTTTGTCAGAATACAGCGCATGCCTGTAAAAATTGCGCAACATACACTGCGAAGGGTTCTGGATGATGGTGACAATACGCTCAAGCTCTTCGGAGGTGAGATCACCAGCGCGCTTGCTAAGATCGACATCGGCCTTCTTGCAGACCAAGTTGGAGTAGCGGCGACCGACACCCTTGATCTTGGTCAAGGCGTACATGACCTTCTGCTTGCCATCGACGTTCGTGTTCAACAAACGGATGATGTATTGGAAGCTGCCAATGGTCAGCATCGTCATCAATAGACGCGATCCGTCAGCAGTGAAATGCGACTCGGCACTTCTCGCAAGCACATCAAAGCCCTCCGCCGGTGTTTCCCACACCCAGTCCTGCAAGCATGCTGATCCATTCAATCATCTCGGCCTCGTGTGAGTGCCACTGTTCGCTCCCAGCAGGATCCCACAACTGTTCTATCTTGACCCTTCCACGTCGACCACAGCATGCTTTCGGGATGGGCGGAGGCTACCTCGATCGGGTGCAGTTGGCTTGAGTGAGGACTCTGATGCGGCTTGCAGCAAGTGCGATATCGAATTCGAGGTGCGGGCATTGTGCGCGTTGTTCAGTACGTACTTCGACTTCTCTCCTGAGACGAGCGCTAGGTGATCATCAGCATATACAACAGCTGCTACTAGGGAGAGTATACTCACACATGATGGCGGCGTGTCGGGGCTCGTCAGTGTGGTGTTGTCGTTGCTGGCGAAGTCGTGATCTGGGAATTTCGACCTCTCGCTTGTGCTTACAAGTGGTGGTCCGTGCTGGGCACTAGCTCGATTTCGGTCGAGGCGGAAGTCGCGCTTGGCGACGCTGACATAACGCCGAAGCCGCTCGTGTGGTGCCTCACCAACGCGTGCCAGACCAATACACCGTATCGTACGCCAACTCTTGCGACTTCCCTTACAACGCATCAGCCAACATGCGACAGCAGTAATCCCTTCCATCATTGTCGCATTGCTTTTCCCAGAGTCTGCCTAACAGAGTTCACCTGCATGAGGGACCTAGGCGGTGCAAGCCTAGCAAGACGCTGCCTGCTAGGTGTGTTCACGACCGCAGCAACACCCGGCATCCTCATCGATCGGATCACGGATTCTGGCAAGGAGAATGAGACTGCTTACGCGCATCCATCTCGGACAGCGCAGGTTGCGTCTTGAGCGATGGCCGAAATGTCTATCTCTCCGAATGTGTCGCCAAAAGTCAGCCGCACTGGAGGTGTGACGAATGCCCTGCAACGAACACCCTCAATATCTCCTTGCGGAACAGGTGAAGTGTCGCAATTATTTCGCTCATCTTGGCAAACACGGTCTGAGCCTCGTCACCACCTGCCGCACCCCTCAATTGTTGTCGCTGGACAGGTGCGTGAGTCGTCTCAACTGACCTTTTCAGCCCCAAAGCCTTTCCAATTTCGTCCAATTTTTCAAGCAACAGCCCTCAGCTGTGCCGATCTTCCCTTCTTCGATTCTTCGGCGATTTTGAGTTTGTCATGATGCAGCAAGTTTAGCCTTGTTACCAGGATTAGTGGCTGTGTGGCGAAGCTCGTGGCCGTGGCTGTGCCATGTCTTTGCCCAACAAAATTACACTGACATGACGCAGTTTGGCTAGCAGAAGTTGATGCCTGAAGAGAAGCGAAAGGAAACGGAGTCTTGTCTAGTACTTTTCTGGCCCCTAGCATTCTCCTTATAACCAGGCCTTGGCCGCAGTCCATGTCTTAGCTGGCAGCCCCTGGCCTCACCATTCTTCTCGTACTAGTCTTCTGCGGTGCACCTCACCTTATAGTTACTTGATTCTAAGTCACAGCCCCTCGGTTATTCATAAGTCTGCCTGCCCTTTCCTCGCCACCTCTTCAATTTCACAGGTCCTAATCGAATGCATCGCCGTTCCAGCATTGTCCCGGACAGCTCCGTCTCCCCTGCAGGCTTCTTGCCTGGCATCCCCGAACTGCAGGACCGTTACCACCATGACTGATCCACGGTCTATCGGCCCTGAGCCTAACACGCCTTCCATCACCGGTCAGGATCAAGTCATCCCTCTGCCTACCCAACCTCTCCGGCAAGACACATGTTCATCGAGTAGCAGTGAACTGTACCCGCCTATACCCTTTGGCCGATGGACACTCCCATTTCACGGAAACTGTCCAAGGTGTCGCCATTATCACAAGGCTGTACTGGTGAAGGTTAACCTGAGACCGGACCCCAAACAAGTCAGCTATGTTCGCTGCGAAAAGTGTAAGGAAAAGTGGGCAGCCTTTGGTGGCCGTAGCGCTACCCAGATCAGTCTTCTGTCTGATACGACAACCGAGCCGGATCAAATGGAAAAGGAGTTGAAGTATAGCCTCATTGAGATGGTCAGGGCTGCGACCAACGTTGCGTCGCTGGGTGCGATTGCAGAACCTCCAACACAGGGACCATCCCACGAGCCTTCGACTACATCTCCTGAGGCCGAACAAGCAAACACCAACCGGGTTGAAGAGCATGAATCGCTCCACCATGATGACCTTGATCAGCTGCCCCGCGTTTGCACCTATCCCACTGTTGAGGTAGCCAATGAAGCCAACATCCGTAGTCGGCCTTTCCAGCTTGCATCTAAGCTTAGGAGATCTGTCAGTGCGCGCCTTTCCCAGCCACATAGGGAGGTCTTGAGGAAATTTTTACCTGGCTCCAGCCGAAACAAGATTTCAGCCCGGAAGCTGGAGAAGTCTCCCGTCCGAGTTCCGCCTGCTGCAACTCCTCCAGCCGTGGTGTCCAGCTTCGACGCCAGTGAGCCTGTCAGTTCCAGGGAAATCGCTACGGATCATCACGTCACAGCACCAAGCGTGACCGACTTCGCTCTTCCCGGCCCTTCTGAGCTGCACACAGAGGTAGTTGCATATATACAGACCCTGGACACATCCACATTGCCGTCCATGAGTGAGCATGAGCGGGCATCCTGGATGCGGGAGATTTACACTGCCTTCAAAGCACGCCAGAAAGGCCAAGCAAAGCTACTAGGCTACTCTAAGGTTGTTGAAACGAGCGCTCAGCAACCTCAGCCTCCATTGGAACCATCGAGTCAACTCTCATTGGAGGTTTCGAATATGACCGAACTATTCCGTGAGATTGAAGCTGGCTCACGCGTCAGCACTTTTACCATTAGCGACGGCTATTCGGAAGCGCATATGTCTTCAGAAGAGAACAATGTCGCTGTTCAGCCTCAGCTCTTGCGACATTTGCAGCAAGAACGACGTGGATCTGGACCACAGCGACCGCAGTCAGTGCCCAATGCACCGCGATCGCCGCCAGTTTCTCATCATCGGACACGCTATTCTGTCGACTTGCTCAGACAGCACGATGCAGACAACAACATTGCGTCTGCACCGAGACAGGGTTCACCGGCTCCCTCTCGTTTATCACAAACCTCAACTGCGATTGGCACAATCATCACATACCACCCTGACGCGTCACAAGCGTCCATTCGCTGATCGTCGGATACGGATGTGTATCATTGAGAGCTCACGATCCACCGCACCAGCTACGTCTAGCTTCAAGTTGACGATTGAATGAGCCCACAAAAGTCGACCGACGTACTGAACCGTCACCATTTCGACAGAGTCGCACTCTCGCTTCGAGCGTTGTTTCGTAACGCGAATCCTTCTTTACCAGAGACATCAGGCCTACTTACATATCTACAAACTTGACGAGTGATAAGGCTGCTGGGGGCTCCGATGGTGACGATGTCACTATCCTCCTTTTTCAACTATCTGTACGCGTACTGTCGTTGATCTTCCGCATCATTTCAGTCTCTACCTTGCTAACACAGAAACCACTCACAAGCACCCGTATCTCCTTTTTAAATTATGTTATTGCATGTACGACATCACGTTCACTACGCCGGTCATGACTGCATCGCAAAGGAGGGCAAGATTTACGGTCATTTTCATGAACGCAATGTTGATGCACTTACGCCTTCATTTCCTTCCATGTAGCTAGACTAAAATCTCGAATCCTACTTACATTACTGCATGTCCACCAACTATAGAGGTAACAAGGGTATACAACCATCCAAAAGAACATCAAAACACATTAACCTCCCATTTCGCATCTCTAAAACACATTCCTCCCCATCATAGCATCAAACGCCACTTCCTTAATCCTCCTCATATACATTTCAATCGTATGCTGCGCAAGATCTCCAAAAATCACATCTGCAAGCTCCTCATCCGCCACCCTCGATGCCGACGCACTCCCGTTCTCCCGGTCCCGCAGGAGAATCACATCGCCGGCGTTCGTCAATGGCGCGGGTGGCGTAGGCCACAGCGGCAGCTCTTCCCAAGGTGTCGGCGGTGCCAGGGGTGCGACTGTGCGGATCACTCTTGTCCCGCGCGATCCGCGTACAACTTTGACTGGCTGGACAGCTGGAGCCACCACGGACGATGGAGGTGAGGCCGTCATGAGCTTAGCCAAAGACTTGACATACGCGGCGTTGCTGAGGCGCAGAACGGGATCGCCTTCGTTGGCGAAGGAGAGAAATATACCGGCTGCGTGGTCGCGCTTGGGTAGGGGTGTAAGGGAGAGTGGTGGCGCGCCGAAGGTGATGCAATTGATGCTTGGAAAGAGACTTGCGAGCGCTGTCAATTCTGAACTGACAGAGGTTGAAGTCATGTGGCTGTAAAGCAAGGCCGCGACAGCTCCGCCTGCAGAGTGACCGGTGAATAGAAGTGATGGCTTCTCAACGGAAGCAGGTAGTTGTTGTAATTGTGTGGCCACTTGGTTGACCATCGCTTTGGTAACATTGAGGAAGCCGGCGTGGCATGCATTCTCTTCGTCATCGAGGAAACCGGTGGGTTGCACGGGGTCGGCGGCTTTGTTGACGGACCAATCTGACAGGCTTGAGAACTCGGTGCCGCGAATAGAGACGATGACGAGGCGTGAGTCATCGATGAGCTGGTCGTCAATGATCATGGCTTTGATGTCCTTCGATGTGTTTGCTGGAGTGTATGTACCTCTTCGCATGGGTGCGCGCGAGTCATAACAGTCTAGCGACCCTTGCGCAGCTCGACAGACCATGGACCATGCAGGGAGAGTGGTACTGAAGTTCGGTAGGTTTGGTGGCAGTTTCGAGTTCCTGAACATGGCGGCCTTCTTTGCTAGGATAGATCGATCACGAGCAGCAGCATCTTGGAACTCGTTTCGCCTGACTGGGGTAGGTCTGGTACGCTGTGGTGGTTGTAGCCTGCCACGAGAGTCGATGCTTGTCTCGTAATCCTCCTCGACGCTGTATATCGACGCTCCACTCGAGTAGATCGAGGAGGCACTCGAGTATATTGAGGCTCGGTCGCTGGAGTAGATCGAGGTCGAGTCTCGTGAGTATATTGAAGACGCAGTGGACTGGGCATCGTCGATGGTGAAATTCTCGAACGTGTCGGTGACTTCATCGGATTGAGAACCATCTTCGGTAGATGTTGGGGAGGTTGAGAACGAATCGATTGTGGGTACAGCGGTTCCCTGTGGTTCAGCTGGTAGGGCATCCGATGTGTCGCGGATCGAATCACCGTTGACGTCTGTCTGCGTGATGCTAGAGCTGGTTATGAGGGTCGGTTCAGGCATCGACATCTGAGGTTCTGCAACCGAATTTTGTTCACGGACTGGCTCCTGCACCGGAAGCGAGCGTTCGGCTACTGGTGCCACTGGCTTTATCTCGTTCAAAGTCCTTGACAGAAAAGTCGCTTTCTTGATGCCAACCTTCCAGTTTGTGCTGCTTTTCAGACTCGATTTGGTAGCTGTGTCGGATGATGTGATAGCGCCTGACTGAGCAGGAGCTTCTTTCTTGGTTTTGGCCGCGAGTTTGACGTTGTGACCGCCTCTGGCCATGATGCAATCTGTGAGAACAGTTCGGTTAACAGTAAGGAGTGGAGATGTTGTTTGAGGCTGATGAGGCTGCTGGACATGCAGAGGGGCTTATGAGTGACTGAGAAGCGACTGATATGTGTTCGCTATAAGGCCGAGAACGTCATGCGACATGTGCTTTGTTCTGGCACGATTCGATCGCTTGCGATCCTATCAACCCGGCCATAGCGAAGGATGCTGAGGGCAAGGCGGTATCGTCTGGCCCAGCGATGCGCCACAAAACTGACCCCACCGCTCCAGTCTTCATGTGAATATAATGTATTGACGCGTAAGGTGCTCCCTTCGCGACCCAGTAGGGTGGTCGGCGACGCCGATAGGCGGTCACAAGTTATAAACGGGCCTTACAGCATCTGAACATGCGGTGTTGGAGCCATTCGCATACGCACCACAGCCGCTATGGCACAGACTCAGCTGGAAGTAGAGCGCCCATGGAGAGGTCTAGTCGGGAAGGGGTTCGGAGAATAAATATCACAGGTCGACACGTACCCTTTAGGTAGCCACATAAGCACTTTAGCTCGATGGAGCGACCGAATCTTGCATTGAAAGATACACAAAACTGTGTCAAGGCTTAGCGCAAGCCACGAAGGGTGGAATGTGTATCTTGGTGCCAAAAGCTTGTCTGCACTTCCGCCAATTGCGAGGCCGCGCCAGCACCCAAAAACAGACTTCGCTTGCGCGCACGACCCAATAACAGGCTAGATCCGGATCCGCGGAGGTCAGCCTTGCGCTCATTCCGCCTGCATGGTTGTTGTCGATCGCCATGCATTTCAGCTGGGCGCGCTTGAGATGCATCTCGACTTTTGCATTGCGTACTATATATCGCCTAGAGGAGGCCGTTATGGCTTCCAAGACTTTCACAAGCAAGTCCTTCCTCACAACCACACACGACTTTCACCATGACATCGAAAACGTCAGTGGACATTGAGGTCCAGGTTTGCGAGTCTGATACCTCGACGAAGGAGATCTGCGAGCATCCCGATGCCTTGACGGCGGATTGGGATGCACCTCACAACAAAGAGAATCCTCGGAATTGGAGTGCCTGTGAGTACTAACACTCGCAAATCCAAGGTTTGAGCAAGACTAATACATACACAGGGAAAAAGGCCGGCCATATCATCCCAGTCTCGATGCTCTGCCTGAGCGTTACGGCTGGATCATCAATGATCACTCCAGGTGCTTTTGCGATAGCCCATACCTTCCATGTGTCGCATACTGCTGCACTGCTTCCTTTATCACTCTTTGTCCTTGGTCTTGCGATTGGTCCGGTGCTTGCAGCACCAATCTCAGAGACTCGCGGAAGGGCCATAGTGTATAAAGTCTCCATGCCTTTATACATGTTATTCATCTTTGGCGCTGGCATGTCGAAAACGTTTGCAGGATTGCTCGTGTGCCGCACGCTTGCTGCTATAGCGGGTGCTCCATGTCTTGCAGTCGGAGCTGGAACAGTTGCCGACCTCTTCGAACCGACGAGAATGGCTCCAGGTGGTGCGTTAGTCGTGATGGCGCCTTTCTTGGGTCCTTGTAAGTGACATGCCCTCAGTATGGAACAAAAGACATGATATTGACTGATCGTTTCAGGCCTTGGCCCAGTCATTGGTGGGCTCTCAGCTACATATACCGAGTACAAGTGGACTCAGTGGTCCACCATTTTTCTGGCACTGTTCGCATACATTCTCGTCCTTCCCACGCAGGAGACACATCGCAAGGTTCTGCTGAAGAGGAAGGCTCAACGCCTAAGCCTACCGCCTCCAGAGCCTGAGCTTGCACCCAAAGAGGCCATCAAGCTACTGCTCACCATTACTCTCTTCCGACCCATCCGCATGCTGCTCTCCGAGCCCATTGTCTTGCTGTACTCTATCTACAACGCTTTCACTTTCAGCGTGCTGTTTGCGTTCTTCGAAGCCTACCCATTCGTCTTCATGGGACAGTATCACTTTACCATCAGGGAGTACAGCTTGACCTTTTTGAGTATTGGAGTCGGTGTCGTTCTCGGAGCGTTAGGCGCTGTTGCGGTCGATCTTTTGGTCTACAGGAAGATTGTTCGCGAGAACGGTGAACGCTTCCAGAAGAAGGGACCGGAGCAGAGATTGTACATTGGTATGATCGGCGACTTATGTCTCCCCATCGGGTAAGTCATCCTGCTGTGCTTCAACGTTAAGCCTCATACTAATTCAATCTAGACTTGTCTGGTTTGCTTTGACTGCCAAAACATCCATCCACTGGATCGTCCCAGTTCTTGCTGGCATCCCTTTCGCCTTTGGCAACGTCACCGTCTTCATATCAGCAGCACTCTACATGCTAGACGTCTACGGCCCAATGAGCGGTGCATCAGCTATGGCTGCGAATGGCCTACTTCGCTACATCATGGGAGCAGCCTTTCCGCTGTTCACGGTCCAGATGTATGAAGCATTAGGGGCTAAGTGGGCCACACTACTTCTGGCTTTCGTTTGCATGCTCATGATTCCCATTCCATGGATCTTCTACAAGTTCGGACCTGGCATCCGGAAGAAGAGTCCCTTCAGCCAGTGATCTAGTCATTTCGTTGAAAACAAACTATATCCAGACATTCTTGATACCCAATGTGATCATTACTCAGCTTCCAAATGCTGGTCTACTGCGTTACACGTAAGATTGTGCACGCCTGATACTTTAAACCCCATGCCTTTCCAGACGCCAATGCTGCAAGTTGGTTGATACAATATCCTTGGGACCTCGCCCAGCAAGACTATTGAGTGATAGCGCGCATGTTGCTTGCACAATGCGGAACCCAACTCACGTCTGTTGGGTCAGCTGAAACAAATGCGATGACGAACAAACTGATTTTCCTGTCACGACTTCGCGTGAAAGCCATGGGGCTGTCATCGCCGGTGATAATGATGCTAGTCTTGAGGTCTTCAAGCACCTGCTGCCTTGCATTCTGTTGGCAGACTCGAAATTTCACCACCCAGGAGACTTCTTCCTCGCACAAAAGCAACACCCACCGCGAATCTAAATCTTCTCCTTTCTCTCCAGCAACAACACTTATCAACTCACCTCAAGCGAATCCTTCAACCAACAACACCGGTCTTCAAGTCTCACAATGTCAACTCTCGCCCCTGATCGAGCATCCATGCACTCCGTCGACAACGAATGCGCCTTGTGCTACGAAGACTTGGGTCAAGAGCACCCTCCCGTTCCACTCGACAACTGTCAGCATGTCTTCGGCCGGCAATGTCTGGACGCGTGGATGGCTTCAGATAATGCGCAGCGCAACAAGTGTCCTACATGTCGAGCCGTCCTCTTCAACCTTGGAGCACGACATCATAACGACAATTTGCCCCTTGGTCCACTCGACGGCGCCTTCGACGACCCAGACCTCGACAACAACAACTTACACCAACCTGTCCATCCGTACCGAAACTTCGACACCGAAGCCCGCAATCTATACCGATGGTTCATCATGGATCAAGAGAACGTCTCTTCGTTCTACCGCAAGCTCTGGCGTCGCGCAGTACGTACGCTGACACCACAGTACACTGCTTCAGGCCATCGCATCACCCCAGAGCTCGAGACTGCTGCTCGCATTGTACTTATCGAATTGCTGAATCACATCGGTTACGAGCCTGCGCATGAGGATGAAGATGTGTATGAGCTCCTCTTGCGGAGCCTGCACGACGATCGGGAAGCCATACTACTTTGTCGACGATTCATGCAGCTGGTCATGGTCATGGTTATGTTGAGCACCTTCTACCCGATGAGTGTGGAAGTCGTGCTCGGCTGTTTTGATCTTCTTCCAGACTTGGACGGACACCTGAACTTCGATTTGATTAACACTGCCATTGCACATCCCAGTGGTCCTAACGCGGCTATCCTCAAGATCGTTACGATGCTGCTTGTCGATCATAGCATTGGCTACGTCGCCAATAACTTGGGCGCGCAGTGGTATGTTGGCATTCGGGCGTCGAACTTGTTCTACAATAAGGCGCTGGTTGTCAAGGAGACAATGGCTGGAAAGTCACGGGACCACAAGGAAGCATTCAAGCAGATGACGGCGACGAATGCGGAGATTGTGCGGTTGTGGTCAGAGGCTACGGTGGAGGAGCAGCCGCGTGCGCGAGGTAATTTCTGCGCGCGTCTCCTTGGTATGTTCTGGCGCGCTAATCCACCTCGAGAGCCTCGTAGGACTCTGACTCGGCCGCAGCCGGCATTCCAGAACCGAGCAGCGAGCGACCGCACAAGCCGTCTCATGGGCCCTGCTGGTCGCGTTGGGTCTCGTCGATCTGGCGCGCGTGCGTCTGGGGCTCGCGTCAGCCAGCATAACTACAGTTCGGCGTCTTTGCTCGTATCGTCGGAGGGACGGGTGCGGATGGAACAACACACGCACATGGCGAGGTGGTAGAGGCAACGTCGATGGTCACAGATGGCTTCGCAAGCAGGACTTCCACATTTAGGAGGAGTATGGACGGATTGGAGGACAACAAGAGAGTAAGGAATGTCACGGACTCTTGAAAAAGGCTTGAAAGGCTCCATAGTCTAAAGGAGAATCAGTGAGGTATCAAAAGCTCAATGTCAAACGACCCAGACGCTGCCAAACTTCGTGATCCACATGTGCTTTAGCCAACTCATCACCAATCCTCAATCATGTCGTTCGCATCCTCACTCTCGACATCCATGACCTTTCTCGCAGCCTCACTGCCAGACACTGGTAGCATCTCCAACCCCGCTTTTTTAAACTTCTCTGGCACCTCATCAGGATCAAGCAGACCCACTTGAAATAGCACGCTCGCCTGATCCCAGTATATCCGCTCTGACCATACTTTGCCAGCCCTGAAAGCTACAATGCTCACGACTACAATCTCGACCTTTTGGTTTGTTGGGGCAACGCCTGGCAAGATCCAGGGTACTTGACATGTGTGCTTGAACTGTATGTATAGCTCGTCGACGATTTTATCGACCCCGATTGTTCGCGAAATAAGACGCATATGTAGCGAAGGTGGCGCGTCCTTCAGGAAGTAATCACGATAGAAGCGTTTGAGCTCTTCTCGTCCGTGCCCGCCGATCATAGTGGGTGTGAAATTCACGAAGGGTGTCGGCTGGGGATCTTTCACGTAGGTTTCGAGAAGCTTTTCGACGTTTTTGCCGCGGTATTTCTCTACCTCCTATTAGCATGCTAGTTCGACACGGAGATTTGATCATGCTGGGTGCACGTACGCTCTTCATTCTCGTCCCACACTTTCTCAAGATTGACTTCGGCGCCGAAGCCTCTCCTGACCATGCTCAAGCTTCGACTCCACGCAATCGCATCTGCGACTGCGTCATACTCGTCCAGATCGTGCTCGGCAAATCCAGGATCTACGCCCTCGTACGTGAAGATTGGATATGTGACCTTGTCTTGCTGATTGCCTGCACCGATTCCAGTCGTGATGCGCTTCTGAACAGTTCTTCGCTTTCCTTGTATCCCCAAGACCTCTGGGCGTCTCGTAACGCCGACCATTTCTTCATTGCCAGGAACGCCTTGCGCAAGGTGTACTAGGACGCGAAAAGATGCGGTGAATCGATGTCGCGTGTCGGGTATCGAAGTAGGGTAGTATGCGATCAGGGAGCACAGCTTTGATGTAGCGGTTTTTGGCTCTGAAAATACGTCTAGACATATGGCTGCGGCACCGCCGAATGCTGGAGAGGTTCTCAGTGTGGTTCGCGCATATCGAGCGTGGTCTGAGTTGTGCCGAAGAGTGATGCATGCTGCGCTGGGCTGGAGAAGGGCTGTTTACCTACGATTGCGTAGTGCTCTCCGATACCCATAGTGTCGCCGAGCTTATACAACGTCTGCACGTATGTCTTCCCTCCTTTGCCCATTGGTACATATTTCACAATGAAACCTTCATCCCGCCATGCGCGCATCGTTTCTACATCGAATACCTCGTCCTCGGCAGTGATGTAAAGCACCGGAGTGCTGTGTTTGAACGATAGCCAGCCATTCCTGTCTGACAGATATTGCAAAGCCATCTTTGTGGATTCAGATGGAGCGCAATCGCGAAGTGGCTCACAGTCGGGGGGTGCAAGAATGGAGGCGTGAATTATCAGGAGACGCGGTCGCGGACTATGGTGGTGCGCAGCGGAAGGGTTGCAGAGGAATGCGGGAGGAGTGTATGTCAGGTGGACGCATAGTGGGCTGAATATATGGGCGCATTGAGGTGTGGGTTCACCACAGCCAAATCCTGCTGGCAAGGCCGGTTGAATGAGGGGTTAGTGGAGCTGTGGAGGTGTGCCGCCGTCCTCCAATTCGATTGCGACACGGGCCTCACTAACATTTGGCCCGATGACATCAGGGGCTTGGAAATAAAACACCACAAACTTAGTTCATTATCTACCCGGGCAATAATGTTTTTAACCCCTCGACTCTAATCCAAGCCTTAAGTACATTATATCCTTTTTTCAGCTTTGTTTTTCGCTGTCTACCTTCAGGTCACCTCCTTGTTTGGCCGATGCATCAAGTCCGAGTTTGCAACCTCATCTCTATCGTCCTCCACTCTCTTCACCAAGATTGCTATATTTTTTGTACGTCAAGCTCTTTCAGCCCTTTGAAGAATTCTATTGTGGTCAGGAGTCTGCCTATCAACTCTGGAAGATCGAAGCTCTTGCCTTCAGCAAAAGCCATTCCAGAGGCCCGAGTGTTCCACAGTTGTTCTTCCATGTACGAGCCAGGAAGGTCTGCCCATTGCTTCAGCTCGTGCCAGCGGACTGGGGTCTCCTGTTCGCTCGTACCGCGGACTTCGCTGAATCCGTGGTGTACGATCATTCCCTTGAGGATGCCGAAGCGTGAAAGCGCATCCCGTAGGACAGCTTCAAGGTCGAGAGTGGTATTTTCTTGCTTATAAAAATGTTCCATCCAACGATGGGCGATTGTTGTGACGGTAGGCGGGTCTCGCGCAGAGAAGGAGCTCGATTCGCGCGCAAGGCAACAACAAACTAGATTTGTGTGCTCGTACACCAAGACTTTGACCATTTTCGCCCACTCTTCCGACTCCGCTATCTGGTGACTTTGGCGACGCCACGAGGGTGATAGAAGAAGGTCAGGTGCGAGACTAGGTGCTCTTTAGCAATCTCGGCGAAATCCTTGCAGCTAACGCGCAGAACGCCGAGCTCGATCATCAAGAGATAGCTGCAGACGTGGTGCAGCAACTCAGTCGGTAAGTAAGTGAGTATCGACATCGTACATGAGTCAGGCATGAGTGTGACGCGATCGAGCAGCGTGCTGTCAATGCGGTGTGTCTTGAGGACAAGCTCTATCGTAGCCTTCGAATTTTCGGGCTGTTGAGAGCAGGTTGAAAGTTTTCGGGCTGCCGTGAAGTGATCGTTGGTAACGGACACCGCAGGAAGACAGGAGAAGCTCAGTGGGCGAGTGTGAAATGTTTGATATACTTGAGCCGCTAGCAAGCTTGAAGGAAGCTGCTCCGACTGTTTGTGTCCAGTTGAGAGGCGCATGCGCATGGTGTTACCTTTCGCGGCTGGCAGCCGTTCGCTACAACAGGTATATATCGTTTTGGCGTTGAGAGTTACGGATACGACCCGCATCAAGCTATACTAGTAGGAGCGAGCAATACTTAGGAATTTACACATGTGTACAGAGTGCAGCCCTACAAATCGACACTCACTGACTTTGAACTTCTCTCAAACCTGCTCAAGTATGAGCTGCGATCGATCTGCGTCGCTCAATTGACTGTTGGAGCTTAGAAGCTTGTGATGCTCAGAGGGTTTGCCAAGCCCTTCCGGGCACCTCTGGAGGCTCGCGCCTGTCATTGTGGCTGATGTTGCGTGCTTGGATCGTGTCTGTGAGGATAGCGGAAGTGACAAGTGCACAACGCAACACTTCGTCGCGTAACACGCTTTCGCGGTTTCACGTGACGTCAGGAACAGACTTAGCGTCGATCCTCGTTCGATTCACAAGTGTAAGGTCATGACACTTACACTCTCTATTGCATGGTGATCTTTTGCAAAATTGAATACCGATGCAGCAATCCCCTGAGATGCGAATGGCGCAACGAGGAACTGATCTTCAGGGTTGAGACGCGTCGCTTCCGCCTGTTCACCCATCTAAACGTCAAGCCACCAGTCCCTCTACCATGAGCAAAGAGCAAATGCCTAAGGATTCCGCGATCATAGGACATCAAGCACACGTGTGAATGACATAGTCGGCTTACTCGCTGACCTCGCTGACAAGGGTACTGCGAGCTTGAAGTCACTTACTATGCTTCAACAGATGTCGGGTCGTCACCACAAGGTTCAGGCATCGAGAGTCGACCTCTGGAAAGTGATGTGATAATGGACTGCAATTACCGCAACGTTCATATCAAGGAGGCATTGACGATAAGTGGACGTCAATCGGGATATTGAGCGCTCCACGGCGCCGGTGTGAAGCATATAACTCCCCTGTCGCGTCACTTTGAAACCTGCATTTGCAATACCACATCACAAAAGTATCGAAAACCTCATTTGGACTAGTCTGTCGACTAAACACGCACCTCTTACACAAACTCTTCACCATGACCGACAACACCAACCCCGGAAACTTCGCCAACCGCCCCAAGGAAGAGGTTCAGAAGATCGCCAAGAAGGGCGGAGAAGCTTCGCATAGTGGAGGCTTCGCATCCATGGATGCCGACAAACAGGTGCGTTCATCTCTGGCGACCACGATACATTGTGCTAACGCTGTCCCAGCGCGAGATCGCTTCACAAGGTGGCAAGGCCTCATCAGCTAGCTTCGAGCCTGGCAGTGAGAAGGCCAAAGAAGCTGGCCGAAAAGGCGGGCAGGCTTCGTAGAGGTTGATACTGCTCAACGGAACGTGATCATCAAAGGCTGCGGAGATAGAGTCATGAATGATAAACATATTCACGATTCGATGCAAATTTGATGGTGGTCACAATGCGATATTGCTTGCACTCATACTCCAAGGTGCACGAGAACTGTTCATGATTGCAAGATGTCTCCATTGCTAATGTTATGTCTCCGACCATATGTGTATAACACCATTCCGTTTCCGTTTCCTTTTGACCCGACCTTCCCAGTCGTGATGTATATGCATAAAATATCGTAAGCGAGTGATGTCAACCCGACCGGTCCTTCCCAAAATGCTAACCAAAGATGCAAAAAAGTGTGTTGAGTACCTGGATGCCTAGCAACCAGGACCTGTAGAATCGAAGATGTAAGAGGGACCAGCGTCCAATGAACGAGCGAATAGCAGATAAAGGATATTTGACAAGAAAGTAAACAATGTCCATGCATGCGTCTATACGCCATACATGTTGCACTCCATCATCTTGATCTGGTATTGGCCATCGCCCTCGACGACACCGCAATTGACGTTCCACCCGAGCTCGAAGGTGTCGCTCTCGGGCATGTTGAGCTTCGCGTTCGGCGCGCACTTGGCGTCTTCAGTGTAGTACGAGACTTCCATGGCAGGTGCAGAAGCCCAGTCGCAGGCATCGACGCGCTTGTACAATGTGCGACGATGCATGCGGAGAGCCTTCTTCTCGATGGCGGCGCGCTTCTTGGCAGAGGAGTCGGAGGAGTCGCAGTAGCAGCGCGAGTTGAGGGTCTCGCGGCGGCATTCGCAGGACCACCCGTCGACGTCGTACTTGCGGGCGTTGGCCTTTACCTCCTTATGAGGCCGGGACGACCAGTGGGAGTCTCCAGAGTCATCTGAGTCATCAGAATCAACAGAGTCGTCAGAATCGTCAGGTGTTTGAGTTGGCCGGCCGCGAGAAGAGCTCGAAGTGCTGGACGGGCGGGGACGTGGGCGGCCAGTGTTGGACGGGCGAGGTGCAACGGAAGTGACTGCAGGAGGGGTGGTGTCATCTTCATCATTAGGCGAGTCGTCCTCGTCATCTGGCTGCTGAGGAGTGGAAGAGTATGCCGGCTGCTGTGGTGTGGTGCCCGAAGATTGCTTCGGAGTTGTCGATGGTGTTGACGGCGTAGTTGGGGTAGTGGGTGTCGTGCTTCCAGAGCCTCCAGTGACCTTGACCTTGGCACAATTCATGAAGCCTGTGAAAGTTAGCACGTGATCTAGAAGTAGAGAGCGAAGACACCTACTTTCGTGTTCGCGATTTAGCCATATCCACGCGAAGAGGGCGTCACCATCTGGCATCCCAGTAGGCACTTTGAAGTCAAACGTCTGGGCTTCAGGCGAGCCATCCTCAGTGTGGTATGGGCAAGCACCATGATAAGAGGCTGCGACCTTCCAGGTAGCACCCTTGTCAGTAGAGAATCCGACTTGGCAGGAACCTCCAGAATGGGTCGAACCAGGAGCGTTAGGGTCGTATGAGTAGTCTGTGAGTTGGAAGTGAGCATCTTGACCCGCCGTCCAGGTAACCGAAGCCTCCTCAGTGTCGAACTTGTCAAGGTGACCACGGCAGAGACCAGGGCTAGGCTCGGTGTCAGTACCACTGGAACCACAGCATCCCAGAGGGTAGTTGAACTCCTTGTCGGTAGTGGTCGACTGCTTGTTGATCGACGGTGCACTGCCTAGGGGAGGAGGATAGAACATGCTCATGTGAGCAGAAGCTGCGCCAACCAGGGCGAGCAAGGACAGCGTTTTCATGTACATCGTGTTTTAGGAAGATTTCCGTAAAGAGTGTAGGTGTTATGAACGATAGACTGTTCTGGGTATCAAGTGAAGGATATGTGAATCCTTAAGTAACAGAGAGTGATATGAAACAGTTCCTGTCGATTCACTATGATCCGTTTGTTTCCAGAACGTGTGCGTAAAATCGGATATGACGTTGTGAGGTCAACTCGAACGAGAAACAAGGGCGCTGGAAGAAGAAAGACGACCCTGCGCTTTCGAACACAAAGGAGTGAATGTAGAAGGAATGTCGACGAAGGCTTGCCTGTCACGAGGGAATGTGTGTCACTGGAAGTGATGCCGTCTTTCCAAATGAGCGGCATCGTGCCTTTAAACAGCTGTCTCCTAAGGGCAATACCAAGGCGCCGCGGCATCCATTTGCGTTTCCGCAACAGTACGCTCAGAGAATAGCGGCCCCTGACTGCGGCGTAGCCAATGTCAGCGCGGCGAGATCGCGTACCTGCAGGAGCCGGACTTTCCTCACTGTTTCGAAACGTCGAGCCGCGGGAGCTTTTGGCGCCTCGAGGCATCCTCGTCCGGGAGTGCGGCGACTTTACCTGTTGTTTTGGCTGGCGAGATTCTGCTTCTGTTTCAGGCCATGCTCGATGCAGTATGGTCTGGCGCTTTGGAAGCGCAGGGCAGGGAATCATTCTGGTAGGAAATTCAAGCCTCCTTCCTTTTCTCGCGCAAATTGACAGAAGACAAGAACACGGTCGGTTTGATCGTCGAAACATCCTTCAAGTCCTGATCATCATTACTACCTGCGTGATGGGCGCTCCTTTGAGAGGAATCGACTTTGGGAGTAGTGCCGGCGGTGAGATATCGATAAGACCTAATTCGCCTATTGCCGCCACGTGCTGTAATTCCAGGGTCTCTTGAGCTTTGGATTCCGTGCACTTACATCGCTCCAGCCTTGTCCTCCATTGTCACATCATCGCATAGTGCTGCAAGTGTAGTAATCATAATTATGAGCGCCGTGGCTCTTCTTGGCGCGGCATGGGCGTCATAATTGCTGTTCTCAACGTGAGCGTCACTACTGTGTGTTGGGTAGCTACGATCCTCTCCTCCCAAAGGCATGTCATCAATTTTGATGGCACCCTGGCCCTTTCTCTCGTAGGGCGTTAATCCCTGTGTTTGCGTCTGCAGAGTACATGCAAGGGTGAGCTATTCGTGCTTTTGTCAGAACATCCATCCGCTTCGAAGAATCCACTTCGCAAGGGCGGGGCACGGTACGGCGGCATCAAGGCGCGCGTCGCCATTCTTCCTATTTTGCCACCATACCCGCGGCGTGGACTCATGCAGCATGTCACGAAGAGTCCCTTTGAGGCCACCAGCAAAGACACTTGTGGCCTCAAGAGTCGTTTTGAGGGAACGGGGTCCCTTGGCTGGGGCGATTTCCACTCGGAAGCGAAAACGTCTGCTTTCCTAAAATCATTGGTTAGACTGACTATCCAGTACGGAAAGCAATAGCTCCGTGTTCGTTGAGTGTGTCAGTATCGAAGCTTGTCGGCACATTTTTACATGGTCTTGATCTCTGACCAGCATCGTTGTTGGGTTGTATGTCCAGCTATCCGAGCATGTGAGATCATCTCATTTCAATCGAGGCGCTTCCAAAACGTTCTCCACAATCCAGATCCCTTCTCAATTCAAGCGCTCCAGCCACCGGTGTCTTTACCTAGAGTCAAAGTCATGTTGAAGCACGGCGTGGCACAGCCAAGATGGCGGCATCCACTCTGGCGCGCAGGCCTTTGTTACTGTTTCACCAGCACCAACGCCCACTCGATCGATTGGGGAAAATAATAGCACAGAAACTTATCGGGCTACCCGAGGATCTAATGACAGGCATAGGCATCCTAGCTGTCGCTTCCCCGCGTGATGTGGTTTCAGAATCCCTTTATTTCGACAATGTTTGACAGGTGTCTTTTCAACAGAAACAGGGCGTTTGCATCTCAGAAGAGCCAGTGGGAAGTCAAGAACATGGATCAAAGCACCCAGTTAGCCCTGGCCAACAAGGATCACACTCCGGGTGTCGCTTAGAACAACATGGGTCAAACAGCCGAGTGTGGATGTGCACGACCGCAACGTCGTCATACGTTACCA
Organism: Setomelanomma holmii; assembly: GCA_010015745.1. Classification (NCBI taxonomy): domain Eukaryota; kingdom Fungi; phylum Ascomycota; class Dothideomycetes; order Pleosporales; family Phaeosphaeriaceae; genus Setomelanomma; species Setomelanomma holmii. Next base: position 402,261 of record ML978163.1, read on the forward strand.
CCAGGAAATCGAGAATGACCTATGGCAAAGACGAAGGGCTATGGCATTGACAAGATCACGTCAAGTCCGCATTCGGCTCTCTTTTGATGCTGTGCATCTTCAGTTTTAGATGTCTCCGACCACCAATTGAGGATTGTTACACAGCATCGAAGGAGGCTTACGTGTGCGCATTCATGAAATGCACGTCTATGAACCGCGAGTATAATACGGAGTTAACCTAGACGACTTAGATTGGGGAGAGCTCTCCGCCTCCGACGCAAGTGTCTGCACACTGTACGAGTATAGACCTCACGTACATGATGTCGCGCCGGACCTGCTGACCCACACCCGACTTGACTCAGGCTGTATATAGGTAGACGTCGAGTTGTAGCTACATTGACATCAGCGCAGCCAAAGCCTAATTGGTACATGACCGCTTGCAGACCCCACGTTTCGGATATGACAACATCATGCACGGAATCTATTCGAGTGCCGACATTCGCCTAATTACCATCACTGCCTCTCGAACTCGACTCCCCGATCTCGTAACAGCCATGTCTTGCTTGAGAATTCGCAACAATACAAGCACGTCAGGCACTACTGAGCACATGTCAACGTCGCTGCAGGAGCGCTAATCTGACCCACGGAGCAAAAGCGCCTCAGCCGATGATTGTCCATGGTTGTAGACGGCCGCCGACGCAGAGCTTGCAGCGGTCTTTTGCCCAACCAGCAAACCGTGGGAGCTACTGCATGGCGAACCACAAAGTGCAATGCCGAAGCTAAAGGCTTGTCCAGTAGAGGAAAATGCCGGACGCAACGATTATATCAGAAATATGCCGAGAAAGGACAGAACCTTAGCACAGCATCGGAACCTTCTCAATCGGAAACTCTTTCGGTAGCAGGGCATATCCTACAATACGTCCACGACGTTGGCAGCTTTGCGAAGGCGATTGTTTGTACATGCGCTCGAAACTAAAGACCACGAAAGCCCATCAACGAACAACTCAAGACCACGAAGCAGCAGCTCTGCAAAAATGAGATCTATTGCAATAATATATATTACACTACAACATGAAGCCATCAGGTACACTTTTCGCAACGCGCACCACTCCCCAAGTCTCTCTTTCACGCACTCCCCGATACCTAACCTCCCTCACCCTCCCATCGTACCCACACGTCGCAAACTTCCACCACTCACTCCTCCATCTTCCACACACCTCTCTCAACACCCACCTGACTGGCGGCGGCACAGGTGGGAAATTATGCCTTCCATCTTCAAACCCGACATCATGATTAAGCAAGAACACAGGCAACAAGTCCGTCTTACTCATACTTCCCAGCACCTTTTCGCCCTCCTCCTTCATCATCTTACGTAGATCGAGGTCAGGGAAGCGCTAGAGTGTGAGAAACGTCGGAATTTCGGCGGCGAGATGGGCACGTACAGCTGGCATGAAGGAGTCCATCATGCGGATACACCTCTCTGCGTCAAAGCGTTGTTCATTCTTTTGATAGGCTTCGAGCCATGCGTCCCACTCCCCCAACGCATTGTGAAATCTGCGGTGGCCATCGACGTTTTCGTCCATAAGGCCCTGTTCGCCTGTGAGACGCTCGAGCTCGGGGGAGAACATTTCTTCTTCGCCGGCGTGGTGCGCGCATAGGCCGCGGTATGCGGCCAGACTGTATGCGATGAAGTTTGGGTATTCGCTGGCGGGTATGTGTGGGGCTTGGAGGTAGATGGAGTTGAGGGCGCGGATGATGCAGTCGTGGACGATGGCCATTTTGGAGGCGACGTATTTGTATTGGTCGGTTGCGTTGGTTTGGGAAATGGGTGTCGGGATGAGTGGCATCGGTGTTGTTTCCCAGGAGAACCTTGTGGTGGTGGATGGCATTTGTGTTGTGGTAAGGAGAGTTTTCTCATTGATAAGGGTGATGGGCGGGGAGGTTTGGGTTGCAGTGGTGGTGGCCATGATGGGCGATGATAGTGTGGTATGGATTTCGCCCAGTAGTGGATGTACTGATGTCGAGTCTTAGAGGTATACTTGTGCTTTAGTGCGTCAAAGATGAGTAGAGCTTGGTGTTCTGCAACGTTGTTGCGAAGTACTTCACGCTGTCCTTATACTCCCCTCAGCAACAATGCGTGCGATCAACGTTCGGCGAGCCCGTGGATGATACGAGCTCTTGGTGTCCATACCACAAGCCATGCTACCACTCTAGAAGGCTGCGCGTACATTGCAATACTCAAACAAGTATGTCCAACACGATGGCGAAGGCGCAATACTACTGTGGCTAGTCTTTGTCTCGTTGACATCGCACACGTGACCAATTCAAGACTGCACATTTTCAGCCTAACGTTAGGTCCTAATATGTACATAGAGCTGTAGCAGTGTTCTGGAAGGCCTTTGAGTTTGCTAAGTCTGACAGGTGCCGAAAGTGGAATGTACTTCTACAATGCCGTTGAGCTGAACTCTCAGCTGCAGGCACCACACCGCAGCACAAAGACCATGGGAGCTCATTCCAACCAATCAGAGCCCCTGACAATTGAACCCCATCATGGTAATCGCGCTTCGCAAGGGCTTGGTGCTGCAGCTGCGCGTATAATTTTTTTGGTCGTAAATTGGGCTTAGCCAATGCTAACGAGGGTGCACATGTTAACAGAATTACAGGAAAAGCGGCAGAAGGGATGGGGACTTTTGAGTGTACAGAGATTGGCGTCTTTGGCGGGATCGTTGACTCATTCACGACCTTGCCAAGCTGTGCCAAGCTGGCATTGATCAGGTATATTCCATTCATGTCCTACTTCTTCAACAGAGTCTCCAACTCAGCAGCCACTGCATCACCAACTTCCGCAGTTTTCGACTTGCCACCGATATCGCCGGTCCTGATTCCCTTATCGATTGTTATCCGCGTCGCCTCGTCGATCTTCAGCGCAAGCTCGGGTAGACACAGCGAGTATTTGAACATCATGCTGATAGAAAGGATGGTCGCGACGGGATTTACGATGCCCTGGCCGGCAATGTCGGGTGCGGAACCTGAGACTGTCAGTAGATGCAGCAGGTCGTTACACTTTAGGACGTACCGTGAATGGGCTCGTAAATGCCGTTCAGCTTCGTCTTGCCATCGGGAATGCCACCCAAGCTAGCACTTGGTAGCAGTCCGAGACTTCCTGGAATGACACTGGCCTCGTCGCTGATGATGTCACCGAACAGATTGCTCGTGACTACGACACCATTCAGCGCGCGTGGGTTCTTGATCATAAGCATGGCCGCCGAGTCGATGAGGTGTGTGCCGGACTTGAGGTGTGGGTATTCTTCCTTCATGATGCGCTCGAACGTTTTCCGCCATAGTCTCGATGTCGCTAGCACGTTTGCCTTGTCCAAACTCCACACGGGCACCGGCGGGTCTTCGACTGACGCGAGGCTGCCTGCTAACCGTACGACGCGCTCAATTTCCTCGACGCTGTATGGCTCCGTATCCATGGCCTTGCCATCGCCCTCATCTTCTTTCCTCTCGCCAAAGTATATGCCGCCCGTGAGCTCGCGGATGATGTTGAAGTTGACGCCGCGGACGAGGTCGGCTTTGAGGGGTGACGAGTCGACGAGCGAGTCGGACGCGAAAAAGCACGGTCGCAGGTTTCCGAATGTGCCGAGTTCTTTGCGTAGCCTCAAGATGCCCTGCTCAGGTCGCACCTTTCCAGTTCCCCATTTCTAGCAAATGTCAGAAAGTAGCCTGCGTCATGTGCATGCGCTCGTACTGGTCCTCCAACAGCACCGAGGATAATGGCGTCTGCGCCTTTTGCGGCAGCGAGTGCTTCGTCTGTGAGAGGGTTGTTATGCGCGTCTATTGAGCACTGAGTATTGTCAGCTCGTGTTTGTCAATTGCGCCTCATCGGTCCTACTTACGCCTCCGAAAAGATGTTCTTGGAAGTTGAACGAGTTGTCGGTATGCTTCTCGACGACCTTGAGAATCTACCTTGTGTTAGTGATGTATATGACCTTGGCTGCAGTTTCCTTGCCTTGATTGCCTCTGCAACGACCTGAGGTTATGATTGTGTGAGCTCGTGTGCTACGAATATACGTTCGAAGCCATTACCTCAGGACCAACACCGTCACCTATGTGCAATTAGCCAATGTCAACATCTCTGCTCTGAGAGCACTCACCAGCGAGAACAACGATATTGTGGGAAGGCATTTTGAGGGTATGAGGGTGCTTTTGGTGGATTTGATGCTCAATTGTTCCCAAGAATTCTGAGAGCTACCCGCGAGCTTTCAACCCCGCCGAAAGCCGCAACCCCTCCGACTTCGGGCATCTTGTGCCGACCACCACCGAATCATCAACCTTCCGCACGTTGCCTGTCCACCTTGAAGCCAGATCGCCACAGATACAATATCGCCTGAGGCACTTCACTCTGGCTTTGGTGAACCGTCCGATGCCGCTGAAGACGGTGCCGCAAGAAGTCCAACCCGCCTTCCCGATATCGCCGATGATGTCACTCCACACTCACAGTCTTTTTGTTAACTTACTGTGTGAAGCCCTGACATAATCAGCAAAGGGGTTGCACCAGACCTCGCAACAATTCATGCCCGGGTTTTTGCAAAAGCTTGGCGGGTATCGAAGTCGAATCGTTGGACTGCTGTTCAAATCCAGAGCTCCCAATTGTGCCTGCATTGGTGTCAATAGCCTGTGCAAAGCAACTAGAATTCTGTTCCAGGGAGTGCCCATGTTGCGATTGTGCAAATGTTGCAGAGATATCGAAGACGAGGCAGGACGATAGGCTGTTTAAGGGTTTAGACGGTTTTCCACCGGAGCTCAGACTGCTGATTCGGTTCTACATATCAAATGAGATGCCATTATGGCTTCAGTACTTGACTACAGTTCGAACATTGCTGATACATGAAAAGTGACTGTGCTTCGGGAGATTGATCTCACTGAAGTTACAATATTCAGGCTATCTGGGAAAGAATGGGAGGTCAAGTATTAGAGTGAGCAATAATATTGTCCATCTCATCATCATTTTGCTTCACAGTGTCCTGAGTGATTGAAGCTGAACTCACTGATGCTGATACGTCCTACCTTCCAAAGGTCGAGGGCGACTCCTCACTACCTGATCGAGCAGGTCGTGACTAGCCTGGCCATACTTTACACCACCAAATCGTAGTAGGAGCATGTAGAGCAGAAGAAAGATTACCCAGCCTTGTCTCATGCCTTATAATCCGGAAATTTGCTTTGCAACAAATCATCTCCTATTCTCCATACACATCCACATCCACAACAATAATTGCAAGTTATCACGCGTAGCGCTGTCAACATGCATTCCAACTTCCATCAGATCATCATTGGCAGTTTTCTAAAATTTCGATGCTCAGTACTTGTTCGCGAGCGTCAAAGCGCATCCGATTCATTCATCATCGCCTCGTATTGCCCACCGTTTCCTCGACGTACTCAACCAAACCAATTTCGACACCCAAGACCGAGCGCTGATGGCTTGAGTGTGAGTTCCGATACAAGGGCAAGGTCAGCCGGGATACTCGGTCATTGAGGGTAGCAGGACGTTTCGAGGCTTGTCTGTGGGCGGGTGGAAGAGCCTGAGCTTTGATAGACGCCGCCATTGTCTTGCTCGCATGTGATCAACACCCGCTATCAGCAGGCCCATGGGTCTGCAGGAATGTCCTTCACAGCTTGCCTGTATACGGGCGGGAATTCGATAGAAAAAAGCCCGAGCTTGACAGATGCCTCCATTGTCTTGCCCGCATAACCATACACCCAATATCATCAGTCCCATGAGACTGCAGGAAGCTGCTTCATGGCAGATTCTGTGTGGCTCGGTGGTGCCGACATTCCGATCGTCTTTTAATGTGCCACAGTGACAGGAGGTGTGATGCTGGTGATCACTACCCTTTGCTCGCTCAGACGGTTTCATCACTGCGAGAGAACCCTTTCTTTAGGGTTGGACTGAGAGGTGAGACGGAGAAGTTGATCTCGATGCAGCGACCACGCCGAGTCCTGCCAGTCTCGAACTTGTAAGAAAATCAGCGCCGTTCATTTGAAGGACGGAGTACTCAGCATCCGTGAGTGCCTTCCAAGAACCCTTCTGGATTTCATTCAGGGTTCTGTGAAAGAAGTGACAACTCGGCGGACGAAATCAGCAAATAAGCATTTCCGATCTTCAAATCGAGCGCCACTTCGAGCGAAGAATCGAGCGGCGCGTTGGACATGTATGGGTAAATGATAGAACATGGATGGGCACCTCGCGCGATCGTGGGAGGTTACGTGGTCTTTTCTGTATACCGTGAAGACGTGTCGGTCGAGCATGTCGAGGCGACTGCGACAACGACTGCGTGTGCAAAGTTCAAATTCAAAAACTAAATTGCTTAGAAGACTTGAGGCAGCCAAATGACGAAACGAGAAAGCTGAAATCATAATGACGGAAGTCAAGATAAAGTCTTACCCTCGACTTATTTGAGAAAATTGAAAAATACACCATAACCGTGGTTCGTTGAGCACCAAAACACTGGTGCACTAACGGCTCAGCCTTGCGGACCAGGCTTTCGAAGGGAACAGGTGTTGTATCCAGAGTTCGGACCCAAAGCAAGGTCGTAGACCCACAAAGCATTCTTTTAGTCAGTGCAGCACCGCGGGACATCTTCCGAACATGACTGGATGATGTGCAGCGAAGGAGAATAACTTTGTGGCTGGGAATAAGCGTGACCCTCCAGCTCAGCACAGTGGTGTATCGTGAAGTGTGATGTGGTGCTTCGCTTAGCGCGAAATCAGGTCCACTAGGACCGGTAGATTGCGATTCTGCCTTGCGGGTAAGGCATACCAGGGCGATCGATCCTTCGCTTCAAGATGGAGTTGTCCAAGTTGAATTTCAATGGTTGCTGAAGTCCGTAGATCAAAGAAGAAGTTCTATGGTCAAAGTTGAACTCAGGAACGGGCGATATGTCGGACGAAATTTCCATTTCGATTTTGTCTACTCGAACTCCAAGACTGCGCGCGGAAATGAACACAAGTAGCCGCCCAGATCCCAATGATGAGTCCTCGGGGTATCAACGCGTACGACGTGCGTGAGAGTGGAATGAACCGTGCCACCCAACCACAGCGCCAAATCGTAACGCCAACTCAGACGCCGTTCCAGTGAAGAAAGATTCCAAATTGAGGTGTTGCGGGGTCCTGAATGAAGTCGCTTGCATATCATCCTGCAAGGCAGACTCGATCACCTCCACCTTCACCATCATTCCATCCAACCCAGCCACGCCAGCACTAACACAACTATGCCTTACGATGCAACTCCTTCGAGTTACGATCCAGGCGACGGTTTACCGAGCCCAAGACGACCTTCATGATACCGTTTGCAGTAAGCTCCGCATTCCCATCCCCAGTGAATGGCACCGTATCCACAATATCCCTCAGCTCCTCATTGCCCGCAAACTCCCTAAGTCCGTCGTCCAATTGCTTTAGATGCTCCCTCGCACCGGGCTCTTTGCCGACCTGGAAGAATTGGATGCCCACCTGCCACGCGGGTGCTTCGAGCTTATCTAGCTTCTTGGCTGCCTGAATAATGGGGCTCTCGACATCGTCCGAGGGCTCGCCGTCGGTGATGACGATGATGTTGATTGGCTTGGTGGACTCGGGGTTCTTCTCGTAGCGCTGGAGGTAGGGTTTGAGGATCTTGTTCAGGCGCTGGCCGGTTGGGGTGGCGCCGCTGGGCCTGACGGTTTGGAAGATTTCGACGACGGTGCCGGCGGAGGTGATGTTCTTGTATAGTGATGAGTCAGGGTGGTTCAGGAAGTAGACATCAATGCCGTCGGCATCGCGCTGGGTGCAAATCGGAGTGATAGTTTCGAGCGCTTTGCCGGTCTCTTTCCAGGAGCGGCCGGCCATGGAGCCCGAGTCATCGATTAGGAAGACAGTGTCGAAGGACTTGAGGAAGGCATATGGGTCAGCGTCAGTGGATGCGGCTACTGATTGTGTCGCTTCCATACTGCTCGATTGGGCTGGTCCTGGTGTATATGCCGGTGGTGCGTCACTTGAAGAGCTGAAAGGATTCATACTTGAGCTGTCTGCAAGGCTGTTAGTCTTTCCTTGCACTAGTAGAGCAACGAACTGTATTGCTTTGTACTTACTTGGTCGTCGTGTAGCAGGTGATGATAACGAAAATGGACTGCTGTCCTGTGGTGGAGCCAGACCTCCAGTCCGTGATCCTGCAGACTTCGGTGCTATTTGCGTCGAGCCTGTGTTTGCGCCTGAGTCACTGGGAGGATTGGAGCTTCTCTTTGAGAGCCTTTTCTTCAGGCTGCCGAACATGCTTGTTTTAGGTGAGGATGATGATCGAATGCTGGATCGAGTAGACAGTCTGAACGGGTCCCCAATGTTGCTGCACTGTCCGCTATAGTCGTATGTGGCAAGTGAGACAGACATAGGTCAGGTAGGCACAACGGAGCTTTATGTGCGTCAGAGAGGAGGGGTAAACGGGACTTGTGCCGAAACGTGAAAACTTATTGAGCAGGTTGCGCTTGGGTGCAGATGTGTTGTCACTTACCACTGATCAAAGAACGGTCTTTATAAGACCTACCAAGATCAGGAGAGCGAGGTGTGTTTTACACACTGCCGCGTTCGTTCTGCCTTGAAGGCAACCTTGGCTGGCGCCATCATGGTGTTTTGCATCAGATAATGGAATGAGTGTCAGAAGTTTATGCCTTGTGCCAGCCGCAAACGCTTCACGAGGGAGCTCAGCCTGGTCAACCCGTTGTTGGCTTGCTGCGCATGAGGCGCAGCACAGCCAATCAAACTTTAAGCGGATGTGCACGGTCCAGCCACTTGACCCCTTGAGCAAATTGAACTTCGAATTGGTTCACGATACACAACAATCGCCTCTAGCGCACGGATGAACCGTTCGCAGCTGGATTGTACTTTCTGCATTTGGGTAGTGACATTCGGATTGGCTGTGGCGGTTATGGTTCCAACAGCCACGTGCAACGGCTTACCGCGTATGGCACGCGCTTGCGAAGATTGATAATCCTAAGGTAATTTTCAGGCGTAATCGTCTCAAATTTGCTGCTTCTGAATTATGTGACAGAGGGTCGTAAGTGGAGAAAGCATGCAGGCCGTTCTCAGTATGGTACACCCCACTGTGGGTAGCAAAGTCCATTCAACCCGGTAACACTATCCCTTTGTCCAGGCGTAACGAAGGACCACAACCGCTATGTATGTTGTGCTCGTTATGCACTGGGACATGCGCTCGGGTGATATCAGTAGAGCTGAACGTAGCCGCGACCAGCGAGTGACACTCCGTGCATGAGAGCTGATAGCCGCGACCGGAGAAGGACCTCAACGCCTCATGGCCTGAGCACCGGTACCTGCAGCCTCCACAGGGCTGAAACTCGCGGTGTGCCGAAAAGGCCTAGTCCCAGGACTCAATCCAACGTCCACTTGTGCTTAAATCGCTGAGGCTCAAAAGTCTCCATCAAATCTGCCTCCAGATCCCTCAGAAGACATCACCCGCCGTCCAATTCCTTTCCACAGCCATAAACAGATCCCTTACAGCAACATGTCTACTCAAGCAACTACTCGGACTTCTCTGATGAGCCCTTTCCTTCCGCGTAAAGCCGTTGGCAAGCGATCGACCGCCGGTGAGTGAGCGAGGATGAGCCCACAAGACCGGTCGCTTGGCCAGGATCCAGGCATATTCGGAACGATGGTGGGTCCAGCAGTCGGTGCAGATGCCGATATCCAGGCTGCCTGTTTCGAGGTTGAGTTGGTTCTGTATAAGGTCCAGGAGCGGTAGGAGGCGGGATCGAAGACCGCAGTGGCTGTGGTTGTTGTCGACTTGGTAGTTTGAGCATTGTCGTAGGGACGAAAGGAGGCGATCGACGTCGCCGAGGTAGTACGTCGGCTCGGTGTTGTCGTAGATTTTGCCTTGTAGTCTGACCGTGTCGATCTTGTGGAAGAAGCGCACCATTTCGCCTAGCTGGAACGAGTCGCATTGCAGCGAGGTGTCGTAGCCGAGCTTACATTGTCGTTCGCCTGATGTGTACAGCTTCAGGAAATGTGCCTGGAGGGAATTGATCGTCTCAAGGATGTATTCCCGCCGCTGGATCATCTCATCTTCCACACCATTTGGTATATCCCACCAAAGGGCCTTCGTAAAGTCCTCTTCTATTCCAGGCCGCCATTGTACCGAGTCGCGCATCTCCAGATGCTTGGAATACTTTGTGACCCACGCTGGGTGGTCCAGCAGCAGTCCTACCAGAAGCTTCTGTCGCACCCTCTCCTCTGTCAAGGTCGGACTCGGCTTGCCTCTCGACCTCGCGTCGATGACCTGAATGTATTTCCTGCGTTGTACGTACTTCGACAGGCAAGCGATGGCATCGAATCGATCAGCGACAACAGCGAGGTTGGCTAAATTCGCGACTGGTGGATTTGAAACGGCGAGATCGGAGCCATGTACTGCACGAAAGAAATCGGCAAGCAAGTTCTTGATAGCAGAATCCTTCGATATGGCTATTCTACCGACATTTACAATCGATATATGCGGCAACAAGTCTGCCGGGGCCTCACTTATGTCAGTCGCCCCTTCGAGTCGAAGAGCCTCTAGATCCTTGAGCCATTGCTGGCCCTCACTAAACCTGTCGCTCAGCAGATTCTCAAAGTACCGTGAGTTTTGCTGCAGTGTCTTGGAATCCACACGATACGAGTATCGCGTGCCGTCCTCTTCTTGCGCAACGTCAAGAATGAGGTCACCATTCAAGGCAATGACTAAAGGGTCGTCCTCGTCTGACATGGCGTATAGGGGATGTTGAATGTGACTCCTCGAGGCGGACTTCATCATGGATACGGCCAGAACATGGCGACGAGATTGAACGACAAGAACGCTGGTGGTGTGGTTGAGGAATCACGAATTGTGGTCACAGCCGACTTTCTGGAGGCGAAGCAGGCACCGCCTTCGCAACGAGCCAATCGGAGAGCAAGGATGAATGGGAGTGGCGGCCTCGAGATCAGCACAGGGACTTTTGAACATCCCGCAACGTTCAACGACAATGTCACTGCCTGACTATTTTCACGCACGCATGGGAAGTGGCAGGTATGTTGGACATAAGATGCATTGGCAGTAGCAAGTATGCTAGCGCCATATGGGATGCATGGGTATCGTCGCCATGATTAGAGACCTTCTCAATCGCCCCACCAAGATATACAAAGGAAACCGTAACCGGGATGTCTTCAAAGCACTTTCGTTGACATCGACCTATGCGCCCTCGCTGAGATGCAAATAACAATAGAAAGGGAAAGGAGACGACAGGTTCATCCGTCACCGTCTGCTTCGGTCGCCTGGCGCACGCTTGGGGAGGTCTTTTCGCATCCAGTCGTCGCCGCAGACGCCATGTCCTACGCGCGATTCGTAGAACAATCGCTGCTTTGCAGCGCGATCTTGATATGAAAGGCGGCGCTTGCGCAGATTGCCTTTGCGGTCACGAGTCCACTCATACTCGGTTTCGCCCTGCACAGTGTTAGCTATGGAGTCCAAGAGCTAGGAATGAAGGTAAAGTGGTGACTTACGATGATTTCCCAGATCTGAAGTTCTTCAGGATTCATCCGAGTCCAGTAATTCGGCTTTGGCACCGGCTTGTCGCCACTCAGTCGTTCGCTGATGCGTCGAAACATTTCGATGGCGTTGAAGTGTTGAAGTTCTGGCGGTGTGGTAGGGAGTGGGGTTTGGCGGTGATGTGTGTCCAGGTGTGTTGTGCGATTGTGGTGATGCGTTGTGGAATTGTCTTTGAAGATGGGAAATTGGAAAATGCAGTGTTTAAAGGGGGACACTGTGGACAAGATCACACTCCCTCACAGTGTTGAGGAGTAGTACCACAGTTGTGATGCGGAAAATTGTGTTCCTCTTGACAATGTGGGACTGGTTCTTAGGTGGTTCATGGGCGGCTCACTGGCGTGGGGTGGTGCCGACAACGCACATGGTCCGAATAAAAAAATCGCGCAAACTGCGGGTAATGAATAAATGAAAGTACGTACGAACAAAATCGCAAAACGGTCAGCAGCACTACGCCTTCTCATGATATATGGCGGTAATGAAGTATATATATCTATGGGATCGACCGCCTACAAGACGGCTCCTAAAACCAAGACATTGCAAGACGTGTTCGATGAAACTTCCAAGGCCCCAAGATGTGCCGAGAAGCTGGGGAATGCGTGTGCTTTATCAGTTTCTGATTCTGAGGCTCAGCGTGACGAACCGTGTTGCACGCAATTGATGATCAGCAAGCGGATCACAAATACCAAGCCCTTGGCTGCCCTTGGCTGCCCCCGGATGGCCCTGCAGACAATGCTCAAGAGTCGAAAAGCAACCCTCAATGGCTGGCAACTCCCGCTAGCGCTACTCTAAACCAGATTAGAGTTGGACCTGTGCATCCTATGTCGCGCATGCTGTTGCATTTGATGATCTCAACATGCATCCCTTCGCGATGCCGGACCTGCGAGGTTCACCAACGAGCGGTTGTTCCACCAGTGTGAGGCTGCATGGTCGAGTTCGAGACCTCATATTGCGATGCAACTGTCGTGGGGGTTGCTGATCGGCATTGCGAGCTGAAGAGCCAGCTGACCTTCCCCTCATTCTGCAGTTTTCCCCGTGGGATGAATTGATGCACGAGCGGTGAGCACAGGTAACATCCAGAAGTCACTGTAATTGCGCCTTGGCACAAGTTGACGGAAGTTGGCGGGTACAGAAGATTTACATGAGAAAGTGCCCAGTCTCAAACTGACATTGTGTGCAAGGCGAACAGAAGAGTGCCGCGCAATCACGAGACACCAACCGTTTGTACTGTTGATTCGACTGTATCACGCCAGCACGATTGTCTTCACCGAGATGATCTCAAACCATAACCCTGATTGTGAGGTCGCTGTGTGCTGAGGAATAACGGTTCCGTGGTTCTCAAGCAGTGCCTTGACGTCCTTGAAGCCTTCCAGTTCCTCCTTCCGACACCGCCAGACATGCAACGCACCCGCGTGCATTGTCAGCCCTTGGTCTTGATCGAGTTAGCAGATGTTAGCAGCTCTTGAAGGCTGACGCATCAATAGTTCGTTGCAGAATTCCTCCACAATATACTCTTCAAAGAGGTTATCCTTGGACCTATTCTCGACTACGGCCGACCCCGAGTGCTGCTTCCAAATCGAGTACGCTCGATCTAATAAGCTCCCATGAGCGCTCTAGCACTCTGGCCCTCTTCCCATTAGACTTGATGTTGGCTACCATGGCTCAAGGTCCCGGGCGGACAGCAATGCTGAGGTTGAGTATCGAGATCCTGAACACATCGCAAAACGTCCCCTCTGGAGGCGGGGAGCCGACGAGCCTTTCAACGACTGCCCTCCTGCCTGCGTGAACTAATTCGACCTCAATACCGACAAGATGGCTTAGTCTTATAACAGTCCCCGCCCCTGACATGACCATGATACCAATATGTATCAACATCCTCCAGACACGCCTCTACTTCAATCCTCTTGATCCCATTCTTCGGGTGCGCGCCACGTCCGCCACAACATCCTGCATGAAGCCATCGGGATGGACAAACTCTTGTCCCCAGAGCGTGCGCAACCGACAATGCACAAACACATCAACAGCTAGCTTGCGATGTTTCGATCCGTTGATTGAGCAAAGATGTATCCGCAATGCAACGTCTATTGGACATCGACCGTTCGCCTCCATAGCCTCGATGAGCACGTCCATCGCCGCGTCCTTGAAGTCTGAATCCTGGAGATAGTCGCCTAGAGCGAAGACGTGTTCCTAAGCGTGCGAATTCGTGGTCGTAGGGACAAGTCGTTGAGCCGGGATTCGATGTCGTTGGTGAGCTTTTGCACGAATGTGGTGCCTGTGTAGAGCCATTTGAGCCAGATTGTAAAAATGGTGGGAAGATGGTGGGGAGTGTGATGAAGCGCTCGCGCCTTTTTTTATGGTCTTTGTCGAATGCCTCTTTGAGAAAGTCGGACTTGGGGATAAGGGTATGTTAGTGGCGGTGGAAGGTGTCTTCTACTTCGCCGACGCGAATGGAGATAGGATCAAGATTGAAGCTGCGTCAAACGTTAGATCTCTGCTGCGTTTTCCTATGTTTGGTGGCTTTTCTCGGACTGAAAGTTGAGGGGTCGAGTTTGGGTGGTTGAGTATGCAGAAGATAGAGTAGAGGATGGGTAAGAAGCTGGTGGAACCGGAGTCCTTATGGTAGGAGCGACTAGAGCTTTCACTAAGTGAGAAGAGCCTTACTTTGAGCCAAGAGGCCACACGAATCAAACGTCTCAAATGAAGTGATAGATCGCTCAGGGCATGCCCGACATCAATTCACATCAAATCTTTCGGCGCGTAGGACGAAGGGCGGAAGGACTAAGACAGTGCAATGGTTCCGTTCTATACAGAAGCAATTCAAACTCGACAGCAAATGTCTATTGAGAAACGTTTCTCGAACCCAAGGTATGACTGCCCAGCCTCAACGGTTCTTGCTATGACCCTGAAGAAGTTTGCCAGCGATACCTGAATCCAGAATCAGCAGTAATTCCACCAATGGCTAAGATGCGACGGGTATGACTTACTGCTAGATACGAAACGCCGGCTTGGTTTTGTAGCAAGGCTTATCCGGTCCGTGATCGTGATACTTGCAAGTACTGTCGAGGTCCAAGAATTCCAACTGCGTCCGAAATGGAATGCCGTCTTCCAACCTTGGCAGAATCTCCAGGAGAATCTGACGTGGAAAATCTGGTTGATATACGGGGTCCTCAGTATCGACTAGCTTATATATGTGCTTCTTATTGTAGTAATAGACGACACAGTTGATAGCGAACTTGCGATGTGCGGAGCCGCTGGATGAATACTGCCATATGTTTCCGGGAGTGCGCACTGGGTAGTAGCCAGTGTCATGGAATGCCTCGATGAGACAATCTATGGCTGAGTCCTTGTAGTCATTGCTTTGCACTTATTCACCAAGTGCAAAGCAGCTGGTCCATCTAGACTGTTCATGACTCAGGTCTGGTCCGTCAACTTCATTGCGGCCATCGGTCTTGATTTGGAAGAATGCTCCAGTGTAGAGCCCTTCATCCAGATCTTGAACGCTTCGAGGTTCACTTCAGGTAATTTGACAACACGATCCTGGCCTTCCTTCCACTCCTGCTTAAGTGCAACGTCAAAGAAAGCCGAATCGGAGCGCAGCTAACTCTCGTGGATGTAGAAGTCTTGGTTCTCTTTGCCTACGCGCACTAAGATGGGCTTCAACATCAAGCTAATAGCATATTGTCAGTAATTGACAGAGACGATGGACGTAGTTGACTTACTCTGGCCCATCTTGCGCCGCGCGTCGAAGCTTCTTCCTCGGAGGTTCTCCTGTGGCGTCATTCATGGTTGTAGGCCTGGTTGAGGTGGAGGATTGAAAGTCGTTGCAGAGTTGATGGCACGGCTTTACAGATGCCAGCTGTCTGACCGTCTTCTCTGCGCTGTCAGGTCTGAGGTACAGGTGGTCTTCGCGTCCTACTGGCCTGAAAAGCATGTTAAGGGCAAACTTGATCTCCCACTACGTCTTGAAGCTCTCACTTGGACATGAATCAGGATATGGAATGCCGTATAGTATGACGCAGTCCATATATTAAATGCTGTTCCGAGCTGGCCACACGCAGTGGTCATCATTTACTGCGTTCTCTTGCTCTGCAGCATCCCTTAATCCAAACATGGTCTTTTCTATTTACCGTGGTCCGTTCTGATATTCGTGCCTTTTGTCTGGTTTCATGTAATCGCACACGATCACATTTCGTCTTCGGTTCTACGCAGATCAGCATCATCGAAGGCTGTAGGAGTATGAATATAACCCACCCTCAGTATCCAAACGTTGGTTTAGTCTTGTAGCAAGGCTTGTCCGGGCCGTGGTCATGGTATTTGCAGGTGTCTACTTTGGCGAAGAAGTCTGGGATGCTGACATCCTCTTGCAATCTGGGTAGTAGGGCTCCGATGTCGATGATGATATCGTGAGCGAATGCTGTGGGAAGTCCAGCCACTCGTCTGAGATTGTGCCGTCCCCACACATGTATAAACATGTCCACAGCGAGCTTACGATGATTCGAGCTTTCGAGGGAGTGTGGGTATATGTACTGAGCGAGGCTGAATGAATAGTTTTCCTTTTGAAGCATTCCTTCAACATGAGCATCGATTGCTGCATCCTTTGAAATCGACGTCCTGAAGAAAGTCGGCCAGTGCGTAACACTTGCTCCAACGACTCCGCTCCGAGTTCTTATAGGATCCGTCCTGCGACGGTTTCACGTCGTCTGGCATCGACAAGAACAGCTGGCCTGTATAGATCCACTTGATCCAGATCTCGAAGATTGCGGTCTCGGCTTCTTGCAGTTCGACCACTCGTGCTTGAGCCTCAGCCCATTCTTTCTTGAAGGCTTTAATCGAAAAAGCCCGAGCATGAGCGCAAAAGCTTCTCATGAACATAGTACTTGCTCTTTGGCTCGCCAACAAGGACCGTTATGGGTTCGGATGCGATACTAGGGCCATGACAACTCGAAATAAACGAGAAGAGATTGGTTGTGTTCTGCAACTCACTTGGGTCCGCCATCTTTCGCGTGGCGCACCCTCTTCCTCGGGGGCTCGGAGGTCTTGTCGCCCATGATCGTGGAGGTGGTCGCGGCGGTTGAGGAGTCGAGGTCGCAACAGTGTGAATATAGACGGAAGGCACGGTGAGCCACTTTATATCTTGGCGCGCGCACTACAGCCGTGGAGTGAACCCTCGATCGTGAACCCTCTGGAAGCGCGTTTGCTCTATGTCTGCCGTTGCAGGACCGAGCACGCGGCACTACGGTGCAATGCATTCACAAAAAGGTGGAAGCTCGTCAAGCGCGTTTGCTCCGTCTTCACTTTCCTGGAACTCGACCACCCTCGGCAGTGCTTGACGCAAGAGCGCGCCTGCAGCCGACTCGTGAGATGGAAATGCTTGAGAAGAAAGGATTGGGAGACGACCTGTTCAGAGGGCGTGATTTGATGGTAAGCTCGAAGTCTTTTGACACCCATTCTACATACCAAACAGGTATTGAGACATTACGAGACCAACATAGGAGATCCAGGTATACTCGCGCCTCTCTCATGAACGCCAGTACGCCAATCATGCGAATCGCTTGACCATAAGAGGAAAACGATGAAACCTGCACGGATGCTGTAGCCGTGCGGTGTGATCGCGGGCAAGAAGTATGAACGAGAAGAGAAGACGATGCCAACAGAAGAAAGAAGAAGGCTAATGCGACATCAACATCTCAGCAAAGGCGTAGCTGAGGGACAGTACTGCGGCCACTGACGAGTCTCATCACACGCCACCCATGCCCACATCCCCAACCGCCAAAAAGTCCGCCTCTTCAAAATCGCTCCCACTCCCCGCACTCACCCTCCCATCCACCACCATCTCATTCTCAATCTCCATATCATCCACATCCGCATCCACGCCCACCAGCCCATCCAACCTCTTGCTGCTCTTCGGCTGCGCAAACTGCCTCACAGCCGGCAGCATATTAACACCCCTCTGCGGACTCTCGCTCAGCGGACTAACCGGCACTTCATCTACCTCGACCGTCCCCTTCATCGGAATCGCAAAGAAGAAATTACTCCCGCTAATATCCAGCCTCGCATCGTCATCGTCCTGCCAACTGCGCTTGCGCTGCGTTTCCGAGACATATCCCGAGTCCGTGCTGCCCTGCGAACTGAACGGCTGTGAGAATGCTTCGGCAGGGAGTGGGAATGGGTTCGTAGGGCGCTGCTGGCCGCCGGCGTAGAGGTGGATGTTCGTGGTTGGTTGTTCAGCGTAACCGCCGATTTTGTGCAGGCCGCAAAAGGGCAGGAGTTCGCGCTGGTGGACGAAGTCGTCGGGGACGGGGTCGCGTGGGGGCTTGACGTCGAGGGATATGCTTGTTGTTGAGGGGTGGACTAGGGTCGTTGTGATGGTGGGGAGTGTTGATATTTTGAGCTGGGTTTTGTAGCCTTCTGGCACACTCTTGCGGACTCGCATCCCGACTTGGAGGAGGTCTGCTTGCACGTGTGCTGGGACTGGAGGCGCGAGGGTCTCTCGCTGCTTCGAGGCGTGGTGTTGTGTTCGTGGCCGGGTATTCGGATTCAGGCCCCGCCGATTGTCGTCGTCCGAGTCGCTGGCGTCTCTGGCGAAGAAGCTCGTAATTGAGGGCTGGAAGGGTCGTTTGTTTCGGTGTCGTTCAGTCGTGTGCATGATCGAGAGAGACAGAGAGCGCCTGTAGCGAGTGTGGATAGATGTGAGGCAGGCAAGGCGTGAGAGGGAGGAGGGGAATTTCTGATGCAATGCACTGACCCTGCACCTCGTCTCTTCAGCCCCCGATGTTGGAAGCAGGGTGCCAGGGTGCAGCGTAATCAATAAATTCCCAAGACAGGAATGGGCAGACAGAAGGACGCGACTCAGCAATGCACGCCTGCAGTTGGCGACTTCAGACCACGCACGCAGCAGAGGCTGATGGACGAATGTCGAGCGTTGCGGATAGCGGGAGTTGGGAATATGTATAAATGATTGAGGAGGCGTTGCGGATCGTCACTCGCGGGAACGACGCGACCAAAAGAACGGGCCCAGATGCAAGTGATCGACTTATTGAGACGCGTTGGAGCGCTGATCTTCTCGTCGGCGTTGAATGGTTCCCGAGCAGTAGCGCGCCTGTGCTACAGTGTCTTCGAGAAGCTCTCAATGTCTTGTCCTGTCCTCATGACAATGCTGCGTCTGTCACGAGACAGCACTAGGTCTCACACAGCAGCGTGCACCACCTGGGCAATGCGCTACTTGTAGTACGAAGTTCCTCTGTCTGTCGTGCTTGCTTCTGCTACAACAAACGCTTGCCGATTGATATTCACCCATATCCCGATCTGACACAATCTATCTGCGACATTCGCTCGCCGGCTTAGACAGCAAGCGCGACGACGTCATACGCCTCAGGAGAATAGACAATGCGCAGACTCGACGTCAATTTGACAGTTGCCGCGAAACTGTTGCGTCAAAATGAGTGTCAATGCAGCCAAGCGAGCTGACGGATGCAGCTTTGTCATTCGCGTAGTCAAAGTCGTACCTCAAAAGCAACGGACGATCACGCGTTAATTGGTGCTGGAGCAAGCTCTCCTTTCCGATGCTTTGGAATATGGTAAGCTTCTGACAGGCAATTGTTCCTGACTTTCACAGCTTCACGGATCGTGGTCATGGTATAGATCGCAGGTAGCATCGCCGTTCATTTCACATAAGAGCTAGGGAATGCTGCACATGCTTAGCAAGACGAATTTATTATTCGTCCATTATCAGAAATACTCGAAGAGATATCATGCATCTCATGATGAAGAAAGCCCATGACGCCAACCACATGGCCTTCCAAGACCAAACTCCATGCGCGCCGCTCTAAAGTCGGATGCGCTGAATACTCCGAATACACTGCGAATACTTCCAAACCTCACACCACCGTCTCCACCACATCGATATCTGTCCCAGCCCCTGCAATATGATGGCGAAGCATTCACGACTGCACACTCCCCATCTCAACACCCTCCTTCCTACTCTGTCTCGCTGTCCACTTATCCGCCAGCCACGTCACGCACGTAACCGCCATACTAATCCCGAGCAACAAGAACACCACCAGCGTTCCATACAGCGCAAACCTGCTTTCCTGGCAAATGCTCTTGAAGCTCCCGTTGCTGAGGTAGCTAGGAACGTTCGTTTGTTTCGTCGGCTTCTGACTCTGGTACCGGCAGGACCAGGTCTGGATGGTGTCTTGGTCGGGCGTGTTGCGGTTGAGCAGGTGCGCCCAGACGATGGCGATTAGGGAGAGGAGGAAGGAGGGCAGGATTGTGCCGAGGGAGATTAGGGCGCGGAAAGTGTATTTTTGGCGGAGGGCAAACTGTCTCACAATCAGTATAAGAATCGAATGTGAACGGTGGGCGGATTGTACCTTGGGAACGACCGAAAGGACCAGGAAAACAGCGGACAACACGAACGTGACGACCGCCGATGCGATCAGGGCCTTGGTCCCATGTGTCTGGAAGTGCTGCGGCCACATGGACAACCACCACGGATTGGTGGTGCGTTGCTTGTTGTAGACATCGAGTGTGTGTGCCGAAGTACCCAGTATCGCAATGCTGAGTGCGACAATAAGACCGGTAATGACGGTCTGCGCCAAATGAAAAGGTGCCGGGTTGATCTTCATCGTGCCTTGATTTCCTTCCAGTCTTCGTCGACGATATATAAACAAGAAAGATGTACGCGTTGCAGAAGACGAAGACGATGTCAAGTGTCAACCAGGAGCACCCTTTCGTTCAAAAGAAGGACTGTCAACAAAATGAACCCAAAGAAACAATGAAGATATAAGCCCGAGGTCTCTTGTTTCAACTCCCACGGGCATCACAACGCCTTATAAAACCACCCCCTCCACATCCCCTCGCATTTGACCATCTAAAGCGCTGGGACGCCCGTACACCCATGCCATGCATCTACAGGTCCAGGAATAGGCCAGCGCCAGCGACCAGGCCTCGAGAAAAGAACGGTAATTTGCCTTGCCGCTGCACCACACACTCATCCCTGGATCGTCGGTGCACACTGTACTACTCTCGGCTTCGAAAGGAGTGTGTTCACGGCGCGTAAGCTGCAGCGCTGCGACCAGAAATAGCGATATTAACATGCATATCGACGTGCAGTCTTACCGCATGTGTGCATTTAGCAACGCTTCTTTGCCGAGTCGCCTATCCCCTGCGGTTCCATTTGTTGACCATGGCGACCGCTGCATGCAGTTGTGCATTGTGGCTTGATGCATTGGGAGGAGGGGGATATGGCGTTGTTGTGTGCTGGCGAATGGTGTTGGCGAAGCGCTTGAACGCAGGTTCATTAAGAGTTTGAAACGATGGCTAAGGGGTGGGCGCTTCGATGGTTGGAGGAGGCGTGGTGATTGGTGAGATGGTGGGCGCTTATGGACGCTGGGATTTGATTGGTTGGTGATCTGGGTGCGACGAACGTCCAAGAAAACACCGTCGGTACCACGGGAATTGGTAGCTAAACGTGTAAGCTTTTCATGTCGACAATTCCAGTCTCCAGGTAGTTAAGGTACGAGCTGCTCAGGGGTGTCTCTTGTATCGTGGGTATTGTGGGGGCGTGCGGCTTATTGAGCTTAACAACCTTTTCTCTCGCTGCAATGCTGCATTGGCAGGACGCATCTGTGTCCATCGCTGAAGTCTGCCGCATAGTTGACGGTCAGTTCCTGACGGGTCAGGGAGAACGACCGTGATGGTATGGCGCGAGGCAGTGAGCTACGCCGCAAGACAAGACACGTCGAGCGTTCTTTCCCCGCTCCGCTGCGTAGACTTTACTTTGTTCACTTCGCAAAGCGCCATCGATAACAACAATTGCACCTCAAACCAGGATTTTCACCGATGCTTCGTTCTAGTATCGTGCCGGTTTCCCTTTGTTTATTCTTTACGCTCCCAATCATCGCCTCTTGCGCCACTCCACCACAAGCTGTCTTCGATGTATCGCCAACTTCGACCTTATACGAAGCACCTCTTTTGTATTGCGACGGCTCCGGAAGATGAGTCGTCCCTGGTACCTTCGTCGTGCAACTCGCGATAGGCCACTCTCTCGACGATCCCTCTGAGGCTGTCGGCGCCCACACGGAGAATTACATCAAGACTATTTGGGATACGATCTCCCCAGACAAGGTCCTGTATTGGTGTCATGGTGTAGATGATAGCTTATTATTGATGATAAGGGCAGATTGGGGTGTAGGTTCGGTACAGTGCGACCTCGCTGACTTATAACACCGGAGGCGGTGGTTGGTTGAGGAAGCCTGCTCGTGGCGAGTGCCAGGTAAGTGTGCCTTGGAGGGCCAACGTGTCTTGTGAGTGGACCGACGTCAAATCTACGACTTGGAGACCAAGAACGGTCGATTAGGTATGGCGAGGTTGTTGTGTTTCTCAAGAGTCTATTCTGCAATATGCTATCTTAGTGAGAAGCTCAGTCATATGCGCTACGACAACTGGCCAGCAAGTCCACCCCCAAACCCCCATTTCCGTCTCCCAGCAGGTTGTGGCGCTTTCGCTTTCCCCTTCTTTGCGGCTTGTAGTGGATGGTCTTTCTCCCACTTTTCGTCTTCTTTATAAGCGGCAATCGCTCGCTCCAGGTTGTAGTTTGCTTGCTCGAGGTATAGAAGCGCAACATCATATCTGTTTGGCAGAGCAACGCTCGCTCGGTTAGCCAAAGTCCCTTCCAGCAAAAAGACATCCTGTTGGTGGTGCTTACTCAGACACCTTGCATGATACCATGAACTTCCTCAATTTGGTTTTCTTGATCTCCTCCTCTTCTCCTTCAAGCGGCCGTGGGCTTAGACTCACGCCACCTTTGTAATGCTCTCCAGGTATAAGTATGGTTCTACGCGCGGCCAGCAAATGGTCTGCGTACATCTTGTTTGATCGTCGTAACGCCTCCGCGGGTACACCGTACCGTAACGATAAGGACGATATCGAGTCGTTGTTCGGATCGACAAAGTGAAGGACGTCAGGCGCGTCATGCAAGGTCGCTTTCGACTTTTCATGGGGTGGTTGTAACTCATTATGTGCCGAGTATGGTGGCAGTTCGTCGTTTGCTTGCTCGTCTGGTGGCGAATATGTTGGAGGTTCGCGGAGACCTTGTGGCGGTAGTGGCGACGGTCCTGTGGCTATCTGGCAAAAGGGACAGTAATGCGCAAATCGAGGGTTGTCAGTCAAGCACCGGGCGCATATAGCACGCCCACAGCATTCAAGCCGGCGCTCAAACTGTGAGGGCTTCTCGCTCTTTTCGTCGTAGGTTGGCGGGATCGACGATAGTAGGGCTGCACAAGTACAGCATGCTTCAGACATGATGTGAGATAAGATGATGCACGCGGGAACGGACTTAAAAACCTAGAGAACGGATGCTTGAGAGATACAGAGACAAGAAGGCGAAAGTGACCCATGCCACGTCATGACTAGAACGGTTAGCGACGCGCCCTCACGTGGGCTGGTGGTGGGCGATCTCGCGATATTGCTTCGAAGAGACTGATCCGAATACTCGAAGTGTACTGGTCTCCAGCATGAAATACAGCGATTCTACAATCTTGGCGATGCGAGTATGGATATGGTGTTGAGCCAGGCGCGTGCTTCAGCTCGGTGCTGAACTGGGGTCCACCGCCAAGCCTCAGCCGAGACCCGCACCGCAGCTGCAATTTTCGCGTCAGGTCCAACTTCGAACTTTCGCACACCGTCAATCTCTCTACCGCCAACCGCCCGCACCGTTACGAGGTATGTCCTTTCCGACTCCGAGTGCCCTTCAGAGAGCCAGGAGGAGCAATCGCGCCCGTCCGCAAGGATGAGCCTGATACTGCTCCTCCTCTGCGACAAGAGCTGAAGAACCCTCACGTCTGCACACTGAGGGCACTCTCCACGCTCTGGCATCTGAAGGCTAACCACAATCAAATTGCAGATACCTCAGTCGCCCGTCCGCCATTGAGAATCTCCCTCTACAACCGCCAAAATGGTCAAGACTTCCGTCCTCAACGATTGCCTCAATGCCATCAACAACGCCGAGAAGGCCGGCAAGCGCCAGGTCCTGATCCGCCCGTCCTCCAAGGTCATTGTCAAGTTCTTGACCGTCATGCAGCGTCACGGTACGTTCTTCTCTCCTTACCAGCACACACGCGCATTGCTTGCGCTTCTTCGGGTTGATAACTAGACAATGATTTCGCATCACACGATCTTTGTCCTTTAAGTGCCCGATATATTGAATCTCTAGCGGAGAACTTACACGTCTTCGGAACCCTTCCATGATGTCTGATGTTTATTTCGCCGCAACATACTAATACTCTTCTCTTGCAGGCTACATTGGCGAGTTTGAGGAAGTCGACGACCACCGTAACGGCAAGATTGTCATCCAGCTCAACGGCCGCATCAACAAGACCGGTGTCATCTCGCCCCGCTACAACGTCCAGCTCCGCGACATGGAGAAGTGGGTCGTCAAGCTGCTGCCCTCGCGTCAGTTCGGCTACATCGTCCTCACCACCTCGGCTGGTATCATGGACCACGAGGAGGCCAGGAGGAAGCACGTTGCTGGCAAGATTCTGGGTTTCTTCTACTAGGGCTGTGCGAGTTGATGGGGAGGGATGCATATACCCGGGCTTAGACAAGCTATATGTTTGGCTAGGTAGTCCATCATACCGACGATAGACGAAGGAATGACAAAAGTTCATGACACGCAAACCTCTTCTCAATTGACGCTGTGAAATGCGATTTCACCTCTCCATGCATTTCGAATCATCATATCCGTTGTCATCGTGAGCGATCACGATGGGTACCATGTCACCAACCATAGTGCACCAAGTTTTGAAGTATTTGATCTTGTCATTAACTATGTACAAGCCATATGGTCAAATCCGGGGACCGAAACGCCTATCCAGCACCTCTACTTTTCGCCATCATTCATAAGCCATATTCCTCGTAACTCAAAGGTCTTTTCCCGTAGTGCTCATAGGAAAGTGAACTCCAAAACTCCCATGCAAAACCGTGCTCATCAATCATAGCCTCCTATGCACTTTTCATCAGTCCTCATCTAATCATAAAGATCCATACCAGCCTCATCATCATCCAACTCAGCCACCGCATCACTCTCATCATACATCTCACTATCCGTCTCTGAATCTGTATGATTCGGTAGAACAAGAATATGTCCATCATCCAGGACCACCCTCGCGGCCTCACCATCCTTGATCGCGCCGCGCAAAATCAGCACGGCGAGACGATTCAGCACCTCCTTCTCGATGAGACGCGCAAGTGGCCGCGCGCCGTAGGCAGGCGAGTACCCGGCACTACCGAGATAATCGCGGACCTCGTTTGTCATTTCGATGCGGACGTTGCGACCGTTTGCGATGAGGCGTTTCTGTATCTCACCCAGTCGGACGTCTACGATACTGCGGATTTCGCGCTTCGTGAGGCGGTTGAAGATGACGATGGATGAGATACGGTTCAGGAATTCGGGGAGGAACCAGTTGCGGAGCGCGCCCATGACCAGTTCCTTTGTGGTTGGGTCGATTTTGCCATCGGGTTGGGCAGGACGCGAGAGATGTTCGGCGCCGAGGTTGGAGGTCATTACGACAATGCAGTTCTTTGCGTCGACGATTCTACCTTGGCCGTCGGTGATGCGGCCGTCGTCCATGAGTTGGAGGAGGACGGTCAGGACTTCCTTTGCGGCTTTCTCGACTTCATCGAAGAGGAGGATGGAGAATGGCTTGCGACGAAGGGCTTCAGTCAGTTGACCGCCGGCATCGTGACCAACGTATCCTGGTGGTGCGCCAATCATCCTGCTCAGGGAATGTCGTTCTTGGTACTCGGACATGTCGAAGCGGATCATTGCCTTTGGGTCGTCGAACAAGAACTCGGCAAGTGCTTTGGTAAGCAGTGTCTTACCAGTACCCGAAGGACCGCAGAACAAGAACGAGGGTGGCTGATTTGGATTGGCGAGACCGGAGCGCTGCAGACGAATGGCGTTGGAAACAGATTGGACAGCTTCTTTCTGGCCAACCACGATGACACCAAGATGGCGTTCCATGTTGAGCAGCTTGTCCTTCTCAGTCGTCTTGAGTCGCGTGACTGGGATGCCGGTCCATCGAGCGACAATCTCGTTGATCTGATCGGGACCGACGTTGTCACTGAGAAGTCCCTGGCCCTCACCTGCTGTATTGGCGTACATCTCAGCATCTGCCTTCGCTTTGTCCTTCTCAAGGTCGGCGATACGTTGTTCGACATCCGGAATGGCGTAGTACTTCAAGTCGGAAGCAGTCTGGATGTCGCGCATACGCTCAGCTTCAGCCAGCTTGGTCTTGAGACCGTCAAGCTTTTGCTTTTGTTCTTGAATCTCTTTGCTTCGACCCTTCTCAGTTTCGTACATTTCCCGCAGTGGCTTGAGCTCCTCCTCAATGTTGGCCGCTTCTGCACGCGCTTCCTTAAGACGTTGCTGTGAGGCCTCATCCTTTTCGCGAGCAAGAGCGTGTATTTCTATCTGCAGTTGTCGATGGCGTCGTTCGAGGTTGTCGAGTGCTTCGGGTTGTGATTCTCGAGCAACGCGGACGGCAGCAGCAGCCTCATCAATGAGATCGACTGCCGAGTCAGGTAGACGTCGCTGGGTCAAGTATCGTGCGGCGAGAGTCGCAGCTGAAACGATGGCGCCGTCCATAATGTTGACACCATGATGTGTCTCGTAACGCTCTTTCAAGCCTCGAAGAATGGAGATGGTCTCGGGAATGGATGGTTCCTTGACCAGGACTTGTTGGAAACGTCGCTCGAAAGCCTGATCCTTCTCGATGTACTTTCTGTATTCGCCCAGGGTTGTCGCTCCGATGCAGTGAAGTTGTCCGCGAGCAAGCATGGGCTTCAGCAGATTGGCTGCGTCCATACCGCCCTCGCCCGAAGATCCGGCACCCATGAGTAGATGGATTTCGTCCACGAACAATACTATCATTTCCTTGGACTCCTCGATCTCTTTCAGGACACCCTTCATGCGTTCTTCGAATTCTCCGCGGTATTTGCTGCCAGCAACCAAGGCACCAACATCTAATGAGAGCAGCTTGCAGGCCGCAAGATTGGCCGGTACGTCTGCGTCGACGATGCGGCGGGCAAGACCTTCGACGACGGTAGTCTTACCCACGCCGGGCTCTCCGATGAGAACGGGATTGTTCTTAGTTCGCCTGCAGAGGATACGAATGACCCTGCGCGTTTCTTCTTCTCGGCCAATGACCGGGTCGATCTTGCCTTCTCGTGCCATTGCCGTCATGTCGATTGTGAACTTCTTGAGATTCTCGTTCTCTTCCTCCGCATCCGCCGTCTTCGAGTCTACCCGCTTGGTGCCTCGCAATGCTTGAATGGCGTTGTCGATCTGCTTTGTGTTCGGAACGTTCGACTCGGCGAGACATCGTTGGATTGCTGCATCTTGGCAGAGTGACTGGATCAGGTGGTCGACGGCTATGAAAGAGTCTTTCTGTGTCTTGCTTAGGTCTTCAGCTGCGCGCAGGACCTTACCCATCGCAGGTGAGGGCGATGTGCGCTCTGGCGGAGGGTCCTGGCTCGGTAGCCGTACCAGTGCCTTTTTGAGAGAGCGCTCGAATAGTTGTGCATCGCCATTTGCGCGTTCAAGGACCTGCCTGAATAGCGGTGGAGGCGGGACGTCGACTTGGTTCGCTAGGTCCTTCGGAGGGTCTATCAGCGAAACCGCGAGATGGACGGGTGTGAGTTGTGCGTGGGCATAGCTCTTAGCAAGCTCAAAGCTGTCCGCGAGCGCTTTGGCTGCGCGGTCGGTGTAGGCGTCAAATGAAGTCATTGTGTGTCGTGACTATAGCCTTGTGTATGGCGTGAGCCAATGCTGTTGTGTGAGTGAACCTATGTAGGTTGCAAGTGGGCGTGTTTTGTTGTCACACTGGGTATTTTGAAAAGCAAATATGGGGTCTCAGGGCAGACTCGAGGATTTATGTATGACCAAGACTTGATGCAAAGAAAAGTCAAAAAATAGCCAGTAAGATCGTGTGATTTCTAGACCTGTCTTGAAGGCTGTCGTGACATCCATCACTCCATAGAAGCTTCGAGCGGCTGCCAGAAAGTTGGCGAGCCCGACGTCACTGCCCCACCAACGCTATGGCCCAAAGTGGCCTAGTCCCATCAGGGTCCAGCCCAACCACATCAGCTCACCAATATATCAACCCAGCGACAAGCCATGAAGAAAAATCAGGGAAGGCAACGTGGCTCAATGGCATGTGCTTTGAATCTCTCCAGAAACGGTGTCTTTGGCTGAGCATACCGGAAGCCATTACAGTCTGATTGCTGGGTGCGTGCGCTAGGCGGTGGGACACATGAGGCCTGAAGTCGACAACGCCGGAACTTTGTCAAGACGCGACCGAGATAGCAAGCCAATTAATACAAAATACTTGCACACGCCTCATTGGGACTTCGCGCGTAGGTAAAGATGTCAGTTGAGACCGCGACGAAGAGCCCGCCGCCCACCACCTTCGCCGCTCACCATCCCCCTGATGCCTCCAGAGACGGCGCCTTGGGCTAAGCAGCCCGGAGATCATTGCAGACTGACTACCAAATCCATTCACAACTGACCTACAAAGAGGTTCAAAGAGTTGATGCTCCAGGACTGTTACAATTCTTGCTGTCATTTCCATTAAATTCTTCCTTTGCAAAGCATCAAGCTACGAGCAAGTCATACGGGATGGACTGATCGTAATTGCCAACTCGATCGCGATCAGCATGGCCGACGGAATTGGATGGACAAGGCCAAAAACAGAAATCTACTCACGAATGGCCTGATAAAGAATGCAAGCATTTGATTGGCATTTTATTGACCAGAATTAGCCTTCCATTCTCGGCGGAGATACAATCTCATCAACTTGTGACCATTCCCCTATACATCACCTTTGTCCTCCTCGTGTGATTCTGACGTAGTGGCACCGTGCAGACCCGCGCGGTTCTGAGCACATGGAATTGTCTCTTCACCAGATTCATTACTCAGTACTCCACCATCTTGACCTTCTGCTGCACCTCCACTGGCAACTCCTCAGCCTTGATCATGCCCATGCGAATCGCATCGCCCCACAGGAACATGGCTCTGTCCTGCGCGTAAGCCAGGTAATCGAATTCCTCCTCTTCCTGTGATTTGAAAATATCAGTCTCTTGTTCAGTTGTAGTTTTGACGTCGTCTTTCTCGTCCGCCTTTTCTTGACTCACGGTTCCTTGCTTTTTCTTCTCTTCTGCTTCGGCCTCTGCTCGCATCTCCGTCGTCGCGCTTTCGAGTTCGGCGGCTGTTTCATTGGCGTTGGACTGGGCGCGCTTTTCTTCGGCGTCAAAGTCAGGTAGTCCAGGGACGTGGGCTTGAACAATACCCCAGGCAACCCACATGGCGGAGTTCGCCAGGCGCCAGAGCTTAGTCTCAGCCATGAGTCGACGGGCTTCTTCCTCGGTCTGGCGCTCACGTTGGGCTTCTTGCTCGGAGTATTTCTCTCCAGGCGGAGCACGAGAATCCAACATGAACTCGGTGATCGTGTTCGGAGCGGCAGTTGCAGCAAGTGCAGTTGTGCTACCAGAGGTGGGGAGTGGACCGAGATTCGGGGTCGACGGGTTAGATGCTGATGCTCCAGGTGCTCGATAAGATGGTGTATGGAGCAGGTAGGCGTGTATGAAGCGATGCTGCTCTTCAAGGGAGGGATAATACTTGTGGTTACATTTCCACGAATAATCTGGATCATGATAGTTGTATGTCCATTCGGTCTACGACGACGTTAATGTGATGTTTAACAATGACTATTTATCGAGACGAGAGACTTACAAAGTGGTTGGCGAATTCGAGGCCAGGAAGATTGGCGTTGGCGTACTCAAAGTCAATGACGACAAGCTGTTTGTGCTTGTTTGCTGGTAGCAAGAGGGGTGATTCGCCCTCTGGTACCATGCGCAGAATGTTTCCATATTGGGTCTTTCGTGTGATCTGGTCAGTGTGCTTTCAACATGCTACAGGCAGATCCAGAGCTTACGTCATTATGAGCAAAGACTAGGCGCTCGTTGATCTTGTCGACACCGCCATACTGGTCCTCCAACCACTTTCTGTACTTCTCGATGGTTGCTCGGAAAACAGGCCACTCTACACCACACACGAAGCCTCTCTTCTTCCATTTGTCGGCCGGGTTCTGAAGTGAGTCCTGTGCGCACTCTAAGATCTGTTGATCTAGCCAAGTGACAACTTGTTCGCACCGTTGGACCCACTTGTCCCAGTTCTGCCACACAAATGGGCCAGCCTCTCGCTCTTCTTTCAGAAGATCGATACCCTCATGAAGCTCGCGCATACGCTTCGCGATCTGCTTTGAGGTATCAGTCTGCCGCAAGTCCTTTGCTGTGAGCGCTTTTGCATGTAGAAACTCTTCGAAGCGTCCATTTGTGAATGTCCCAAGGAGGCGCGGGCCAATTCGCTTCCGTGCAAGACGTTGCAGGATCTTAAGTTCAGACTCTCTATCGATTAGATGCTCGACTTGAGGCCCGTAGATGCGCAACAGGAGTTTCCTGAGGCCCGTCAGTTTCAAACTATAGACAGAAGGATACAATCACTTACGGAGGCGGATTTCTGGGCTTTGGCGGACCATCTTGTGTCTCGCCTTGAAGCGATAGGTCCTTCGGTGGAGACACGACATAAACTGCATTGGTCAGAGCACCACTCAGTCTCTGCACATCCATATGTTCGCTGAGCTCCATGGGCACTTTCCGCCAGCCTTTGAGCTTGAGAGTATGCGCAATGCGCAGTATCTCGAATTTGAAAGTATCCCATGCCTCTTTCTCTTTGCGCGCTTTCTTTTCAGACTTCTCGGTGACTGGCTCAATTTCCCCGCCCTCCAACGTGTAAGCCATCGTCTTTGAGTTATCGAGTATGGCCTCGCAATTTGGAACCAGTTGATCGACAGATTCGAAGTAGTCCGAATCCGCTGAGACTACAGAATGTCGCTTCAGACCAACTGATAGCTTTCGAACATGTGAGTACTTCCGCTTTGTGTCTGCGGGTTTGATAGCCAGTGTCTTCTCAAGGATGTTCGCCAGCTGATCAAGAGCGACCGATCCTTGCGACGATTCCGAGCCGCTTCTTGTCCTTGTACCAGCTGATTGTTCAACACTTTCAGCCTTTTCTGATACAGGCTCACTGTCTTCAGCTACGTCTATCGCAGCGCCTTTCCGTTTCGCCCTCCTCGCGGATCGCCTTGCTCGTTCATGCTTGATCCAAGCGCTGACTTGCTTCAGGAGACCATGGTGATCATGGTGGCCATGCGTATCTGCTGAGCTTTCGGAGAGGAGAGAGGTGAGTGAAGGGTTACCCTCCGCGCCTTGAGACTTGTAAGAAGCTAGTCGCTCTACAGAGGGTCGTCCTTGCAGTCGCTTTCGGCTGACGCTGGTGGGGTACTGCCTAGCAGTCTTATCAAGATCAAGATAATCCTTTTGATCCAATTCTTTCTGCTTCCCAATCATTAATGGGGATATGCTTTCGTCGGGAAATGTAACGACTACATCAAAGAGTATAAGCATTTTTTCATAAACTGAGGTTTCATGCCTGTGCCATCATTCGAGTCATCAGTCTCACGTCAAGAAGACTTCGTGCTTTTATGCGTTCAGAACACCTCGCCTGCTCATCTCGGGGTTTCAATCGGGTTAAAGAGTACTTCAAACCGTGGATGTAAAGCCATTAAATGTAATGACTGGCACATGAGAGTGGTGATAAAAGACCGTCATAACCGCCTGGTCAAATTGCTGGCAGCCCATGCGAAGACAGAAGCCTGAGAAGTGGGCAAGGATGTATGCATGTATCTCGGGTGAGGAAATGTGCGTGGGGAGATCAACATACCTTTTGGAGCTGGGCGCGGTGACGTGCTTTCTTCCACGCTATTGCTCTGCGCTGACGTGGGAGCCTCATTTTGGTTGGCGCGGCTTGACCCCTCATTGGAAGATGCCATGGTGGGCATTTCTCGTCTCGTGGGAGTTCGCCGGATTGCGTAATCCGGTACCCAGAGTGTCGCGCAATCCTAGAATCGTGAAAACAGCCAATTTAGTTTGTGCTGTGGAAGTTGTGTTGGAAGCAGGGTAGGTGCTATCGGCCACAGATTGTAGGCTAGTGGGGCTAGGTACGCAAAACAAGGGTACACGTGCCAAGTCGATTGGCGGTAAAGGTGTCGAAGCAGGTAAGGGACTAAGATGCAGCCTGCCTGCACTCAGTTGTTGTGTGGTTCGAAGACTCGTGGCGGCGTGCGAAGTGTCGCAACCTCGAGAGAGATCTGCTCGTTCTTGTGTGTTCTTGCTGTGACCTTCCTACAACATTTCGGTATGTGCTTGGCGGTCTACGTCAGGGCCCAGCGCTAGACGGCACAACAGAAACCTGAAAGCAGACAACTCAGCTCGGATAGAAGCAATAGATGAAGCACCGTCATTGGTACAGTTGTTCGAAGCTATCAGTGGCAAATATGCACAGCCACAGTTTAGGTCCTGATTTCAGTCTCTGTACTGCAGTCCGCGTGTCAACGCGCCACCAAAGCCTCCGACTCCCAGAGTGGAGGCAAAACAAAGGGTCCGTCTAACGCCTCGCTGAAAATGCTGCAGACCGAATCAAAGCCATGTATGTTATGACCATGGCACCAATGTGATATCGTACACTTCAAGCACGCAAGTGCATGGACCTCGCAAACAACAGACAAGGTCGCTCCTTGTGCTTCGCAAGCTTTCTATATACCCTGTGCCCACTCCACAGTCTCCAGCGCAAGCATTACCAGTAATAGTGTCGAGGGTAGAATCCACACAACGTAGCTTTGGAAGAGAATACGTGACATGGCGCCCATGTAGACGTTGTTGATCTGGCAGATCTGAGCCAGTTGGAGCGCAGTAGGAGCGCCGCTGAGGAGGAAACAGACAATGATGAAGATCGGGTCGTCCAGGATGCTGACAGGAACGTACTTTGCGGTGAGAGCCAGCATCGGCGCCATGAAGAGCGTAGGAATAAGCATGCGGCTGACCAGAGATGCTATGACCAGCGTTCTCTCCGTCTTCGGGTCTTCCATAGAGTGCTGGTCTTCCTTAGGAAGGGTGTTGCGTGCTAGATTAGCACCTAGCACAACGAGGATCAAAGGCACAGCGACTTGTCCACTTTGATTGACGGCGCGCGTGACGGAGTTGCTGACAAAGGTTCCTGGATCGAAGAATAGGTGTTGCAGCTTAGGCACCGAAGCAATGAGGATGGCGACCAGCATGGCCCATAATGGCGGGTTCATGAAGGCCCAGACACCGCTCAAGAATTTCGCCAATGCTCGACCGACCTTTGAGAGTGCTGTCTGAAGCCAAGATGGGAGGGATTGGAAGAAGCTGCGTCCGGCGCGAGAGAAAGCTCCAGATATAGATCCAAGGACCCCAAGCACCGAATTTTTTGCTCGTTTGGGCCACCCTTTGATACCCTTTGGGATAATGTCGCTCTTCAATGCTTTGAGCGTGCCATTGCCGTTGGCGTGGCCGTTCTCGAGGTGGCCGTTTACGACGCCATTTCCTCTAACCACAATGTTGCCGTTTGTAGGCGTAGAAAACTCGGCATCGGCTTGTGCGTCTTCGCGCTCCAACAATGAGTCTACATCGCTAGACTCGGCAGAGGTTTCGTAACTGGTGATGTCTCCAGAATAGTAGCCGGAATGCGAGTCGCCCAACAAGTTCTGCACTTCGTCCTCGTCGTACTCTCCATTCTCCAGGGCACTGTTCTTTCCTCCATCTTCTTCTGTATACGCGCTGGCAGGTGCCAAAAGCACGTTGAAGCCCCAGGTCCATCGAACGAGTTGTCCCAGTTGTTGGAAAATGAGAAGGTAGAGGATGCCGCGCGCAGCTACCTCGTTGTCGTTGTCACCGGGCACCTTGTCCCAATGCAGACCTGACAGCGTCTTCGAGAGGGAGATGACGAGAGAGATTGGTAATGAGTTGGAGTTGCCAAAGACCTGGAGGTGTCAGTGACAAGCCTTTCAAGCTTGCGATAAGGGTTTCCTACGGCCATTGCGATCAAAAAGTTGGACGCCCGCTTTTTGAAGCCGCATATCTTTGATACGAGAATCGCGGCGAGGTACGATACGAGTGTCTGAACGATGAAGATGAGAGGAATGACTGCGAGGTCGGAGAGCTTGTCGGCGGTCAATTGCGATGCAAGTTTGGTAAAAACTGCAGGCTGTTAGCCAGTGCTGAGTACCGATTCCAAAGGGCCCATACTAAGACAAGGAGTGAACAGTTGTGTGTTGAGATTGGCGAGGAACTTCTGGCTCTCGGCATCGAACTGGCCCATCCGCGCAATAATGTAGCCTGGCAGACTAACGCATACGACCTCCATGACAGCCTCGAAGACGAGCAGCGTCAGGTTAGCGAAGT
Organism: Setomelanomma holmii; assembly: GCA_010015745.1. Lineage (NCBI taxonomy): Eukaryota > Fungi > Ascomycota > Dothideomycetes > Pleosporales > Phaeosphaeriaceae > Setomelanomma > Setomelanomma holmii. The sequence continues at coordinate 436,216 of ML978163.1, forward strand.
CGGGGTGCGAACTGTGCTTCTTCCTGAAGACATCGATGAAGCCATTGCCGCCGTAGTCGAATGATTGCGAGCCCATGGCGACAAACGTGGGCGGACTGTAGGATGTGTCGCGCAGGCGAAAGGCCTGGGGGCTGGAAAAGAGAGGCATGGCGGACTGCCCGCGTCGTTTGTCGTCTGGCAGGAGCGGACGGCGCGGCAACTGGGGCTTTTTTGAAGCGCGCAGTGTCTTGTCGTGCTTGTTTCGAGTGGTGCTACCAACTACAGGTTCAGGTACAAGCACTGGTCCAGGCGGGCGACGTCACGGCAGCGCAGGGGAGCTTGCGAGGTTTAAGAGCGCGCCAATGCGCTGGTTGCAGTGGAGGAGGGCGCAGTCATTGTCGCGGAAGTCGCAGCGATAAGTTGAGAGGCCAGCAAAAGCAACGGCGATGGCGACGGACTGGCCTACTTTGTACAGCCAAGTCTCGCGGCGCACGTATGTGGTATGGACAGAGATGGCGAGCCTCTTGCAGCAGCGCTAGTGCCGCGTTGTTGCCCTGAGGATAGAAAGCGGACGGCCTCGAAGCGTGGCCCTGCGCCAGTGCGCACAGCCTGGGAAAGAGTTGGCGGGCTCCCAGTAAGCACCACCGCGCAATCGAGCTTCGCGTGGCCATCGGTCATCGCACGCTGGGCTCTGACTGATGGACGCAACCGCGTGCAAGCCGGCCACCAGCGCAGCGCAGCATTAAGGCATTTAGCAGCGCCGCTATCAATTACCGCATCTCGCTGCTGCGCTGATTGTCATTGAGTGAGTCTTGATCTTGATCCTGCTGTTGTGTTGTCTTGCCCCGGTCTCTTGTAGCCGCATCGAGCTCACGGCCGCCACTCGCAAGAATTGCTCGGCCTGCCAGCTCTGCCAACTGCAATACCTGTTCTTCCTTCTGCGACTTCTGCACAAACCCCTTTCCTGCGTTCCATGGAAATTGAGCGCCCAGAGGCCTAGCATCATCGTGAAATCATCTGCAGCTTGCTTCGCGGTGCAAACGCGCGTCGACGTCACTCCATCCCGCCAATTCCCTGCACGAGCACCGCCACTACCCACAACAATCTCCTCCACCATCCCGCACATCACGGAGATCGTCGCCAGCGTCGTCCCGTGGAGCCAAAGCGACATTTGACCTCCTTCAACAGGCCCTATTATTATCGCCGGTCCGGCCTCGACTCTCTCTAGCCCTCGCAAAACCCGAGGCCGCACTACGCTCTCTTCCTCCGCAATGGCTTCCAACGCGTCCACGCCCGACGCCGACATCGACTCTGACACCCCCTTTGATACGCCTTCCCCATCCTCTCCTCCTGCTGCCTCAGACTCTTGGACCAATGCCTCCTCCTCGACCCTCTCCCCCGATCGGCCGGAACGCCCCACCGCCCGCTCAATCTCGACGTCTGGTGCTACTGCGAACATGACGTTCTCCTCCACCCCACTGGGAAACATCAGTGCCGCCAGAAATCCCGCCCCTCGCAACAATGCTCCCACCATTTCCAGCAGAGGCAGCGGCCTTAATGTTTCACAGGACATTTTAGCAAGAATACAAGCAGTGCATCTTGGTCGACAAGGTGCGCCCCCAAATGGCGTGCCTGGACGAGGTCCGCTGCCCCAGAGCCCAGGCCCCGCTGCTGGTCAACGAGGCCCCATGTCGCCTGGTGGTGGACCTGTTATGGGCAACCCTGGCGGTGTACCTGCCAACTTTGTCCGGCCGCCTCTAGGTGGAGGTGTAAACTTCTCAGCGCCTGCTATTCCTGGACGTGCTGGCAGCGCACCTAAGTTGTCCATTGCCGGAAGACGGGCAGGCCCTGGTCCACTGCCGGGTGGATTGTCTGGCAATGCGCCGTCTGGAACTGCACCCGCTCCTGCTGGCAGGAAGAAGCCGGTCATGAAACTCTCGCAAATGAATGGCGGCAACCCCGACGAGCCGCCGAAGAAACAAGAAACTGATATGGACCGGTACTCTGAGTATATCGACACCAAAACAGGCAGTCTCAAATTCGCTGGCAGGGCCGTCCTTAACTCGGAAGGCGTGCAATTTGCAAGCGGCACCACTTTCAACATTTCCTTGGACGAGGTCGACACTTTAGACGAGCTCGGCAAGGGCAACTACGGCACAGTATACAAGGTCCGACATAGCAGACCACGAATGCGAAAGCCAGGTCAAGGCCTGGCAGGGAACAAGGCCGCACCTGGCTCGCCGTCACGGAAAGAATTTGACAAGGACGAAGATAGCCCGTCATCTGCGAAGCCTGCGGGTGGCACCGGGATCGTCATGGCAATGAAAGAAGTACGGCTGGAGCTGGACGACTCCAAGTTTGCTGCTATCATCATGGAACTGGATGTCCTACATCGCTGCGTGTCACCATACATTGTCGACTTCTATGGTGCCTTTTTCCAGGAAGGTGCTGTATACATCTGCATGGAGTTCATGGACGGTGGCTCAATAGATAAGCTCTACGGCGATGGTGTTCCGGAGGGCGTGTTACGGAAGATCACTTTGGCGACAACGATGGGCTTGAAGTCGCTGAAGGACGAGCACAATATCATTCACAGGGATGTAAAGCCTACAAACATCTTGATGAACACGAAAGGTCACATCAAGATCTGCGATTTCGGTGTCAGCGGCAACCTGGTGGCCAGTATAGCGAAGACCAATATTGGTTGCCAGAGTTACATGGCACCAGAGCGGATTTCTTCTGGAGGCATCGCGCAAGCAGGCGCAAATCCAGGAGGTGGCACATACAGCGTGCAGAGCGATATCTGGAGTCTTGGTCTTACCATCATCGAATGCGCACTGGGTCGATATCCTTACCCGCCGGAGACGTACAACAACATCTTTAGCCAACTTAGTGTAAGTGTGCTCGCCGTGTTTGCACGACAAATACTGATAACATATAGGCGATTGTCGATGGCGAACCTCCAGATCTGCCTCAGGAAGGCTATTCTGACGCGGCACGCAATTTCGTACGTGGATGCCTCAACAAGATCCCAAACCTGCGGCCCACATATGCCATGCTACTTCAACATGCATGGTTGGCGCCGCTTGCCAAACCCGAAACCATCACCGAAGAGGAGGAAGACGAGGTTTTGGCAGCAGCTGAAGCTGTTGGCGGCGAGGCAGCTGGTGATGTTGGAGCACCAGAGCCTACGGAGCCGGTTCACGACCAAGAAGTTGCCGATTGGGTGAAGGGAGCAATTGAAAAGCGGAAGAAGGGCACAATGAAACGCTCGGAGAAGCCCGCATTACATGCAGCGCCACTAGATGCGGTGCAAAGTCCTGGGCAGAACGGCACGAACGGTCTGGATGCTGCAGCCCCAGTGGAGACGGCAGCATAGTTCATCAGTCAAGACGGTTGATGATAGAAATGATGATTGAAGCATTTGAAACGCCATCGCTTTCAGGTTGCACTTCCGAGGCTTGCACGAATTCCAGGCGATGACGCCACACATCTGATCGTCTCCCCAGCAGCCGAAGGAGTGTATACACTTCATTCCTTGGCCTGAAATTTCATTGCCTCGCTCCCTGGCTTTGCGATGCAGACATTGTCCATAGGAGTTCATGAACAGGCTGCGCACATGCAAACCTGGGGTCACGGCGTCGAAAGGTTGCATACAAGGAGGTTATGGAGCATGACCGTGGGGTCTTTGGACAACGAGAGCATGAGTAGCAGACGAATAACATTGATATCATGGAGCGATAATGCTTTCTGATGCGAGCGAAATTGTATGAACCATCACTTGTGACGTAAGCTAGAGAGCAATTGGAGCGTGAAGTGGCGCCAAGGCACTAATGAGCCACAGCCGTGGCTGCGCGGCGGTGGTGGTCGGGGAAAGAACACAGTGGTCGGAACCCAAACTTATTTGGCCACGACTTTCTTTGAGACTCTGCCCGCGCAACTATAGAAATGTCAACTAATTAGGACCGTTCTCCTCCCCCACAACATATGCGCCGACCTTGCGAATAAAGTCGACTTTCCTACCGTCGCTCTCTAAACACTTCGTCACCCAACCTGCGTCGGACAGTCTTCCACAATGTCTGGAACCGACTACAACTACGATGAGCAGGCAGGTCTCAGCGCGTGTAGCAGGAAGGAACACACCTAACACTACACAGGGCCAGTTCTTCCCCTTCTTCATCCTCACAATCACGACCCTCGTAACAGTCCCTACTACAATCTCCTTTCTGAGGCCGAGTAAAGGTGCGCATCCCTTGCCATAGCATATCGCCCATATCCTGACGTGTCACCACAGAACTCGAAAATACGGGAACACGTATAGATTCCGACTTCGTCCCCCGACATGCCGACCTCATTCAAGGACAGCGCAAGAAGCAGAAGCGGCTTGAGAGGAGAATCAAGCGGGGTATACTCATGATCGCGGGATGGGCGCTCAACGCGGCCATGGTGTACCTCATTCTGGTCACCGCGCGCATAACACCTAAGATCTGGGATCCATATGATGTCTTGGGCGTGTCTAGGGTATGTGTACTCGCCAAAGCCGGCTTTACAGCGACTGACTGTCACAGAACGCAGACGAGAAAGAGATCAAGAAGCACTACCGCAAGCTCTCCTTGACGTTGCATCCCGATAAAGCCCGCGAGGACCCCGAGAGAAACATTACTACTCAAACAATCAACGACCACTGGGTAGACGTCACGAAGGCCTTCAAAGCTCTCACCGACGAAGAGATTCGCAATAACTTTCTCCAGTACGGCCACCCGGATGGCAAGCAGAGCTTCAGCATCGGCATCGCTCTGCCGCAATGGCTTGTGACTGACGGAGCCGGAAAGTACGTCCTACTCATCTATGCGGTCGCACTCGGCGTAATCCTACCTTATACCGTTGGCAAGTGGTGGTATGGCACGCAAAGGTTGACTAGAGAGAAAGTCCTCGTTGCGAGTGCTGGCAAGATTTTCCGCGACTACGACAATGAGCAAGGCGAGACTGGAGTCATCGGTGCCCTGAGCAGTGGGGAGGAGTTTAATGAGGTTCTCGCTGGGCACAAAGCAGACAATGGCTTATCGAAGCTTGAACAGAAGGTGCTCTCCAGTGATCCCGACTCGAAAATATCGCAAATCCTTACCAAAAAGGACCGACAAAAGCTGGATGACATGGAAGACAGCCGGAGACGGAAAGTCTTGACTCTACTCTGGGCATATCTTGGGCGCATCGAGTTGGATGACGATACTTTGAACGACGGTAGGGAAAAGTCAATACTTGTACAGATCTAGGTGCTAATTGGTCAACAGAGAAGTTCGAGGTTGCCCCGATCGCCGTCCGTCTCAACGAGTCATACACAGCCATCGCTCTCGCATATGGTAATACCAAGGCGGTCGTTTCCTCGTACCACACATCACAGAATCTCATTCAGGCTCTCCGACCAGGCGCATCTCCACTCGAGCAGTTACCCCACTTTACTCCAGCTGTCGCTGATGCTGCGGAGGCAGAGCGAGCGCGGACCCACTTGACCATCCAGGAGTTCATGCACATTCCTGAGGCTACACGCAAAGCGCGAGTCGTGGGCTCTGGACTGCTATCACAAGCGCAATACAGCACCGCAATATCGGTTGCCTCGCAGATTCCTGTCCTCCAGATTGAGAAGGCCTTCTTCAAGGTCGTTGGAGAACGATTTGTCACTCCGAGCAGCTTGGTTCAATTCGTCCTCAAGTGTCGTTTCATCCCTCCTGGAGCCACCAACATACCCGAAGTCAACCCCAAGGATCTGCTTGACATTGACCCTGATGAGGGCGACGTCGCTGCTATGACAGGCCGCAAAAACGACCGTTCGGGCGAGAAGCCTATACAGCCGCCGCTCACACATGCTCCGTATTATGCACGCGACCACGCTCCGAAGTGGCACGTGTTCTTGGCCGACAGCAAGCAAGGACGTATCGCAGTACCACCGCAACCAATCTCGACATTTGATAAACCCATTCTTGATGAGAGCGGTAGGCCGACGTTCAATGTGCAGACTGTCAAGATGCAGTTTGGTGCGCCACCGCAAGCTGGCAGTTACACGTTCGTCACGCACGTCGTGTGCGAAAGCTACATTGGTATGGACACGAAGATGGAGGTAACTCTTGTCGTCGAGGATGCCAGCAAAGCAGAGGAAGTTGAGGAGGAGGGTGAGATCAGCGAGCCAGATGAGGGTAAGTTCTCTCGATTTTGAAAAAAAAATACCTACATGACTGACTACTCACAGATACCATTGCCGGTCAATTGCAATCGATGAAATCCGGTGCCGCTCCACCCAAGCGACGGAAGCAGCAAGACGACGATTCAAGCGACGGAAGCGACACAGAGGGCGATGTTGAGTCTGAAAGCGAAACTGACACAGACACCGACTCAGATGATGAGTAAGCTTGTGTAGATCTGATCCGAACCTTCTTTCCTTGGAGCATGGAGTATTGGGAAGTGTACGATTGAACCGCTGGCAGCGAGCGCAATTGCATTTGCAGGCGTTAGGAGAGACGAGGATTTGGTGACTTCTGGCCAATGCTCGAGTCGGCACCGATTCAGGATTAGTATATCTGTACATGATCAAACCAAAGAATTTGCACCACACCCGACTGCTACCTAGCTTTCGCTCGGGAGTACCACGAGCGAGATGATCACCCCATGGAGCGCAACAAGAGCGCTTTTGAGAAACATGACTCTAGATCTATAGAGCGTGCGCATGCCTCAGGAACGAGCATCTTCCGAAAAGCGATCGCATTGACTTATCGCTTTGTTATACACTCAAATTCGAATACCTGCGACTGGCGTCGTGGTCGGCTGTTCGCTAGAAGTTCGGTTCCACACGTGCATGGTTTCAGTCTTGTCTCGGCGTTGCTCGTCACCCTTAACGGCCATCGTGAACACCACACCAGCCACGGGTTGCGAATGCCTACGATGTCTCATATGGGTATCGGTGCTGCTGGTGATATGATATGGGGTGAGTAAGTGGCCAGTAGTGTGGTGGTGGCTTGCGGGATGGGACGGGGTAGTTGAATGCGGCGAGATGGAGAGGTGCTGGAAGAGGATGCGTCTGTACGCCTCGTGGCTTTCTGACAGACGTACTCCACAACCGAAGAATACTTCACAACCCAAGAAACAGGCTGCCGCAACTTGCTCAACAATACTCCTCTTCCCACAGCCGCTCCTTCCCTCGCCGCATTTTCGCCCAAAATAGCCGGCTCCCTCATTAACCTCAGCCGTCACATGGCCACTTCAGGCCTCAAACACCTCTACCCCGTCCTCCTCGGAACTCTCCGACTGGCGCCAACGCGTATACCCTGCATGATCAGCAACATCCTCAACGACATTCACTGCTTGGCAGACGCCCGGATACTGGGCATCCGCCATCCTGAGGCCATCATCTAGGCCTCAGTCTGCAAGGCACGAGTGTCAAGCACTTCTTGGCAACGTTTTAGTACTACACTTCCCTGCTTGGCGTATGCGGGTTGTGGTTCGCCGTGGTGGTGGTGCCCAAAGCGGTCCTGTCTGGCATATGTGCATTGCAGGGGTCCGAGTGCCGGCGTGCAGGCAAACGCCTCCATGCCTGAGGATTTGAATATAAGGTAGTGGTATGTAGCCACTTTTGGCTTCTGGTCTCCATCCACTCTCTACTCTACGCTCCTTCCCAGCCCATATAATACCTAGCTTCTGTTCATCTTGCGACTTTGATAGTCTGCTTCAACTCTCTTTAGCTTTATAATACGTCCGTGACGTTTTAATTTTCTTGCTGTGTTTGTCTAATTTGTTCACTCTTTCGGTATTATCTGGGCTTATTACGGAAACTTTGACGTCGAAATGTCTCTACGAACTCTCGCTACTCTCGCTCTTGCGACTGGCCTTGCTCGTAAGTCACTTTACTGCTAACCATACTATGATCAAGGTTGGTACTGACAAGACACAGTTGCCGGCCCCATCTCAGCCCCTCAAAGCAAGCGTAACAACGATCTCTTCAACGGCAAGGGCAATGGTGCCGTCGTGAACGGCTTCAACGGCAACGGTTTTAACTTCATCGACGGCTTCAACAACTTCAACAAGCAGCAACAAGTCATCCAAATCCAGGAGCAAAACCTTCAAATCGTCGACAACGGCCGACAACAACAGGTTGTACAGCAGGTCAATGAAGTCTTGATCGTCGACCAAGTCAACAACGGCTTCAACAATGATCTCAACAACCTGTTCCGTAAGAGCAACATGCAAAACCGGAACCAGAAGGTTTCCACGGTCATGCTGGTTGTGCAGGAGATCCAGATCGCCATTGATGATGGTCGTGGCAATAAGTTCCAGCAGCAGGTCTTTGCACAGAGCGCTGTCATTGCGAACAGAGGTCGTCGTGTAACACAGACTGTGATGGGTACGTTCCCCCTCCTCCTCAATCCATCCCGTCTAAACACAATCTAAACATCAACAGTCTTCGACTCACGCACCCTCATCGCCGCCGACATCCTCGGCAACAACGCCTTCAACAACATCGCCTTCGCCGGTGGTGTCGCCGGCGCAACTGGGGCCGTTGGCGCCGCCTTACCTACCAAGACCGCAGGTGTGCAGCTCTTCGGCGCAAAGCCCACCTGGTCCACCATCGCTGCTGACCCTGCTGCTACCCTCGGCGCTATCTGGCAAGGCGCGCTCCAGGATCTGCAGAACAATGGGAATGATGTTGCGGATATGCAGTTGAATGAGCAGATTGCGGCGCAGGAGAAGGCGGCGCTCGATGCGGCGGCGAAGAATGGGACGGCGAGGGCTTGAGTTGGATGAAATGGGACTTCACTGCTGTTGTGATCCTGTCGTGAGTGGAAAGGAGAAGGTATAAGGATGGAACAGGGAGATGGGAGGATAAGATACCCTTGTGGTTGCAGTGTTGAGACAAGAAATGTATTCCTCACGGTGGAAGGTCTGCAAGGCGTTTTGATGAAACAAGCATAGCGGCGAACAATGCCAGCTCTCGACTGGATCGAAGATTGCGTACGATACGAAATGAAGTGAGAATGTTAACTTCTACGTCAGACTTGTGTCCCTGCTTGCACTGCACTACTTTGTCTTCACCGTTGCCTTCACCTTAATTCAAACAACAAGCTGACATTTCAAGTCAATCTCTCAACCACGAAGACTTCGACCTCTCGGTCGACTGAAGCGAACACGATGCCAACAGGATCCTACCCCAAGCCCATGACCATCGATTCAGGCCATAATACGCCAGACTCTCGCCAGCGCCAGCGCGCACTGTCCAAACACTTCCTCGCACGGCTCATCTTCACTCTCGCACTCCTCTCTACTTGCCTAAATTTCATATACATGTACATCTCCCCCTCACTCCCAGCAACCTCCCCGTGCCATGTCCCCATCCTTCAGACCCACCGATGGCCCGCAAACCGCACACCCAACTCCATCAGAATTCTCAAAACAACAAATTTTACACTCGCCCTCAAAGTCTATCTACGATGAAATCCTACGGCATCACTACGCCTACGATCAACAACATGGGTACTCGACCAGAGTTCTAACTACGCCGCTTGTGCGTGGGGCTGGGTGGATGCTGCATTGGCTGCAGTGTTTGATGATTGGCGAGATGATGAAAGATGTTGAGAGCATGGCGGAGTGGATACTGTACGTCTCTCATCTTGCATTCACTTTTCAACTGGACCGACTTGTTTTCAGAGATGAGAGGGGATTTATAGCTGATTCGATGATAGATATTTCGCACCCAGCACAATCCTCTCAACCAACCACGCCAACATAGATATGGAGGGCTTCTTACCACCAATATCCGCATCGTACGAGACGCTGAAAACGCTCTCAGTCATCGGGATGAAAACAGATGAGATCAATTTGTCCTCGTCGTTGCTGTTTCTGCGAGTTAGTATGCAGACACTTCGAGTTCTCTCATTCGCACTGGCTGAGTTTTACACTGCTCCTGAACCTGCTCGCGATTCTGAGACCAATGCATCTATCGATCTCGTTGGGCAGGCTTTGCATTTTTTTCTTGAGCAGAATGCGTATAGAGACACAGCACTCTACCAACCACTTGCTTGGTACGAGTCAGCATTTCTCAGGCACAAGGGTGCATCCGAAGTCGAACACGTTCTATATCTGCAAGATACCCTCGAAACACTCTCCTCAGCTCCCCAGGATCGAGTTGGCGATGAAGAATGCGACACCAAGCCGTTCTGGGACGCTGTGATTGAGGGAAAGCAGGTGTTGAACGAGGCTAAGGATCGCGGGCATGATGTGAATAAGGGGGAGTGGAGTGAGGAAGTGTTGGCTCTGAAAAATACGGTTGAGCTGAAGGCTTGGGATGTGAAGGTAGTAAGGGAGGGGATCAGGGTGCTGAAGGAGAGGCCGGGGCTGGGTGATATTGTTGTGTGGGAAGCTGCGTATTGAGCGTAGCAAAGGTTTTTAAATGGAGGAGGATTCGTATGCTGAATTGCAGACACAGGCTATGAACATGGAGTATCCTCCGGAGAGATCGCTTGTATGTCCTGAGAAATGTGCTGTCGACCCGCGCAAGAGGTAGAAGTGCTTTTGATTGATAATGCTCCCCGAGGGAATCGTTCGCCCGTCGTGATAGATGTACGGCCGAAAGGCGCCAGCGCAATATTTGCTGATTTCTTCCGACTTTGGAAGACGTAAGACAAATGCCAAAATAAACACTCATGAAGATGATCACCGCCCTGTCATCCACTGCGGCTCAGGATAGATCCACTTGCTGAGATCGACTGGAGCATAGCGGTGTCGTATCATCCGCGCTAGGAAGGCGTCGATGGTGGCGTTGGCGAAGTGGGAGGACTGCAGGAAGTCGGATAGAGCATAACAGGTTGAGAGCTCTTCCCAGTGAAAGTCTTTCTGCGGGTCCAGGGTCTCCTCTGGCTCCAGATCATCCAAGAACGACGGAGAGCGAGAAAGCGGGGCGCAACCTGGAAGATGGAAGCGAGCGGTGTAAAGCCATTTGGCGTAGATGCTGCTGAATGCGTCAGCATCCGCGTCTGACAGCTTGATAACTTGCATCAGAAAACCCTCCTCTTCTTAATGCTGAGGGCCTTGAGGAAGTATTCTGAGCTTGCCTCGAGCAAGTGAGCATGAACAAAGAACTTGTCCTCCTGTTCCCCAACTAGAATCATGATGGGTTCAGACGTCACACTTCAATGTTTGTTAGCACGGCTCAGTCAAGCCATGTTGCGCACTTACGGTGGTCCATCACTAGACGTCCGTCTCACTCTCTTGGGAGCAGGTGCCTCTTCGTGCTCTTCAGAAACCCGCCGAGGCGTCGAAGTTGCCCGCACGGTCAGTGTAGGTGTCGGCGTCGCCATTGCACCCGTCTCGGTCGGGCAAGAGCGCTGAGTTGGTGCAGATAGATCCATAGGCTCGGGTTGAGGGACTGAGAGCTGGGAGAAGCCCAAGGCGAACGCGTGCTGCGATCGATAGGCGAGCCACCTTCGACGAAGAGGACGAATAGCTGACGCGTCAGCATATTCACACCGACAGAGCGATTATCCAGTATAGCAGAGAAGAAAGAGTCGCGAGGCCAGTGGGTGGAAAAACCTTAAAGGCGAGAGGGCAGGTGCGTGAAGCATGGACCCGCACTTCTGGTCAAGGAAGGAGCACCTATCAGCTGGGACGGCGCGTACAACTGCGTAGGCGAACCAGCCAAATAGCGGTGACGCAGGATCAGAAGAGCGAAGGACGAAGTGACGCAGAATCAGAACTGCGGAACAGCAGCAAACGTCAATGGGAAGTACGAACCTGCTTGCGCCAACCTCCCAACCAGTGGTATCATCCCAAGCCCAAGCCCTACCATAACACCAAAAGTATATGAAGCCCTCCTCTTACAGCTGATCGTGCCTCGTAAACACTCAACTCGTATCCATCTCCTCCCCACCATCAACCGCCCCAGCACCCGCATCTTCCATCCTAATATCCTCTTTCCTCCCCCTTCCCAACCCCTGCGCCAACGCTTCCAACCCTCTGACCTCCTCAGCGCCTGGTCTCCGTCCTTCCCACGCACCCTCGACTCCATCTTTCGTATCCACTCCTCGCTTTTCCAGTATCCTCTTGCTTTGGCTTTCAAGATAGACTTTCCGTTCTCTTGATAGCTCATCTGAGTTCTTGTTCGTGGAGGTAGGTAGTGCGGTGGTAGGGAGATGTGGTTTCAGCGAGGAAAGGAGCTGTCTTAGATACGGGAGTTGTGATGTGGTAAATGAGGTATGCGTTGTGAGTGGTGTGCGAGATTCTGGTGCTGCGGTCGAAGCGACAGATGCTTGTGGTAGTGGTTGTACGCCTAGTGCTTGAGCAGCAGGTGTATGTGTTAGGAAAGCGAATGGCGCCCCATTCTCTGTTCCATTCGTCGCCTTCGCTGGTGATGTCGAGTTTCGTGGTTCTCGTTTCGGCGCAATCGCAGGTTGTAGCAGTGCTCGTAATTTCGCTATTTGCGCCTCGTTTCGGTTCTTCTCTGCCTCGAGGGCAGCGTTGAGTTTTTGTGTTTCGACGAGTTTGCGACGGAGATTGAAGAGCACCTCAGGATCGAGTTTCGAGTCTTTCGATGGTGCTTGTAGATTCTGTGAAAACACTGTCAGTCGACATACTCTCTACATCCTCATCTTCCCCGACTCCACACACTCCAACACACGCAACCCACCTTCCTTCCGCTCTCAAACTTACCTCATAATGCCCCAACCTCACCCACTTAACCAACTCCTCTTCCCCTCTCCCCGCCCCACTCCCAATACACAACACATTCCTCAACGTCCAAATCTCCAAACGATCAAAGTTCTTATCAACCGCATTCTCCATGAGCGTCTCCAACTTCAGCACACCCTCTTCAATCTCCAGTCTCGCCTCGGGGTAAACATCGTTGCCATCCTCGTCCCTCTCCGGTGTTCGACCTTCCTTGCCGTATAGGTCTGCAAAACCGAGGAGTGCTGGGTCTGCGGCGAGGAGGCCTGTTTCGAAGGAATCTGTGCAGCGGTATAAGACTTCATTGATGGCGTTGATTATATCGTCGATTAGGGACTATATCGTTTCACAGTCAGTCTTCCCCAAAGTGTGTTTTGTGCCTGTGTTTGGAGCCAAGGAGGTATGTTTGGTGGGGCATGAGCATGGAGTATGAACGTACGATTGGTGGCCAAGTAAAGTGCTCTGTAAGGAGCATGTTCTCCTGCTGCTTTGCGCTCGCCATTCTGTGCAAAGGCTCTTCTTCGTCGTGCGAACTGTAGCAATGTTCAAGTTGCGCTGTTGCGACGCGCCGAGGTCGTGTTTACGTGCGACCGGGATGTTATTGGATGACAGATGCTAGCGCATGCCCTAGCGTAGATCGCTTGTGTTTCCTGTCTCGGAACAGATGATGATTGAGGCTGGTGGGGAGAAAGTTTCGGAAACGTCAGTGTGCATACGTGTTGGAATGGAAGTGTCTGGTGTCAGCACAAGCAATCACTAAGAATGGGAGCTCGAATGGAAAGGGAAATTCTCTTTATTGCATGAAGCTATGCAGCCTCCACGATATGCAATACAGTCTCAAGCACTTTTCGCTTTGAAACTACATTATACAACGCTACCAGTTGTACACTTCCATCAACGTGCTCTTGCACAAGTCCTGAAGATAGCGTGTTCGCCTACCAATTATCCTCCGACCGTGCACAGCTTATGGTATAAAGTTTTGGTCTTTGCTCGGAACGAGGGACGCAGAGGACGCCAAACACGACTTCTCTAGCCACTGCGCTACCCTCCGTCGTGGAAGATGAGATGGATGTAACCAGAATAACACTAACTCAGAACGCCGATAAGCCATGTGTGAGACCTGAGTCCTCCATGCGTCATGTCGCTGTCGTAAATGCAATAGATGTAAAGCAAAACAACCGCCATCTAGAGGGTCATATCCTCGACCTGCGCTTTGGCGCTGGGAGCTATACAAGACGCCCGAACAGGCGGCGCTGGGAGCACCGCTCAGTAGGCTCTATCCTGTTCTCGATACCGGCGCTCTTGGTCTAGCCGCCGGGCTTTCTTTTCTCTTTCGAGCCGGATTTTGTGGGCCTCTGTCCCATCGTCCATGAGCGACTCCTTGAACCAAGGGTGCTGGAGAGCCTCCTTGGCCGTGATACGCTTCTTGGGGTCATAGACGAATATCCGCTTGAGGAGATCGAGGAACTGGCGATTGAACTCGGTATGGTTGGGAATGGTGTCCTGCGTTTGTTAGACAGAGCTGAAGGTATTATTTGACCACGCTCACCGGTAGCTTCTTCATTGCCTTGACATATTTCTTTGACGCCTTGTTGGTTTCCGCGTTAGGGTAATCTAGCTTGTAGTTCTTAAAATACCTCGCAGCCCTGTTGTCGTTAATGCAATCCCATCTAAGACTCTCGAAGCACTTACGAGTTGGCTGAATTGCGTGATGACCCGCGGTCTTGTTTATAGACTGCTCGGACGATATCACGATCAATCTTGCCGGCACATACAGACTCCATCATGGCAAGATGCTCAAGATTGTCGTGTGTTTGAAACAGTGCATCGCCAGTGAAGAATTCGACAAGAATGCAGCCTATACTCCAGATATCGCAGGGAAAGCTCCAGCCCAAATTGAGAATGATCTCAGGCGCACGATAGTGACGTGTTGAGACGACAGAGGAGTGGTACTCGTCATTGAAGGTGGCCGAGCCAAAGTCAATCAACCGGATCTCCGGGTCGAGCAGTACCTTGCGGTGTCGTGCACTGCGATTAACAGTTGTCGACGAGGAGGGTACAGTCCGGTTGTATGTGAAGGTCTGGTAATTATTGTTGACAAGAAGGATGTTCTCAGGCTTCAAATCGGTATGAATGAGGTTCAGATCGTGCAAGAAGGCAACGCTGGTGAAAAGCTGCTTCGCAAACTTCTGGATGTGTGAGCTGGGGAAAGGCACGAAGCCATTCGATTTGAGGAAGTCGAAGACACTTTGCCCATACAGGTCCGTGACAATGCAGATATGGTTCCGGAAGTCGAAGCAGTCCCGTAAGTGGATACATCGGTTGATGTTGTGCTTGTCGTTCGATGCCAGTGTCGAGAGCACTCTCAACTCGATGCGGCTGGCATCTCGATACTTAGGTACGGATCGGATGACCTTGATGGCGCACTTGGTGCCCTTCCGTCTGTCGTAGGCTTGGACAACTTTGCCGAACGTGCCCTGCCCGAGTAGCTTCTCAATCTGATCTATCGGGACGTCAGTATGAACAAGGCAGCAGTGATTGAAGACACGCACATCTTTCGGTCAGATCAGCCTCTGGCACCACAATGTAGTGTCCGTCCTCATCGTCGACCTTCTGGTCCTTGGTGTACGACTTCTGCTGCAGGTCAGTATGAGTACACGATGGACAAGGTTGCATCAGGCTCACATCTGAGACGACTTGTACGAATACGTCCTTCGCCTTGATCACCGGATTGGGAGGTGGCTGGTATAGGCTGAAAGGGTCGTGGTCGTGGTCGAGTTCCCGTCTCTTGGTCGTCTTTGCTTCGTCTTGGGCGACAGCGCGCGTACGCTTGCGCTTTTGGCCAACGGCGGTATTATCGAGAGGTGAGATGTGCTGTCCATTGCTAGCCTGTGACCCCAGTGATGTGGCAGCGGTGGTGTTAAGCGCAGAGGTGGTCCTGTCTGTTGATATTGACTGATTGGGTGAGTCGTAGTAAGGTGTCTGTGTGGTGGAGTAAGAGGTCTGCTGGTTGTAGACAGGATCGTAGGCCGTCGAAGCGGTCGTTTTCCGCTTCTTGTCAGTGTGTCGTGCCGAACCATTTGTTGCGGTCCTGGTGAGGCCAGGCTGTCGCGGTGGTGGTGGGGCTGGGTCCTCGTCATCATCATCGATAACAATGACCTCTTTGGGCAGGCCATTCTTGTAGAAGTCAGCCCAGTCGGGATTCCGCCGTCTGTTCGCTGATCCTGGCGCATTCATGCTCATATCGGGCGCAGGACCAGTGTTGATGGGTGGCAGCGGCTGCTGCGGCTGTCTTGTGTGGGCTGTCGCTGTTCTGCGCAGGTCTGTGTTCGAGGTGCCGCTAGTGTAGCCGTTGTACAGCGAATTGCCTATCCGGGCAGAGGCATTTGTGAGCTGGGCATTTACAATGCTTGGCTGGTATGTCTGATGGTGAGGATAGAACTGATGATGGGGAGGGAGCGTTGCCGTGGCAGTGGAGGGCGTCGACATGGCCGATGTGGTCACGCTCGACTTGCGAGGACTGACGTTGAAACGCTGCTTCGTCGGCGGATGAGCGCTCGCAGCACGTCGGTGAGGCGGTCAAACGGCGTCGCTGGACGCGGAATTGGGTGAGTCTGGTCGATAGGAGTGCAGAATCCGTCGATTCTGCGTGCTAGTGACGGGCAGCCGCGACGCAGAGAGCCGTTATCGCAGGCCTAGTCGGGTGGTCGAGGGCGATGCGGAGAGCGTCTTCAGGCCGCTGGCCGCAGACACGGGCGCATCAGGGTGCTGCGGGGAGAGGGTGGTGGGAACTGTGGTGCACCGGCGGAAGAATGACGGGCCCCAAGCATGCCAAAAGGTGCTGAAGCAACGTGATTGACGCAGGCGAAGGTTGAGATCACTTGCGGAGTGAAGAAGGGCACGGACACTCTTGGTTCGACACGCAACGCCGTGGACCGTCATTCGCGTGCCTCGCGCCGAAATACACGCCCACCGTCTCTACGCACCGCGACTGCTTCTAGCCGCGATATTCTCTGTGCAGACTGCTCACTACTCTGGTGCAATGCGGATGCAGCGCGCAGAGGCAGCACAGAGTCACCTGCGCTGTGTGTGGGCGTGTATACGTATAGCGAGCCCGTGGAACGGGGACCTGCCGCCCGAACCAACCCATTAATATCTATCCGACCCATTTCGCCTGTTAAAGAAGCACGCCAAATCCGCTTGCTGGCCACTGGCTCCGCACTGCTCGTTCTTCCGCCGGCTTTACGCTTACAATGCACTCAGTATTGCAATATTCATCGACGCTGCGTAGCTGAAATCACTGTTGTTTGGTGTGTAGGGTCATGGCACACGTGAGTGGCCAAAGCCTGGCTGTTCCCACGGTTACTCCATTTGGCCCTTGAGCAGCGAGTCCGCGAGTACTGGACCGTGCCATCGCCACAGCATGTCGCAGGATTGACGATGACTGAAACCTTCTTCATCGTCAATAATCGAGGTGAAAAGGAGATGTGTCACACAAGAACACAATGTGCACTGCGAGACAAACCTGTTGGTGGAAAAGTTGGCTGTGTGAGGGACGATGCGCAGCAATTAGTAGCCACGCCTCGCAGCCAGAAAACTCAGGCGCTTCTTCCTGCCATCCTGAAGCCGCATTGCCTATATGTTCTTCGCCTTGCCCACATATCAAAAATGGTTGCACCGCGACTTCCGCCAGCTATGCACTTTCCTCAATGGGAAGGGGTCTTAATGGTATCACGTGCATGGTGCGACTTCCAGACCGCAACCTGATGACATTCTGCAGTGAAGGATTGCCTGCTATCAGTATGACCGCGCGCAGCTTATCAGCTTCATGTGGACAGTTTACTCAGGCACCTGCTGAGGTGAGACCTCGCGCCGCCTACTGCCCTTACCAGCACGCTGGGGCTTATTTCCATCTTATCCGGGTTCAGATGTCTGAGCCCAGGCGGCCAGGAACCAGAAACATTTGCAATATCGAGTTGCACATGCCTATAATTGACTTGTCTTGCTGTGTGGACATCGCACTTGCGAACTCGAGTGCTAGTCGGGTGTAGCCCATATGCATCGACGTCTTCCCCTCCTCGCGGGTATTCTTCACACCCCTCTCATTGCTCAGCCTATTGGCGTCTGACTGGACCCACATCGGAAGACGTCATTGCCTCACTCTTGTCCGCCTCACCGGCACCAACTATCGGATCTTATGTGCCTCTTCTCCCGCTCTATGCACTTTTGCGTGCCTTAGGACGTCCTCCGCGCTAGCGCCCCATTGTGATCGGTAAGTCAGTGAAGTGCCCATGGATGCTGACCTCGACACATGCGCCACGCGAGTCCGTTGTCCGCATGTCTCACCGATGGGGTAGGGGTCGAAGCGCTAAGGCTGAATTTCTCCGATGTTCGAATCGAGGCATGAGCTGCGAAGCGTCGCGGTTGGGTGCAAGCTGTGCGGTCTCGTGGTCCGTGGTATTCGTAAGATCACTGAATAATGTTTGAGAGACTGCATTTACAAAAGATGTTGAAGGCGAGGAGAAGAGAGCGTGTAGGAAAAGATTGTATTCTGCTTGAAAGAGTGACCAAGCCTACTACTCCAAACCCCAGACCTATCGCCAAAGAAAAGTCGTTATTGCTCCATTTTGGATTTTATTTTCAGGGATCTGACATGGAAACCTCTGTCCGCTCTCGAATGTGTGGCATCTATGCCACATGAACAGTATCAGACAGCCCTTCCCAATGCAGACAGTTGGCGAACAGATGATCAAACAGCCTTGCCCAGTGTGTACAGTCTTGCGGAAAGCAGAAGTGCCTCACAAATGCTGATCACGAACAGCCTCCAGTAAAGTCGATTCCAAAAGTTGTGATAAGAGGTAAGTCATGAAGCACCATCTCCGAGTCGGACGCTACCAGAGAGCGTTGTCGTCGTTCAAGGGTTTGAAGCATGTGCTCGGTCGTATTCGTCAAAGAAGTCCACGACGAGCGCACTTACGCGATCGACGATCAGGTCGACCTCTTCAAAGGTGATGTTGTAGGCTGGACAGATCATGATATGATCTCCGCCTCTTCCAGCTGCACGATTCTCCGCATCGGCACAGCCAGCGCCGGGATAAATATGAATATTATGCGATTTGAGCCCTTTCCACACATTAGCGCGCGCACCACAGAGATCTCGGATTGACTTTACCCTTGTCGAAAATCTTCATATAGATACCATCGCTCGTCGCAAAAGGCGTCTTGGTAGCCTTGTCCTGGACAAATTCGATCTGTCTTGATCAGCCGAAGACTCGTGAAGACTGCTTGGCCAGTCCACATACACCTAGGAAAGCACCTTCTTTCGGTCCTCGAATGTCGCCGACGTAGCGGTGGGACTCCAATCGCTGTCTGATTTTCTTCTCAATCAGCGGCCCTTTTTCCCTTACGTTCTCTAAGAGGTGTGCCTCCGCGACAATCTCTTGCACTTCATGCGCAGCTCCTGCCGCCAAGGGATGATTTTGGAAGGTATGGCCATGATTGAAGGCGCCATTTGATGGACCATTCTCGAAGGCTTCGATGACTTTGGGCCCAACAAGCATTGCCGAGATTGGCATGAAGCCAGCACCGAGTGCCTTGCCGACAAGCTGAATGTCAGGGACAACACCTTCACCACCTTCAGCCTGCCATGCATGAAGATAGCCAGTTCGACCCATGCCACACATGATCTCATCGAATATGAGCAGGATTCCGTACTGGTCGCAGACTTCCTGCATGGCCTTCGTATATCCACGAACAGCTGTGGCGCAACCGAGAGCCTGTCGAACTTGTTAGCCTAACTCCTCGAATGTAGTACGGGATAAATGCTGCAGAAAAGAGTACTTACCGCGCCAACGACTGGCTCCATGATGAATGCAGCGACCTTATCGGTGCCGAGATCCTCAATCTTCCTCACCAGCTGTCCCCTGTGCCACTGAACGTATTGCTCGTCCGTCTGGCCGGCAAGCCGATTGCGATATTCGTGGCACGCGGGGACAAAGTGCGTATTGCGCGACAGTATCTTCTCGTACATCGTTTTCCTCGCCTCATGGCCGCTGACGTCCAGAGCTCCGAGCGTGTTGCCATGATACGATTGCTCACGAGCAATGAACAAAGTTCTTTGTGGTTCTGCTGGTGACTTCTCTTTAGTGTGATACTGCGTTACGATTTTCACCGCCGCTTCACAAGCTTCGGATCCTGCTCCTATGTCAGTGATATTCCGTAGATCGATAGAGCGAAAGCCATGCCTGAGCAGTAGAAGACAGCCTTTGCCATCTGGTTCCCCGTAGATTGAATCATCCAATCTGCAAAATCTGCGGTGATCTTCGTGTCAAAGCCCAGCGAGGGTGCGTAGCAAAGGCCCGAATTGTGGACTTCCGTCATCGCCTTCCACACGCGTGGACTGCGCTTGCCGATTGTAGACACAGCAGCTCCACCAGAGGCATCGTAAATTTCTGTTCCATCTTCTAAGAAATACTTATTATCTTCACCGCTCTCGAGACGGTAAGGCTTGATATTGACACTCCGATTCAGAAGACTAGTCTTCAACTTTGTAGCGACTGCATGAACCAGGCTTTTCGAGAGTCGCCTCGTTGACGCCAGTCTTGGGTTCCTTAAGGCACCTGGGGCCATGGTCGGATGCAAATCGAAGTGAGATAGTGAGTCCGATGTTGGCCCGATGCAAGTGTGAGGTAGAAGGGTCTCACTGACCGTGGTTGATGATTGCGTATGTGAGGTAAAGGTGAGGACAAGTTTGATCTAGATTGGGAAATGCAGACGCCATATTTATATGGTAGGGCTGCGTATGGAAGGTAGGAGGCAACGTGGCTAGAGGTGTGTCGTTTTCATGGAAGGCAAGCTTCGTTCGCGGCGTCATGGGGTCCATTAGTGCCCCAAAATTTAGACCACAGGCGGCCCGAGATCTTCAAAATTCTGACCGGGCCGCCCGAGGCCCAAGTGATCGAACCAGTGCGCTCACAAAACGGAACTGCGAGCACACGTGATTGCGGACATGTGGCCGGTGAATCTCACAAAATACCCAAGTTAGCGGTAAAGAACTTAAGGAACAAAGCCACTGGCTCCACAGACCACCGAAATCATGAAAGCTTACTCAGGACAAGTTAATTGGCTCGATCTGATCAAGCTGTTGGTCTCTACTTGGCTGCTATTGGAATATCTTATTCCGCGGCTGCGAATGCTCTTAGAAGAGCAAGGATGTCAGTGCCGCCACAGGGCCAAGTGGCGTCTATCATCATGCCTCTTGCGGCGACCTGCAGTTGAGTATAGTTAATAAACTCAAGCCCCAGGGATAAAGGGGCGAGGTAGCTAGACTTACAATTAGGAGCACTAGCATGAGTGGACCCCGCAGTAAGCTATTGTGCGGCAAGGAACATTGGCATATGTATGTCGCTAGTTACCAGGTTCCAATCGCCCTGTTGCCAAGTTGTGGCTGAATTTTCCGAACCAAGAATACTACTCCCACATAGTCTTGCGTGGGGTGGTGGAAAGCCGTTACTGACGATCATGCAGCTATTCCGAATTTTGTCGTTGAACGACGATTAGAGCGGATCAGATTTCCGAAGAGACGCCTCGGGCTTTTGTGTAATTATTGTTAGACATCAGCTCATCGTCCTTCTCTCGAAGAGCTGATGCAGAAAGCTTGAGTCTGACTGTCCCTTCAAAGTGCGGGTGCATGCCAAATTTTAATGCCATGGTAGCTTGATAGGTTGCGTTGTTCTCGTATTCCTCACCGACGGACCCGTCCGAGGCCACTTCAGTACGGAGTAGTGTAAGCTGCGACAGCATGCAAACCTGTACTAACATGAATGTAAGACAGCCTGTGTCTTATCGCCTCACGTTCCAGTCAGCAGGTACTGTCGGCGATCCTCAAGCTAAGTGTTGAGCCACTGGTGCAAGCATCGCACGGCAGGGTGACAATTCAGTGGCTTTCGGCGGGAACCAATGACCCTTAAGAATCTCTCAGACGAATCACTGCTTAACGTTTGAGTCTGACAAACTGTCTGCAGCTTCGAACGGATGAGGATTCTTGCTGAACAGGAAACGGAAGACTGGACGCTAAGGTCAGTGGTCTCGAATCTATTGGTTAGCATATTTACAGCGGTCAAGTCAAGAAAGTTGATGGGACTGCGGCGTAGCAAGGATGAACAGATGGCTCGGCTGTGATCCCGTGGACCGCACCGGTCAAGCCGTCCTTTGGGAAGGTGGAGACCAGCAGGTACAGAAGTGTGAAGGGCTCGACGCGGACACACGAGTCGTGACAATGTAGGTCTGAAGATGCGGTGCATGGCCGTTCGGTTTGTATGTCTGCATCAGGACAAGCATCCAAGGCACACCGCAACCGGCGACCGGGATCCAGAATTCGACTTGATGTTAGCGTGTGAGGGTGCAGGTCAGGTCATCCAAGTAGCCGAAAAGACCCATCTCTTCGGGCCGCCTTGGCACAAGTACTTACCGAGCCGAAAGATGCTGCATGGGTTCTCTCCTTCCTCGAGCCACTACAGCCCCGCCTCCGACACTCCCCACATACGACACAATTCTCGCGACGCAACAACACGCGTTCTCACTGCGGACCCCCCGCCACAATTGTGTCAGAGGTACGCATCCTGCACGTCTCACTGCACGGCGGCTAACACGTGTATAGGATTGGACACGGCACGCCTGCCGCGCATCCTCGCCGCCATGAATCCACGTATAGAGGAGGTCAGCGATTCAGACAGCAATGTCAGTGATCCCGATGAGGTCGATATTGACGAGATGACCTCGATCATCCAACCACGGAATATCCCCGCCGCCGCCCCTTCCTCGATGCCTGCGCAGCTCCTGCAGCCACAGTCCCCCGCCATCAAGACCTCCACAGACCGCGAGAAGTCCAAGCACTACCAATGCCTGTACCCTATCTATTTCGACAAGGCAAGAACGCGAGCTGAGGGGCGTCGAGTTGGGCACGAGCTCGCAGTTGAAAACCCCCTGGCGAGAGAAATGGCTGACGCTGCTGCCAACCTGGGCTTGCGCACCGTCTTCGAACCCGACAAGACTCATCCCAAAGACTGGAGTAATCCAGGACGAGTGCGCGTCCTGTTGAAGCACGAGGGCAAGCTGATGGACGATGACGTTAAAAACAAGCACCATCTCTACATTTTGATATCCGAGTATCTCAAAGCAAACCCAACACAAAAGACCACGCCCTTTCGCTTACCCATTGCCGGCATGCCTATGCCAAAAGAGATGCCAGAGCCTGCGATACCCAATGGCTGGAAGATGAGCAAAATCCTTCCTCTGCACTCGCCTGCGCTTACCGGAGGAGGTGTCTCGGAAAATTTCCTTCAAGATATGATGGCTGAGATGCAAGGAGAACTGGGAGCGGCCAGTGGCGCAAACAGTGGGACGGAGACCAAGAAGAAAAGGGACAAAAAGAAAAAATGAGTATGAGACATACGATCTCACCGCTCAGAGATTCAACGACTCACGTCGGATGCGCGAATGTTATGAAGGTTCTGAAGGCCGTGTCCGTCCAAATCTGTGCCGCAAAGATGCAGCACTGGGATTTTTCGCCGCCTGAACAACTGGATGAAAGCGTGGCCCAGTACTAGAGCATGGGAAGCCTTTGGACGGCCCGGCATATAGTGTATCGACACAATACTACGAGCGACAGCTTCCGCCAGTGCCTCGAAATTGCCGATGCACATATCCTTTCGTCAGCTAATTGGACCACCATAGATACTAAGCAAAGACTTCATTCACGGCCGCAGCGAATCACTTCTTCTGAAAGACGGGCCCTGGTCACATTCGTGTTAGGTTCTGTTTGCGGTCGAGCGCAGGATGGGAAAGTCGCGTGGTATTGGATGCCTCCAGTAGAACACTGCTCAATAACGGCTCACTTAGTTCCACCTCCATTGGGTGCATCGTATACCGATGGGGCTACCATGCGTCGATTTCTGCGTCTTCGCCATTTTCTGACGATATTATTGTGCCGTTGAACTGCATGGTCGTAGGACATCCCTTTCTCTTCACAACCGATGCGTGCAACGAGTCATGCAGACTCCTCTTGCTCAGACAACAGCGCTCTACCACTTCGACCGATTTGCATTCGGTATCGCCTCATCTCTTTGGACAACGACTGCTTGGAGTTCGTATGTCGTCTCCTTGGGCTGCAGATCATAAGCCACTAAGCTTTCGCCTGCACGACATGCAACTAGCCCCCGCATGTGCTACCGCACACGTGTTAAGCGCCTACCCGCATCCCCGCAGCCCCATCAACTCCGTCCTCCCTTTGCAATCATTACTGCGACCTGACGGAAGTCGTCTGATCGCTTTTCGTGGCTTCAGCCTTCGTTCAAGGTTGAGATTGAACATTATCCCCGCAGAACCTGGGCATACCATGATCGGCGACTGGTCTCATTCGACGGTCGCTTTCTAAAGCGACGACGTCCTGGCCGATGATTTGATGGTCACTTTCTGAAGGTAGCGCTCGTTGCCGCTGCCGGGCCGCCATGTTACCTCCGAAACGCGCAGGGCATGGGTGTGCAGCCGCACGCAGGCGACGTTCTCCAAACGTGCATTGTGTGCCGCACTGTCGGGAACCAATACGTCTGTAAGCTAGACCAACACTAGCAACTACATACGTCGCGGCCGCAGCTACAGCGAAATTTCGCCCAACGCAGACCTTGTCACTTGCCCTGCGAGTGGAAGATTGACCCAGTGGCACTTCTCGCATGCCAAAAGGAATGATTTCTTTTGCGCCGCAGGTGCAGAGAGACGCCCTAGCAGTATACCAATCATCGCCGATCACAGATGGCATGGGAAATATCGCGCACACAACGTAAAGCGCACCCGAAGTAGTGCGAGCATATAGCCCATAGGAAGAGCATGGAAAATAAGGCGCTGTTCAGGACGGCATGGCGGGAGCATGGCAAGAAATTAGCTCGTTCGTCATTGACTGGCCATACACGATGGGGAGTTTAATTTGGTCCACCTCTTTCGCGAACAAGATAGTAGACCTCGATGAGCTGGTGAGCTTCTCGGTGTCGATTTCGTCATTCGCTACAAACATCGTACGTGATCTCAGTCCTCTCCTGGGTGAGTGAAGGAAACATTCCGCGTACACCACCACGTATGGGGAAGGGAACCTGCCGCAATGATTGACCACTACGGAACTGCGTCCGCGATCTGATACTT
This sequence comes from Setomelanomma holmii, assembly GCA_010015745.1. Taxonomy (NCBI): domain Eukaryota; kingdom Fungi; phylum Ascomycota; class Dothideomycetes; order Pleosporales; family Phaeosphaeriaceae; genus Setomelanomma; species Setomelanomma holmii. The sequence continues at coordinate 461,089 of ML978163.1, forward strand.
TGATCACCGAAGGAGATCTAACACTTGCGAGGCTAGAGCCCTGTAAAAGCATCTACCTGAGCACGATCAACGTGGCATCGCACCATCGCTGTGTGTATCCCAGTAAGCGAACAATACGCATCCACTTGATTGGTCGTCTGCGAATGACCCGCATTAGTGTGTATACGTCGTGTCTCTCTAGACGCTCTCGAGCCGCATACTACATGAGCCGTTCTTCCAATCGCCGAACACCAACGAAATCCTTCAGGATTCAATCTTGAAGATATGTCACCCGTTATGCACGATAGGTTCGAAGATACAGTGCAACTCAAATACTACGGACGATCTGACCACCATGCTGCCAAACATGAACAGCCGTCACCGCTTTTTCGAACGGGACGCGGTATGTTCGGTACATGATCAAGCGTCGGTAGTATTCAAGAAACGGTCAAGCCTTGTAGTACAACATCCTTTCAGCTCAAATGGTATCCCTATTCAAGCTGTGGCAAAGCAGCTTCGAGACATCTCGTTGGTCAGCTCACCTGGCATACCAAAAAGCCGTGGAGAAAGCTGTACACATGAGATTGACGGATTTTGATGATGGGCAATCAACGTTTGCCATGGCCGTCTACACATTCGTGGCAATGTCACACAGCATGTGCAGCATGCGAACGCCGATATGTAGGCTACTGTATAGTCGCTTGTCACCAACATACGAACAGTCGTCAGTTGCACACGTTATTCGAAGATAACACGGGCAACATACCAATACCGACACGTCTTGAATCACTTGCTCACCAACACGAACTTAGTCACCTCCTGTCCACAGACATGTAGCCGATCACTCGTTCACCAACACATGAGTAGCCACGAACTACACAAACCGGTCAGCACTACATGTGCAGGATGCAGACGCCAACACGTAATTAGTCATTGGCTCGGGGGCATATTAATAGTCATCACCTGCACGCATCATTTGAGAGCGCAAACATGATGCTGAACCGCAATCTCCAGCTTTCAGATTTTCGGTTTCGGTTTTCAACTGCACATTGCGTTCTACCTCGACCCACTCTTTCCATATTGCACGTTTCAGTCATTGATTGGGTCCAAAACTTCGACAAGATGACAGTTCGAATTACATTTTAGCTGACCAGACTATATGCAAACTACATCCGTATACACATCATGCTCATGCAAATCATATCGGCGTTTCTACGGTCCTTTCGGGTTGCCGTAGCGTAGCCGTAGCGCATCCATCAAACAGAAAAGAAAAGTTTAGTCTGAGAAAATATCGCCACCTGCTGCATGCAGAGATATGAGAAAAGACCGGATAATCTAACCGTCCAATGGGCAGGCCTCCCCTTATCCGGCGTTGCATGCCTGGACGTCGTGGGAAGGAAGCGGCTCCGGTCTTGGCGATGGGGCCTTCTAAGCCTGCTGTCCGAAACCAATACGGGGAGTGGAGCCCATCTCGTGAACAACGTACTTGCTCTTGAGGAAGATGTCGCCGTAGATGCTGAAGCCAATGTCCGAGTCGTCCTGAATACCGCCGAAGCAGGTGGATGACGTGACGGGGGCGTAGTTGATGTACTTGCCGGGCACGGTCTGCTTGACGCCGCCGATGGTGATGGAGAAGTCGGGAAGCGTAGCGCTGCACGGGAAGGTGTAGCCTCCTTGGGTAGAGTCGAGCTTGGCGCCGCTGACCTTGGCGTAGTAGGCCTGGACGATGGCGGTGTCGGTGTAGATGAGAGTTGTGCCGGTATCAAGAATGCCGGAGATGGAGGCAGACTTGGTGGTCGTGCCGACAGAGTAGGCGGTAGCGCTGAATCCCCACCAGCCCTGGGAGGTATCGGCGTTGATGTAGGTGAGAGATCCAGTGTACTTGCTAGTGTCGATGAAGCCGAAGTCGTAGGTTCCAGCCGCGTGGTACTTGAGGTCGACAGCGAAAACGGGCTTCGCGAGCTGGCTGAGAACGGTGTCGAAGAAAGTGGTCTGCTGTACTGGCTTGACGGTGTTCAGAGAGCTCATAGCGAGACCGAGCAGGCCATCAGTATCCTGATCCTGGCTGAACTGTGTTGAGACTGAGGTCGCAGCCTCGACAGCCTGGGAAGTTGCAGTAACTCCGCCAACGACAACCTTGTCGCCGTAGACCTTGCCGGACGCTCCAGAGCCATCACCGTAGGAGATCTTCCAGGTGTAACCGCTCTTCAACTTGGTTGAATCAGCCTTGTAGTAGTCATGGCCCGACAACTGCGAGCTGGCCTGAAGTGATGAGAAGACCCAGCTACTGGTTGTCAGCTGATGCATTCTAGAATTTGAGATCCCACAATGTCGAGATTTGCGACCACTAAGGTTGCGCCTGCTCTGACTACAAACTGCATAGAAATGGCAACTTACAGATCAGAACTACCGGTATCGAAGTCGAGGTGAAGAGTCGAGGTTCCAACAGTGACTGGGCTAAGGTATGAGGAATCGTAAGCGTCACCTGGAGCAGCGGTAACAGTGCCAGAATCAGCAGCAGCCTGGACGGCCTTGCTGTTCTCTACAGCAGCGAGCACGTGGTCGGGTACAGCCTTTCCATATTTGCGGATCGTCTTCGCGAGCTGCTCGGCACCGTTCTTGCGGAAAGTGCTTTTCTGGACCTGCTCGACGGTGAAAGTCTTGCGCTTCTCGACGTTCACGGGGTTAGCGACGACCGAGGTTGTGAAGGCGAGAGCCGCGGTGAGGTAGGCGAGAGAAGGCATGTTGATGTCCGGTAACAGGTGGCTAAAGAATAGGAGCGGAGGGAAGGATTTGCAGATGGAACTGCTGTATTGATCACAGGAGTGCGAGCTGCTGTGAGTGAAGATCCAAGATGCGGCGAGAGACTTGGCTTTATACCAACCTTTGCCACCAGCACGACATTTGGTGAGTCGTGACTGCTATGATGCGCACCTACCCTGTACACTCTGGTCGCTCCTGCTACGTCTGTGATGAGGTGGGGCGCGATCAACACTGCAATTACAGGCAGTCGACCACACAAGCTCTTTAGCCCATCTTGGCAGGTACTCGTGGTCCGGGGTTTTAGTGGTCCCATGTTTCAAACACTACCTGCTGCTTTGAGGCTGTCTCCGTGAGGTAATGCATTGCGCCATCGTTCACCATCGCCAACACGGATGTGTTTGTGCCAGAAAGAACGCAAATTGCGAGCAGAAAAGCCTGGTTCTGCGCGATGGTAGCTCGTACAGCCATGTAGACGCCGGACTTGCGAGGTATTGGTCACAGGGTTCATTGCGTGAGGTGGCGATCTTCTTGCGATAGCTGCCGACCTTCTTGAACACCTTCTCCTTTCTGTGTAAGAGTGACATGGCTGAGAGTAACCATTGGACACTCGCCAAAATGACAGGGGAAGTCATGTACTTAGTCTGATCATGCGCTAGCTCTTGTAGACCCTGTGTATGGTTTCCAGGGGAGATAAGCTGTGCCAACATTGTCAAGCTTTCCAATAAAAAAGCGTGGCGAGCTTGGAGCGTCGGCCTTTCACCCTTGGCTTCGATAAGCTTCTGGAGCCAAGGCGCCACAGCCGTTAGCAGAGGGACTCCATTGCCCTTCTGTACGCATCGTGGCATGTGCTAGTGTTGAAGGAACGCGCCGCGCTCCCCACATTCTACACATCGTGCTGACTACGCCGTATACACTTGTTGAGCTGTTCACTGCGTTCTGCGCAACCTGAGTACTTGCGCACGTGGGTACTGCTCGCCGTCGTTCTCTTGCACGTTGCAGATGGCAATATAGGCGCTGCCCAACTGCCGGGGTTCGTGGCCAGCTGATTGACGACCGCCAGAGCCCGGAACCGCGCTCTGAACCTCATTTGACCGAGCCGTTGAGGTGATGCACGATATATTAAACTCTTTGTTCTGTGGAGGGTGTTCCATGACGATAAGGGTATAACACAGAGCGCACTGTGCCAAATCCGGGAGGTGGCAAGGAGTTGGTGTGGTCAGGGAGATGTCGGAGGTTCGAGATAGCGCGGACTAGAGGATCTTCCCGTTGTGCTAGCCTGCATTTGTCGCGTCCCACCGACCAATCATCACCGCAGCGCGGAGATGTTCATGAAATCGCGATCTAGCAGGTAGCCAATCGTATTGAAGTCCGACTATTTGTATAATGAAGCTGCCTATTCAAGACTGAGGTGAGTGAAGGACCCATGCCCCTTTCCTAAGCGTCGGAGCGCGTACAGGTCCTACAGGAGGGTAGCAAGCAACAATTGTCCGGCCTTGGCTAAAGCTTCGTATTCACTGTTTGATAGGGCTAGGTATCTTCAGTAGGCATCATATATTCATTTCGACAGACGGTGAAGCCTCCGAAGCTATCCAGGCTTAGCTGTACCTGCCAAATGTTGTTGGCCGCGCCGACCAACTTAGGCTACTCCACGGTGCCCTTGACAGCGCCTTCGAGCTCGGCGAGCGCTGCTCGGTACGCCCTCTTCCGGCCATCTGCAGTGATGACACTCTCTTTCGACTCCATGCGCTTGACCTTTCTGTTACCTCTCTTGATTGTGTCTCCTGTGGCGACTTGCTTCAAGAACCACGCTGCTTCTGTCTTCGTGAACAGTGTCCATGCTTGGCCTGCTTTGCCCGCTCGAGCTGTCCGACCGACCCGATGGACGTAGCTTGTTATGCTGGTGGGCATGTCGTAGTTGATTATTTGAGTGATGTCGGGTATATCGAGTCCTCGGGAAGCGGCGTCAGAAGCAATCAATATTTTCACATCTCCACTCCCGAATGCCTTTAGAAGCTTTCTCGACGCTTCTGCTGTCAGAGCGCGTGTCATGGTTCTGAGGTAGTCCTTGAAGGCTGGCTCGAGTAATGATAGGAGATGGGACAGTCGAGACGCGTTTTCCGTGCTTTTGGTGAAGATCAGGACTCGATGTGTCTGTTTGGAGAGCCCTGCTTTGTCCTTTTTATCATCATCGCTGGAATCGTCTTCGGACGACGAGGACTCGGAGCTTGGTGAATCTGCCTCGCCCCTGGATCTCAGGCCTTTGAAGACATACAGGCACAACACATGCAATAAATGCAGAGGCTTGTTCGAGCCATCGCCAACGTGGACCGCGAATTCTTTGAGCGTTGAGGGCAATTCGAAGACGCTGTCCTCATGCTCCAGGGGCTGATCTTCGGCGGTGTCGTCCTGCACAACGACCAATTTGGGTCTTTTCAGTCTCAATGTGCCCAGCTTCGTCAGGTCCTTCTCCATCGTCGCACTGAGCACAATCTTGGTAAGCTGTCGACGTGCAGGAAGCACCGCTGACCAAATAGAGTTGGCATCGCGCTCATGCTTGTAGAGCCGTTCTTGTGCGTTCATGAAGTCTGGCGGTGTCTCGCCGTGCAGCGCATCCATCAAGACGCTCGCCCAACCTTGGAAATTCTGGTTGAGCAGTTGATCGGCCTCATCAATTACTAGCCATTGCACAGAGTTTAGTAAGAAGCCAGTGGTGTTCTCAATGTGCTCAACAAGCCTGCCTGGAGTGCAAATCAGAATGTCTACGCCGGCATCGTACACAGGAACATGGTCTCGAGGCATGTCCATGAGGTCGTCGAAGACGCCTCCCTTCTCTACGAAGCCTGTGCGGAATTGTTCTGAAGCTCTCTCGTGCAGCTCTTTCGAGCGCTTCGGGTTGTATTGCGCCCTGGGCTTGACGAGCCGCTTTTGTTCGGTCGCGAGAGCAGTGTTGCCCAGAGCTGTACCCACCTTGATCTTTGTACCAGCACAGAGCTCCTCAGCTACCTGCAGAGCTTGGTTGACGAGCTGTCGACTCGGAACAACCACAATGGCCGACAGGATGGGCACAGCGCGGTCCTTGAGGGCTTCGATGATGGGTAGTAGATAGGCCACGGTTTTTCCCGATCCAGTCTTCGCAGACACGCAGATATCGCCTAGATGCTGCTCAAATCCAGGGTGCAGCATAGGCAGTAGTGCAGTCTGTATAGCCAAGGCATCCTTGAAGCCTTGTTGTTCTAACTTCTTGACAAAGTGCTGCTCCACTCCTAGCTCGGTGAAGGGAACTGTTCTTGATGATTCGACCGTTATAGGTTGTGCTAGCCATGGCGGTAGTGTGGAGAAGGTAGGTTCGAAGTTGGTGTCGGGAACAGGAGTGGGTTGTGGCATAGGCTCCAAGTCATGAAGCTCTTCTGAAGGCAATTCTTCATTCTGCGCCAACTCCTCTTCGTCCTTATGTTGGCTACGCGCCTCTGCGAGCTTTGACACCTTCTCAAACTTGGAGAATATGGCCTTGTGCTTTTTCGAGTTCTCCTCATCCTGACTGTGCTCAGCAGCTTCAACGTCTCTCTTTCGCTTCTTAGGCTTCTTCGCGGACTTGGAAACGGCGGGCGAGGTTGACTCTGCGACTGGCGACTTTTGATGGCTCTGAGGGGGGCTGGATGTCTTCGCGGTATCGGGACTGGCAGGCTTGACTGCTGGCGTGGGCGGCACCCATCTTTTGAAGAGCGGTGCGGGCATCGTGGTTAGCTGTTCACTCGCGGTGCAGGCGCAGGTTCTTCTGGCGCCGCAATGGCGCTCTTATTCCCGATAGCGCAGGCAGAATGGCTTCACCGACCGAGTCAGGATCGTTCGACAGGCGGATCGTGCGTTGTACGACTTTGAGGTACGCTGGCGCAAAGAAGTTCTTGGTTCAGAAGTTCCAAAATTTGGTCGGGGCTTTTCTCCGCAAAACACCGATCGGCAGTGACGCGCCTGCACATGTCTTCGCGTTGCAATGAACATAAGACTTCACTTCACCACACACTGCGCCTGCTTTGCGCCATTGAGCTGTCATGTATACACACTGTGGTCAAGCACGAGGACTGTATCCTCACACACCTTCGCCATGCCTTACAACATTGCGTATGTTGCTGAAGTGCCCCGCCATCTGTCCTCTATACTGACACGCAGCAGCATGGTCAGCGATAACTTCTACCCTCAGCCTGGTATGGGCATCGCACAGCCTGTATAGATGATTTGTCGCTCACACAAAACAGGAGGAGTGGAAAGTCATATGTACCAGCTGTCCAGTGTATGTGCTTCAGTCGACTTGACTGAAAACCTCTCTGACAGCCGTCGCAGAAGCTCATCGATCGCGGCCACAAGGTGATTGTCATCACGCACGCGTATGCCGGTCGAACTGGTGTGCGCTATCTCACCAATGGCATCAAAGTCTACTACGTCCCGTTCTTCGTCATATACCGCGAAACGACCTTTCCAACCGTCTTCTCGTTCTTTCCTATATTCCGTAATATCGTCATTCGCGAACGGATAGAAATAGTTCATGGACACGCTAGTTTGAGCAGTCTGTGTAATGAGGCCATACTACATGCTCGCACGATGGGACTGAGGACGGTCTTCACGGATCACAGTCTATTCGGGTTTGCGGACGCAGGGAGCATTCTTACGAATAAGCTCCTCAAGTTCACTCTGAGCGACGTCGACCATGTCATATGCGTCAGCCACACGTGGTCAGTGTAATGAGGTCCTGCTGCGAATCAACACTGACTTACTCCAGCAAAGAGAACACAGTACTGCGGGCATCGCTCGACCCGCTCATGGTCTCTGTCATACCGAACGCGGTTGTGGCCGAGAACTTTCGCCCTCTCACACTCGAACAGAACGAGGCGAGGCATCACAAACCGCCCGGCCCACCGCAGCCTATGGGGCCCGACGAGATCATCACCGTGGTTGTGATTCAGCGGCTATACTACAACAAGGGAACTGACCTCCTGGTCGGAGCGATACCGCACATACTCGCTGCGCATGCGAATGTACGTTTCATAATTGCTGGGACAGGACCAAAGGCGATCGACCTCGAGCAGATGATCGAACGAAACGTACTCCAGGACAAGGTTCTCATGATGGGCCCAGTGCGGCATGAGGAGGTTCGAGACGTCATGGTCCGCGGTCACATATATCTCTGTCCATCGCTCACTGAAGCGTTTGGTACTGTAATAGTGGAGGCAGCGTCCTGTGGCCTCTATGTCGTGGCCACAAGAGTTGGCGGGATTCCTGAGGTCCTCCCTACCCACATGGTGGAATTTGCAGCCCCCGAGGAGGAGGACCTTGCGGAAGCGACTGGCCGCGCAATCGCGAAGCTTCGAGCTGGCAGGGTGAGGACCGAGCTGTTCCACAACCAAGTCAAGCAGATGTACTCTTGGACGGACGTAGCGCAGCGCACGGAGAGGGTGTACGACGGCATTAACGGCGTTATCAGTCACTCTGAGTTCTACCAAGCTGGAGGCTCTGTCGGTGTCTGGAGTACGACCCAAGGACGCGCTGGCATGCACAGCTTTGCACTCATAGAGAGGCTCAAGAGATACTATGGATGCGGCGTCTGGGCTGGCAAGCTCTTCTGTCTCTGCGTCGTCATTGACTATCTCCTCTACGTCGTGCTGGAAATCTTCGCTCCTAGATCGAGGATCGATATCTGCAAAGACTGGCCAAAGAAGGTGCTTCAACATCTGAAAGAGAATGGCAAAGCAAACGGGGTGACAGCATCTTTAGCTATCGAAGACTTTACAAAGAAGAGGAGTATTCACAAGCGTAGAGGCAGGAGGCAAGAGCTGGACGATAGCTGACTTCATGGCATCGGTTAAGGTCACAGCGCAAGTCTCAACAACGAAAGGGATGTATGTTGAAAGGCTTTTGATTGGTATAATATTACGATGACTGTAGCCTACATAGAGGCATAGCCTTCGCGAAGAAGCTCAACTATCTAATCAGCCACCGGGCTGATACGTTGAAAGACGCCAGCCCTCAACTCCCAGAACGCCTGCAAATGCTCTGTACAAGAATGCAACGCCATCGACTCGACACCATCGCAGCGAAGCTCTACGCGTAGAACCAGTACTGTGCGCTGTACTCGACTGTGAACGCACTTGCAAGGCCTTCGCATGTCTTTGGTGCGACACCTCCAGCAGTGTGTACTCGGTAGACCTCCTTGTAGTCACCATCAACGGCGTTGAGCTTCAGCCATGGAACGCTACCCAGCCCATTGCTCCCTGGGGCAGCGTCGGTAGGCGCGGAGCTCTTGACAACGTCGGGCATGGCGTGTACCGTGCCAAAGTTGTTGTTCGCAGTCACAAGGTTGAAGAACGGGACCAACTTCTCTGTGAACTCGTGGTGGCCTGACAAACGCTGGAGTGCCTCAGGGCTTGTAGGGACGGCGTAGTTGAGAGCAAGTTTGGTGACGTCAGCCATTACGGCGTTATTCAGGCGTGCAGAGTCGCATGTTGCGTTGAAGAGGGAAGCGATGGCGCCATTGGCCTTTGGTGCTGCGTCTGCGGTTGAAGACGCGCAGGTGTAGTTTTGTGTGCCGCGGCCGATGGCGACGTGGCGTAATGTGTTGCCTTGGCTGGGTGCTGGGAGAGGTGTGGGTGCTGTTGGTTGTTAGTATTGAGGAGGTTGGGTCAAGAGCAGGAACAGACATACCGGCAGGTAGAACAAGATTGGAAAGATCGCAAAGCCCGTTCGTCTTGACCAACTGGTCGATGACCGCCTTGGGCAAGTCTTGCCTCGGGACTAAGTTGGCTATTGACCCAGCAACCTGTGTCGGAGCAGCGAAGAGTGTCGCAGGTGCAAGGGCCAAGACGAGCGAGATGGTGTTTGTGAAGATCATTGTCGGAGATGGTATGGTTGGTGAGATGGAGTATGTTGTGCGATGCTCGGTAGATGGATTGCTGAGCAGTCGAACGTATTATATCCAGTTGTCTCAAGGTGTAAGATCCTTTTCAAAATATTCCTGGAAATTGGTCCTTCGAGAATAGATCCGGCTCGGATGCGATCCGATATGCACGTCGAAAGTGTCGTGAGAGTAAGAAACGTAGTAATCCCAGTCAAGCAACCCAGAAACAGAACAGATCCAAGAAAACCCAGAAAAAGACCTGAAAAGCACTGAGGAGAATCGTTGGTTTCAGAGTGCGAGCAATGGCGGCGTGAACATTTCAATGACAATCGAGGCACCCGTCTATATACACCAGCCACGACATCTCGTTGTCCAGCGGAGCAACACAGGCGCCTACACGTCCTACCGCCCAGATCCACTCAAGCCGACAGACAGGGATACGCAGGTCCACGCAAGTCGACAAAAAAGGCCCCAAATATAGCTTGCTGGGGTGTGATTGGCTCTCAAGCAGCCAAACGTGGACTGTGCGCAACTGGTTCGCTAATCTACCGAGCCGCCGGCTGGATTGGGTTTGGTGCGCGGATGGGGATATGCAGAGGCGGAGTTATTTTGGTGTAGAGGGAGAGACCATCAAGGTCGCTAGCGAGGCTGGAAGAAACTGTTCGATTCTTACGGTTGTGGGAAGCTGTCAGGAGGAGGCGTTGCTTGATGCTCATGTACACGCCACAATGATACTTCTGACAAGCACAAACTTAGCTGTCATCTGTTTCATCCTTCAACCTCACCATAGAGAACGTTTACAAAGACCGCGTACACCTCCACTCCAGAAAGAGTCCAGAATAGAAACCTGCTCTACCCCACCGCGAACATGAACGCGCAACTAAGGCCAGCAACCGCCTGCCTTCTTCCAAGCTTCCACCAGACCACACACACGACGCCATCGCATTCCCCGCCATCCCGCAGAGCCGCCCGTCCTACCTGCCAACCACCTTTTGCAACCAAGAACTTATGCCATGTATCCTGCCAGCTATGCCCAACCGGGCAGGTTGCAGCACGATTTAATCATCTTAATATAGCCATCCTCGGTCCAGAATTGCCAGCTAATTTACCCATTCCAGCTCTGCGCTTGGGTGCGGCCATTCAGGCAGCGGGAGGCTGGAAGCGCCCAGGGCCGGCAAAACGGTCAGAGGCCGGTATTTGGGTTTCCGGGCTCCACAGTCGACGCGAATGATGTGCAGCGTTGAACAAGGGTGCTGAGGCGAAGGTCAGATCGTTGGATGAGAGGGGTTGGTTTTGAAAAGGCGCGTGGGTATGAAGGATGGATCTGCTGGCGTTCTTGGAGGGTACATAATCTAGGGCACCGCCAATTGTCTTGTTGACCAAGAGATGCAAGATCTTGATTTCTTGCTGGCTATTGCCACCGTGAATATGGCGAGGGCCAGTTACATGCGAGTACGTGTAGCACACCTTTTCTCGCTGTACGTTGTTCGCGCTGCAGGAAACTTGATCTCTAGCTTGGTAGGGGACGCAAGCAAACTATGCGAATGTGCATGCCTGGACTTGACAGGTTCGTATGCGTTCGCTCGGATCGCTCAGTGCCGCTGCAAGAACAATATCGAGGATGCTTATTTGCTGGTAGAAATGGCATGGTGAGGTTTGGTAGCGAGGTCGTGTACACGCAAGGTAGGCACTACGCTCAGGCTTGCCTTCCTTAGTGTACCTGAAAAGTTGTCGCCCACGGTTATTCCAGCTACTACGTACTACCTATGGAATCTGCCTGAGTCTGAACATGTGATCAGGTTGTCTTTGTATGTGGACTCTTGACTATGCCTCTTGTTCAGATTATACAACTTGCTCGAAGAGAATTAAATCAGGTCACGAGAAGAGCATTTGGCGCAATAGGATGGGACAGCGGCGCAATGCTCGCGTCCTCAGTGTTTTGAGGAAAGCATTCCTACCCCAGCATCGAATGGCATGAACTTGCATTGCGCAGAGGCAGTCCTGTTATGTGCATATTGCCAGTATCTTCACCTGTGGAATGGCAACAGGGTTACATAAAGCTACCACACCACGTGCCACTCCTTTTATTTCATGCAGCGACAAACTCGGAAGCCGACATTACCAAAGACTAATAGTAGATGTCCTTTGAGAGACTTGTGGCCAAAGCAGCCACCCAAAACGGATTACCTAGGCGCCCATGGCAGCGTCCTCAAATGCGGCGCTCGAAACGCCATACATCCCATCATCGTAATAATACATAGCCGCCGCACATGTCTCCAAGCCTCCCCGACCAAACAAGCCTACGATGCGTCCTCTTCCAGCCCAGTTTTCTGCCATACAACAGGATCATCCACAACGGGACCAGCAGCCGGAGCCGCCGCCATGGCCGCACCCTCAGCCATACCCGCGTCCGAGAACAGGAAATAGAACACCATGAAGTGCAACGCTATCAGGTACCCGGCAAACATGTTCCGACTCGTTCGTGTTTGCAGGACGAATTTAGTCACGCGTAATATCATGCGCTCGAAAAGGTGCATTCTCTTCATCGCACGTGCGGATTCGCGGCCTCGGAACGCGGCGAAGGGACTGAGGTTCGATTCGTAGGATGCTTTGTATCGATCAGATGCATCTGCGCTGATATTCACTGTCGACGGATTCGGATTCGCGGCATAGCTTGAGGCGCTGGACGCTGGGCCTCTAGCATGTGCATTGTACGACGAGACGTATCTCGTCTTTTCGTATAGGTCCAGGTTATCTTTTTGTAGCGCTCCTATTTCAGAGCGGAGGGATGAGACTGTCTGGTAAGACTTTTGTAACTCGGCTTCGAGCTCCGAGTTGCGCTTTTTGAAGCGGTCGCGTTGCGCGGTCACCATGGGTAAGATGCCTGAACTGCCGCCCATGGCTTCGCCGGCACGCAGGGTGGCGAGTGGGCTTTGCGAGCTGTTGTCGAAGCCTGATATAATGGAGGATGTGGGTGATGAGCGACCTCGGCGGGCGGACGATTGCGGATATCTGGACACATACGTCCCTGCCACAGACATGCCTGAGGGATCGAAGGCATTCGAGGCTTCTTGTTGGACCTTCTCGAGGTCGGCTTCAAGGGTCTCGCTGAGGGCGCGAGACTTCTCGAGCTCCATGCTCGCGCTTGAAAGTTCTTCCTGGAGAGCTTCGAGTCTACTTTGCAGATCTTGGTGTGACACTCGCAGCACAGTCAGCTCATTGCTGAGCTTCTTATTCCGTGCGAGCAGAAGCTGTTCCAATGTTTCTTTGCCTTTCCCTGGAGCGCCGTTCTGGGAGAGCGCGATCTCAGTAGCCTCGTCATCATCGTCGCCCGTCGCGAATTCGATTGACTACGTCTTGTTAGTCGTGGCCTCTTACGGGAGAGGAGTAGCCTGCCTTCAGCACTTCGAGCTCCTGCTTCACATTCTCATAATCGCCCCATTTCTGCACCTTCTCACGCAGCGCATCCTTCTCACTCTTGAGCGATTTGATCTCGCGCTCCAGACTTCGAGTCTCCGTTTCGAGGCGTGTTCGGTTGGAGTCCTTTTCGTACCGGGCGCTTTCAAGCTTTCGTAAGAGCGACGAGTTTTCGGATTGCAATCGCATAAAGGCTGGGTCGTCTTCTACTGCGACATGTTGAGCTTGAGCAGAGGCGGTCTGTGCCAGCTCGAGACGCAATTGTTCGTTTCGTGCTTCAATCTCGGCCAGACGATGGCTTGTCCTCTCCAACTCTGAGCTGACAATCTCAAGCTCCGCGGCCGTCGCACTCGATCTGCTCTCTCCGTCGGCATCCTCGCCCTTGTCAAGTCTCTGCGAGACCTCGTAGCTGGCCTTGAGCTCTTTCAGGAGTCGATCTTGGTTCTCGACCTTCTCCTCCAAACTCTTCTCCTTTGACTCCCAATTGTCCTGCTTCTCACGTAGAACAGCTGACCAAGACTGCTCCACCTCCTTGATCTTGCTGTCCCTCGTCTCTTCGAGCGCTTTGCGAGCCGTCCGCTCCTCTTCCAGCTTCTTTTCCGAGTCATCAACCTGTGTCGTCAGACTCGCTACCGTCTTCTGTAGTCGTTCATTCTCAGCGGTGAGTTTCGGCACGATCTCTTCGGCAGTAACAAGGGAGTCGACAGAGGCTTCGAGGAGTGGGTATGGATCGGGTGCTTCAGACAGTGGTGTGTAAGCTTGGAAGAAAGCAGCTTGGACGCTTTTGGACTGGTTCGATATGAGGTCGATGAAGTTCTGGTATGCTGTGAAGTCGGTCAGCCGATGCGCCCAGCACGAATATGGTGTATGCACATTTCAAGAGCGCCTTAATGTCATTGAGCTTGCTGGCATCATCTAGCTTCCTAAAGTCCTTCGTCTTTTGGGCCAGATCCTTTCTCTGTGTCAGGGTATCTCGCTGGTATGCGACAATATCTGACGCGACTGTGTCAAGTTGAGGAACAAGTGTGGTGAGGTCAATGTCTGTTGCGTGTCAGCTAGTATCCATACACATCTACAAAGCCAACATACTCCTCCATGCTCCAATAGCTTTCTGAAATTTGTTTTCTTCGCCCGCCTCGCCTTGGGCCTCCAGAACTTGCTTCGTGTCTTGTTGCGGCGCGTCCAGCGAGCTCCTCTCCTCCGTGTCTACTCCGCCCTCCATCCCTGCCTATCCACGAGGTGGTATTGTACTGTCGCAGATGGTGTACTTTAGCCCGAAGACGGCGCGTCAAGAACCGGACCTGCACATATAAACCGCCGAGGTTGGCTCATAGGCGCGTCAAGTGTCGTCAATCATAGGTGTTGGTTTGCGGACAGCTTTCACCAGAGGCTCGGGAGTGCTGCGGCGCACGGGCGTGGGGGCGTCATTATGCTCCGTGGTTCAGGCACCACAAGCTCGCAGCTCCACCACTTCCTCACAGCCATGCACGCCTCCGAGAGTTTGCGCCGGTAGCCAGTCATGGCCCATATCTTGCTTCTGAAACATGGCAGAAGCAGCTTCCCAGGCGCAATCAACCTCCCGCCCGCCGCCGCAAGACGGGCCCTATATCCTCCGCAAGCTCGCATCAGACCTGCCATTGTCCGCAGACGGGGATGCTGCCGACGCGCGCATTACCTGTGTAGAAGTATGGAGTATGTACTTTCAGCTCAGAGCGCCGATCATGGTGGTTATGGCGCGTACGGCTAACAGAGCTCAGACGGCAATCTCTATGTCGGCACCTCTGCCGCTGAGATCCTCCACTTCGTCCTCCTCCCACCAGAGCCCGACGATGCCTCTGCAGAGCCGACCGCCATAATCGCTTCGAGGCTAGAGCCCCCGCACAATGACCCCAACGGCCCAGGCGTCCAGCAGATTCTACTGCTTCCCAAGGTCAACAAGGCCTGTATCTTATGCAACAATACCTTCTCCATATACTCACTGCCCGAGCTGAGTCCCGAGTCGAGCTTCAAGCCAATATCATGTTTGTGGGTTGGCGGCGTGGATCTCAACGAAGATGAGGACGACCACAGTGGAGACGGCGTGGCGGTTGTGATCGGCCTTAAGAAGCGATTGCGACTGGTACAAATTTCGGAGAACTTTCCACCAAAGGCGATCAAAGCTATCGAGTATGGAGGGTGTCTTGTCTCAGTCCGACGAGACAACTACTCGTGCGCTGCAGACGCGCATTCGTACGCCCTGCTGGATGTCATGCATCAGCAGAAGATAGGACTGTTTCCAATATCCTCCCTCGATCCAGACGCAGGCGATGTAGGCGGAGCTGCCGAGAGCGTTGCAAGCGTGCCCCATGCGCCTTCAAGGAGCGTCTCAAACGCAAGCCCACAACCTCGAACGCAGGACGAACAACGGGGCCATGCTAGGAGCACAAGTCTGAATATGCTGGGACTGGGTGGTCCTCCAGCTCGCACAGAAAGCCCGCGACCTCCAGCGCAGAGGTATGGTTTCGACGTGCCTGAGTCGCTCTCAAGGAGCATGTCTCCACCACCAGCGCGTTCGCCAGCTCGTGCACCTGGTGTGGCAACCCCAGACAGGTCTTCAAGTCTGCCTCGAGGCGGTGCGGTATCGCCTGATAAGCCTTTGCCCCCACCGCCAGAGGAAAACATACCCGAGGTGCATATTGAGGAGCCACCACAGCCGCCGCCTTTCATACCTCTCAACCCGCACATCGCCTCGCCAAGCCCAAATGAGTTTCTGCTCACTGTAGGGACGACTCCTTCCGAACCTGGTGTCGGCATGTTCGTTAATCTCGACGGTGATATGTGCAGAGGCAGCATCCAGTTCAGCAGCTATCCTGATGCCATAGTCGTCGATGGCTCTGGCATAGACATGACTGCGTCGACAGGTCCAGATATGGACGCTGAGGAAGGCTATGTCCTAGCTGCGGTGCATCGCGAGGAAGATGGTGAAATCATCTACGGTGTGGAGATCCAGCGATGGGATATCGATCCTGGTGAAGCCGAAGGTGATAAAGAATGGCTCCATCTTACAGCTCTCGGTACGGTCGCGCAAGACAGCGGAACACACATCTCGATTCCCTTGGGGATGCGCACGGTTGCGCAGCCATACGATCTTGTCTTGTCGGAGATCGGTGCAAAGCTATCGGTAAAGCGATTGCAAGTCGGGCCAGCTTCGAGTGCCGAGGCGGAAGCCCAAAAGCCAACGGCAGCACAAATCAAGGCAGACCGTGAGTTCACCGAGCGGCTATCAAGAACGCAGACACAGAACGTGCTATGGGCTGGGGACCAGATATGGTGGACGGTACGCAATCCGCTCGTTTCACGACTAGACGCCAAGATTGAAGAGGCACAATTCACACCTACAGGAGACGGGATGCGGATACAACCAAATCGGCGACAACTCGAGAGTGTCCTCGGAAATATTCGTGGTCAAGAGCCTCGCAACGAGTCAGAATACTTGAGCCTCATCTACATTCGGCAGAAAGCGTCCGTCATGCTTTTCATGGACGTAATTCTTCGAACCAGGACTAACATCATCATCTTCGAGAACGAGAAACGCATCACAGAGCAGGCACTGATCGAAGGAGAGATGGATCCACGCGTGGTCTTGAGTCTCCTACCAATACTCAATAAAGAAGTCGTTCAAGGTCCTGAAGGGATACAAATATCCGGTGGCATCACAGCACTTGTCGAGCAATTCTTGCAACAGAATGATCTCTCGACCATGCCAACTGACGTCAACGGTCCATTCGGCGATAACTTGCTTCACTTGGTAAAGCGGTATCTACAATTCTGGAAGCGACAGAAAGGCATGGCAAGTGTCACGAATGATCCTTATGTTTTCCGGAGTATCGATGCCGCCCTACTCCACATTCTTCTACTGCTAGATCAGGGCACCCCGAGAGGCACCTCGAGTCCAGGCACACATCGAGCAGAGCTGTATGACATGGTTGACAAGGAAATCGAGTGCTTTGATCGAGCGGTCGAGCTTCTCGAGCAGTTCAAACGACTATTCCTCTTGAGTCGCCTATACCAGAGCAACTGCGAGGCGTCAGTGAAAGCATCTAAAGTACTTGCGACCTGGAAGCGCATCTTGGAGGGCGAGGAAGATCGAGGCGGGGAGTTCGCCGAGGGCGAATTTCGTCTACGCAATTACATCTCTCGCATACGAGACCATGCCCTGGTTGAAGATTATGGCGCGTGGCTCGCGAATCGCAATCCGAGACTGGGCGTGGAGATCTTTGCAGACGAGCAAAGCCGAGTCAAGTTCGATCCCGCACGAGCTGTCGCAGTCTTGCGAGAGAAGGCTCCTGGTGCAGTCAAAGTGTACCTCGAACATCTTGTATTTGACAAGAAGCATACACAGTACATCAACGAGCTCATAGCGTTCTACCTTGATACCGTCATCACGGAGCTAGAAAACAACCCTTCGTCACGGGAAACGCTCGCACAAACCTACGAGACATATCGAATCCTTGTTCCCCCCAAGCCAACATACTACAGCTTCATTTCCGACAATGCCCTCCCTGCCGAATGGTGGCAAGCTCGGCTGCGCCTTTTACAGCTCCTTAGCTCTAATCAGCCGGCGACTGCCTCGTACGATGTCGCCACGATATTGTCGCGTCTGCAGCCGTACGAAAATGAACTGGTCTCTGAAATGATCATCTTGAACGGCCGACAGCAGCAGCACCAAGAAGCTCTGCGTCTTCTTGTGCATGGTCTTGGTGACTTCAACACAGCTATCTCATACTGCCTATACGGCTACAGCTCCATCTTCCGCCCTATGAGCGCTGGCTCCTTGCCCATTCCACAGTCCGAGCTTCCCAGTCAAACAGAGCAATCGCGTCTTTTCAACTTCCTGCTGCAAGACTTCTTACAAATCGAAGATCTCTCACAGCGTATTGAGCGTACCGGAGAGCTGCTGGAGCGTTTCGCAGGATGGTTTGATGTTGGCGAAGTACTTGCAGTCCTGCCGGACGACTGGAGTGTTGATATCTTCTCGGCCTATTTGATTAATAGTCTACGAAGGCTGGTGAGGGAGAAAGCGGAGAGCGATATTGTACGAGCACTAAGTGATGCTCAGAACAGTCAGATGAGTTACGAGCTGGTAGAGAAGAGGGAAGGCTTGGGTGCGACATTTGAACGAGCAACATGAGGGACTGTAGATACCCTGTTGTCGAAGTTGTAGCATATCCTCAATATCACAAATCATGCCAATCTCCATCTTATGTTTTCTTCTGATGTGTGACACATGAAATTGGTTTGGTTGTCTAAGCGTTCGGTCTAGGCTTGGCATTGCAGGTGTTTCTTTCCGGTCCCGACCTGGCAATCAGCATCAACCTTCACACAGCACGCAAACAAAACGAGACAGCCGATCGCCGCACGTTGACACGCTTGTAGAACACAATCAAGTCAGTGCACACGCTTCGTCAATTACGATGCAGCGTCGCATGGTCAGCTACACAGCATTTACTAGTCTGACGAGCAGGCGCTAACGAGCTGCAGCTCACCAAGGAGGAGGAGGCCTCAGCGGCAAGTGAGGACATGGAAGTGCGCCGCGAGGATCAAGAGAAGATCAACCGATTCAGTTCGTTACACCAAAAAGAAATTGCGCTCGAAGAAGAGTTAAGGGCAAAGATTGTAGGCGTGCGCGCCCAGCCTTTGCAGACATTGCGTACTAACCTTGTGCGCAGAAAGAGAAAGAAGATCTCGAGGAGATTTCCACAGAGCTGGAACTCGTAGATGAGGAAGAAAGGGTCCCGTATGTGTTTTCGCAGCTGATATGCTGTTCTTCCGTTGTGATACGATTGCTCATTCGTCACAGATACAAGGTTGGCGACTGCTTTGTCTCTCTACCACAACCGCAGGTCCTCGAATTACTTGAGTCATCGACAGAGACCATTGACGGCGATGTAGAAAAGCTGCAATCAAAGCTTGAAGTAGTCCAAGAAGAGATGGGAGAGTTGAAGAAGGCGCTCTACGGTCGCTTTGGCCGCAGCATCAACCTAGAGACTTAAGCAGACGCGACACGACAGCAATAAGTAGGTGTTTCGATGCTTGCGACCAGATATCCAACATTTGTTCACTTCAATAACAACCCACAATGGCATTTGCTTCCTGCATCAGGAGATATTCCCTACCTCACTTCAAGGTCGATGTTCGCCTCGCTTGCTCAACCATTCGGAGTTTAATGACTATCGTGTCGGCATTCTCTCCGAACTCTCACTTACACCGATTGTGCTTGCAAACATCGGGATACTGTAGCGCCACGCGCCAAATTATGGACGGTGCCGCGCCTATATATCTCTTCTTCCGTGGGCCGAATAGCATACAGCCGTCATGTACATCCCCGCTTCAAGCAGTTCAGTGTCTGCATCTTCGCGCTTTTCTCAAATCTGCGTCACCTCGGATGGCTAATCCAAAAGCGCGGGGTCAAGCCCACCTCGCCCAAACTTTGCCTCCCAATTAGTACTTTCATTTCTCTTGTCATTGTTTCTTCCTCGTCTCATTGCGACTGAGTCGCTTTCCTCAATAACCGAGTGCGTCATTGGCGCGCTATGGAGTCCAACACGGATTTAGAGAGGACTTATTCCCGGGAGCAGCAAAGGTTTGGCGAAGGACTTGAGAGTGTCGCAACACCGGTTGCGCTTGTTAGAAGCATCACATCAAGGAGTCAGAAGAGCGCAAAGAGTCGCAGAAGCTCGAGAAGTCGAAGTCGACGTGCGTAGATTGTCGCTTTCGAATGTGCGAGGCTACTGACCAATAATTGCAGCAGGCGAAGAAAGTTCGCGTGCTGCGTACCTGAAAAGTCTCGAAAAGGAAATCGACAATCCTTCCGATGTGGAGAAGGAAGACCGTATCGAGGACATTGATTCACGATCGCTTTCAACGTCGACCACGCCTTCAAGAAGAGGATCACATTCGACAAATTCGAGTGCGCCGGACGGTCAATCACCAGAACAAAAGGTCATACGCTTTGGAGATGGCGACCCGGAAAATCCAAACAATTGTAAGTATGCATATGTTGCTACTTAAATCTGTACACTAACAGTATTCGAAGGGTCTTTTGTAAGCTGTCGCACAATCAGCATATCCTTGAACATGCTGACTCTCCCCAGCGCAAGAAAAGCTATGCATTCCTTGTCGCAACAATGGCTGGCAAGTACTCCTGAATATCCTCCAACGGCAGAACTGACAGAAGTCTAGTCATGAACAGCACCATGTCCTCCTCGTTAGTGCTGACCTGACCTGTCTGCAACCCGATTCTCGGTGCTAAGATTTTCCAGCCTCGCATCTGGCGCCACAGAACCAATCTCCCTCCACTTCGACGTAACATCCGAATATCTCCTCGTCCTCCCAACGTCCATGTTCCTCGTCGGCTACGTGTTCGGCCCCATGGCCTGGGGTCCGCTCTCCGAGCAGTTCGGTCGCAAAGGAACGATGATCTACTCATTCGTGATTCTTACCGTCTTCTCCATTGCATGTGCTTTGGCTCCAAACTTCGCGGCTTTGGTTGTTTTCAGGTTCTTGGTTGGCATCGGAGGCAGTTGTGCGAATAGTGTCGTTGGAGGAATTTGTGCGGACATATTTCATGGTAAGATCTCCGCCACAGACTAGAAATTGTGACATGCTAACCAAACTCCCGACGTGTAGATCCAAAATCTCGTGGCAGGAGCATGGCGATCTTCATGGTGAGGACCCACTCCGATCCATCATTTCTCCTCCTGAGCCCTTCTAACCCCATCACAGGCTGCAACAACGATGGGCCCCATCCTGGGCCCACCTGTATCGGGCTTCTCATCCGTCATCAATTGGAACTGGCCCTTCTGGATTGGAGCCATCTTCGCTGGTGTGACATGGCCTCTCTTCCTCTTCTTTCCCGAAACATACGGTCCGACCATCCTCCAGCGTCGCGCGCAACGACTTCGCAAAGAGACTGGCGACGAGAGTATTGTTGCACAGCTGGAGCTCGAGAAGACGGACCTGAACCACATCGTCACAGTGGTCTTGAGTAGGCCGCTAAGGATGCTTGCGTTTGAGCCGTTGGTGTTGTTCACATGTTTGTATCTGAGTTATGCTTGTATGTTGTCTCTCCCTGCCCAATTAATCCCCACCCCTAGGCTCTCTTTGTTGACTTACCCATATACTGATATACAAACAGATTCTATATTCTACATCTTCCTCCAATCCTACCCCATTATCTTCTCCGGCATCTACGATTTCAATCGAGGCGAAACAGGCCTGACCTTCCTTCCCATCGGGGTCGGCGCCCTCATTTCCGCCGGCATGTATCTCTCCTGGGACTCGATTCTCGCACGCGCACAACGTCTCCAGCGCCCCTGGGCAAACAACGAAGAATACCGCCGCCTCCCACTAGCCTGTGTTGCGGGCCCGTTCTTCGTGATTTCAGGTTTCTGGCTCGGCTGGACTGCAAGGGAAGATATTCACTGGATCGTACCCACACTAGCGGGGATATTGTTTGGAATGGGGTATTTGTGCCTTTTCATGGCACTGCTCAACTACCTCGTCGACGCGTACGAGATTTTCGCGGCGAGCGCAATGGCAGCTGCTAGTCTGTCACGGAGTAGTTTCGCAGCGATGTTGCCATTTGCTGCGCGCTCCATGTATAGGAACTTGGGCGTTGCGTGGGCGACGAGCCTGTTGGGCTTCTTGAGTCTGGCATTGTGTGTGGTTCCGTTTGTATTTTTGAGGTTTGGAGGGAAGATGAGGGAACGGAGTAGGTTTTGTCAGTATTTGAGGCAGAAGAAGGTGGAGGAGGAGGCGAGGCGGGAAGCTGAGAGACAGGAGAAAAGAGGCAAAGGGGAGGTTGTGAAAAAGGAGAAAGAGTACGTAGGAGTTTGAGACGTTGCGAATATCCGCATTTGCACCTACGTGGAGACACGGAAATGCGGCTGCACAACCTTCTCCCCATCCCGATACCGATCCAGCACCTCGTTCACCTTCTGCACATCCAATCCCTCCACACTAACATACTCCGTCGGCCTAATCTTCCTTTGCACCAACCAGTCCCCAACAACGCGCCAGAACGGCACCGTAACATCTGGATGATTATGCGACACGCCCATGACATTCTTCAACTCATATCCTTCCTTCTTAGCCAGAATCTTGTCCCCAGCCACACTCCCCCTCGACCACACCAATCTTGCCAACTTCCCTTTCTTCGAGTTCGACAATGCGTTCACGGCTAAATGCTGTTCAGAAGGCGGACTCACCGCGTCAAAAGCATACACCAACTCGTCGCCAACGATGTCTCGAATGCGCGCGAGGACAGTGTCGTGTCCGCCGTGACGATCGACGATATGTGTAGCGCCATAGGATTTTAGTTCAGATTCCAGCCCGCCGATGACGACGATTGTGCTGAAGCCAGAGAGGGAGGCGAGTTGAGTAGCGAAGCGCCCGCAGTTACTTCCGCCGCCGATGATCAGGATGGCGGAAAAAGCGATATCACCAACATTACCCTGTTTGTTCCATGGGGCTGGGATGGCGAGATGAGATGGGTCGAAGAAGGCTACGACATCTGCGCGAAGTCAGTTAGGACATACTGTCATTCACAATTTGTGTGTGGATGGAAGAAGTCGAAGTCCAAGGATATCTAGTATGAGGAATCTTCCGCTCAAGCTCCAATGCAAGTCGGTGCAGAAGGAGGACATGTTTGGGTCATGAAGATGGATTGTTTCCGGCCGAATGATGTCAACATGAATCGACACAACAATACGACTTACCAGCAATGATATTCGTGGGCAACGTCGCAGCCTCATCTTCACTCACGCCCTTCGGCACTCTCGCAGCGTAATCTTCATCCAGCACCGCATACTCCTGCAACGCCTTGCTCTCCATCTTCATGTGCGCCTGACCAAACACGCGGTCACCAACCTTAAACCTACTCGCTCCTTCCCCGAGCGCGGTGACGACGCCAACGACGTCGTTGCCCAGAATAGCGGGGAGGTCATCTTTGATGAATACACCTATGTCACGGGCTTTTTGGTCGTGTGGGTTGAGACCGCCGACGGTGATGCGGAGTTGGATTTGCTTTGGGCCTGGGACAGGGATAGGCCAGTTTGGGACGGATGTTACGGGTTGACCAATGGCAGTGACGACGAGGACTTTTTGTGTCGTAGACATTTTTGTAGTGAGAGTAAGTATGAGGAGAAGTGGGAAGACGAGAACTGCAGCATTTATGCTGGTTATGCGACCAATTGTGAGTGTTTTTTTCTAAGTGAGGTTTGGTGGAGATAGGTTGGGTTGTTTGTAACGTACTTCACAAGCGAGTCGGTCATACAAGCGAGTCGGTCACTCTGCCAAGCCCCCACCAAAATCTACTGTTACTCACAGTAGAAACGCGATGTCTCAACAACCTAATAAGCTACCAGCTTCAAAAGAGGCTCAACTGCAGATTGCGCTTAGAGCTCTTGAACGAGACGCGACACTCTCGCAAC
>ML978164.1:6444-23063 GCA_010015745.1 Setomelanomma holmii
TGAGCAGGCGCTTTGGAGTTCTCATAATAGCGTCTCACGATACGTTGTACGGCTGTACGACTACCTTAAGCCGCTAGTTGTCAAGGAGCTGTTACAATCACTTAGCAAGATCTACCTAAGTTTCGACGGCTGGACGACAAAAGGCGGCAAGAAGGGCTTTCTTAGCATCGTCACCTATTACGTCACAGCCTCCGGCAAACTTTGTGACTTGCCTATTGCGCTGCCTCAGCTCACAGGCGCCCACTCTGGTGAGAGGATAGCTGAGGTAGTGCTAATAATCCTGCAGAACTTTGGCATAAGTACAAGCAATATTGGCTACTTTGTCCTTAACAATGCGAGCAATAACAACACGGCTATCGAAGCTATCTCACGATCGCCGGCATAGTGTTTCAACGCTGTACACCGCCGCCTCCGCTGCGGTCCTCACACGCTTAACCTTATTAGCTAGGTGCTCCTTTAGGGCAAGAAAGCAGAGGCGTACAACAACAATCACGTGTCATCTAATATTGCAGAGGAGACGCAGCTTATAAAGGACTGGCAACGCGATGGCCCTTTGGGTGTACTTCTTGACGTCATCACCTTCATTAACACACCTTAACAGTACGCGCTTTTCGAGCAGTTTCAGCGCCTTGCTCAAGCTGACTTGCCTGCAGCAGAACAGACAATATTGGAGCCTGTCAAGCCAGTTGTGACACGCTGGAACTCGTGTTACTCTTGTTTTGAGCGTGCTGTCAAACTGCAGGTAGCAGTAACTGCTTACGCAAACAGCCAAATTGACCGCATCAGAAATAAAGACGCCTACGCCAGAAGCCGCAACAACCAGCTACCTGACGCGCCGGGATGGATGAGATCAGATGGCCTTCGAGCTGCTGATTGGCAGGTTGTTACTGAGTACATGGATGTTCTTAGGCCGCTGAAGGAGTGTACAAAACGCCTTGAAAGACGCGGGCAAGCACCTGGCCGATATGGCTCAATTGCTGACATTATTCCTATATTCAAACACTTACTTAGAGTACTAGAATCGCGACTCCAAAGCTACGACGACGTCCAGCATCACCTTCACGATGAAGCGCCCAAAGACCACCTCCCTATTAACCTCCGAGCCGCCATTATTAAGGCGCGCAAGTATTACAACAAGCTTGACGCTACGCCAGCTTACTACGCTGCTACAATCCTCTATCTACGACTTAAGAACTACTGCGATACTATATGGGAGCCTGCCTGGCTGGAGTTGAATAATCGCAATTTTCAGGCCTTGTAGGCAACGTACAAAGGCTTAGCGAGGCCTCGCACACACACACGAATATTAGGCGGCAATGTTGACGACGCGATCGATCGTATTGTTGATCCAGGCAACGGCAACAAGGAGGACGAGTTCGAACAGTGGAAGCGCTGCGAGCCTCTGGCTGCAAAGGGTAGCGAGCACGCAAGAAACCCTATAAAGTACTGGGTAGAGTTGCGCAATCGCTACCCTAACCTTAGTAAACTCGCAATCGACGTACTCTCTATCCTAGCTTCAAGCTGTGAGTGTGAACGCTGTTTCAGTGAGCTTGGCGACTTGCTAGAGCCTCGCCGACGAGGTATCTCACCTGAGCTTTTGGCAACAATACAATGTACGAGAAGGTGGAGAAAAGCTGGCTTTGGTAGCGACGATGGGGCAGACGATAAGGCTCTTACCGACGAGCAGCTGGTTGCTAAATATGGGTTAGATACATGGGCAGCTAGCTGAAAAAAACGACTCTAAGTTTCCTATACAACTTTCCTAATTAGGAATCAAGCTACATCAATCCATCAAGCCAGCCGACGCCTCTGTAGCCGATCAAGCCATCAAGCCAGCCGACGGGCCCATAAAACACCAAGCCAGCCAAGCCGAGGGCTCCGAGCTGGCTGGCTTGATTGTTGACAAGTCTGATGATACCACGTTGTTACCGCTCCATTGCCCAAAGAAAGCCATGCAGATGACCATGGCCAATCGATATCTAGCACCCTTGGTGTTGGCGAGCTCGCGGAAGTCCCACCACGGATTGTCGTTGCGGGTTATTGCGAAGTCTTCTGTGATCTCTTGCAAATGGAGCTGGACAACGGGCGAGTTGGGATCACCCTCGCCGTGGTACTTGGCCCATGATTGCAATAGCCTCTTCTCGGCGGTCCTTTGCAAGAAGCCAACGGGGGGTCTGAGAGAATGTCAGCAAACTTATCATGACTGTGGAAACGGACTGCATACCTCGGGGAAGAACATGATCGAGAATATGACAACGGACGGAAGAATACATTGCACGACAGTGGGGAGACGCCATGCCCACGAAGACTCGGCCATGTGCAGGTTCGTTCCGTAAGTAGTCCATCCGGCTAAGATATTACCAAGCCACCAGAAGTTGTTGTACATGCCAGCCATGGTGCCTCGGTATGCTGGATGCGCAAGCTCGACAGTATAAGCTGGGCCAGCAGCAGATGCGATGGATGCGCCAAAGCCGAGTAGGAAGCGACCGCCAATGAACTGACCCATTCCATTGGCTGAGGCCTGAACAGCGGTTCCGACCAGTACGAGGAAGCAGCCGACGAAAATGCAGACGCGACGACCATAACCATCAGCGAGAAAGCCACAAAACGGGAATGCAGCAATCTGGCCCAGATTGAGGATGATGAAGATGATACCGGTAGACGAGCCCTCACCAGTCAAGCCGAAGGTGCTCTGGTAGGCTTTCATGGCATTGATTGCACCCATCAAAGAGGAGTCGAAACCGTTGAGCGTTGAGACGAGGTATCCGACACCCATGATGCCGTAGAGCTGGATCATGCTACGAGACCACAGCTTGGGCTTTTGAGCTTCCAGAGCGGCGGCTACAGATGGTCAGTAAAATGATCGAGCTTTTCCTTTCAAGCCTCTTCTTGGTTTGGAAGAATTCTCATGTCTTACCAAGAGCCACAGAAGCAACATCGGCTTCTTTGACAGCGCTAGACTTTTGCAAGTCATCTTCATTGGTGTTGTAACGCTCAGTCACTGAGCCTACATTCTCGTGCTTCTCCGACATGGCGATGTTGCCCACAAGGCGAGTGATTGACAAGAATGTGTGGGGTATATGCGACTAAAGAACCGACTCCACGGGGATGCTCAACGACGATCTCAGATACATCCGGGGTAGTGGTTCAATTTATACAGCTAGGGATACTTGCAAGCTTCTCCGCAAACTCGACAGCATGACGACCACGCGGTCCTGCGCCGAGGCATATTGCCATGCTCGACCTGCCCCAATGCCCGGATTTGCTGAGAGGGATCATAAGTTCGCAGCCACCCCGCCTGCCAAATATGCTTAAGCATGGCAACAAGCACGTCGTCTCGAGGTTCGAGCAACTGTGCCGGCTTATGAGGAGCTTAATTGCGCCTCAATGAGGCCAAGCTGCGGGCGCAATTCCCAAAAGAGGGCGGTAAGCGGAAGGAAGTCCAAGACGATGAACGCCCTTTGCAGACATTTTCGAGCCAAGTCGACCTTCCTGAGTCGATGAGCAGGCCTTTCGGTCCGTCTTTGAATCGTGTTGAAGTCTGGAGATGGTCGTGGGGAAAGGTGGTAAAGTTTCAGGTTAGCACGCAGGCCAAGGAGATCAATCCGGGTCAACTGCGGGTCTCAAGCGCGACATCGCGCCGATCTTTTCCGAGTTGGAAGCAATTGATACTTCTTGCAGTAGAAGAGCCGCGAATCCGGCGAAGACCCCGCCATTGCGCAAGCAATCATTCGATGCAAGTCCCCAACGTGCAATAACTGGCGAACGTGCAAGAAACACCGGGTTCGACGGCGTTTGCTATCGGCCATCGGCCAAGCCAGCAGTTGTTGCTGCATCATCTGAGACGCAGACTGTGGGCTTGGCTTCGTATGGGCAACCCGGACGGCTTTCCCAGATTGGCACACGTAACGTCGTGCTGGAGCATGTGCATTTTGTGGAGAAGCAAATACTTCAAGAGATGATACAGAGTTGTGATGAGGCCATCATTCCATCCCTTCACCATCCAGCATGGCTTCAGGTACTTATCACAGCGAGCTGCCCAACTGGAACAACCTCAAAGTCCTGCACAAGAATACTCTGCCGGTCCGAGCGTACTTCCATAACTACGCATCGGAACAAGATGCGCTCACCTATGATGTGACGAAGTCGAAGACGCACAATCTGTCTGGCACGTGGAAGTTCGAACATGCGTACTCTCCATTCGAAGCTACAGAGGGCTTTGAAGCAACATCGTTCGACACCTCGAAATGGAGCGATATCGCTGTGCCAGGGATGTGGCAGCTCCAAGGGTTCGGAAAAGGACCGCAGTACACCAATGTTCAATATCAAATTCCCGTCGATCCTCCAGATGTATCCTTCACTGAGAATGAGACGGGATCTTACATCAAGAAGTTCAAGATACCACGGGAGCTGAAGGCTAGCCAAATACGTCTTAGATTCGAAGGTGTCGATGCTGCCTTCCACGTTTGGGTCAACGGCAAAGAGACTGGTTACTCTCAGGGAAGCAGGAATCCGGACGAATTCGATATTACAGACCTAGTCGACTTTGAGGGTGACAACGTGCTCGCAGTAAGAGTCTACCAATTGTGCGACGGCACTTATATCGAAGACCAGGACCAATGGTGGCTCAGCGGCATGTGAGTGTTACATTCACGTGGCACGAAACCCATACTGATCACAATAGCTTCCGTGACGTGTTCTTGGTGGGCTTCCCGAGGGAGGCTCGCATGGAAAATGTCTTTGCGCAAACAATTTTGGATCCTTCATATACCGACGCAGATCTGAAAGTCAAGGTCAGTGCTAAGGGGTCTGGCAAGGTCACCGTCAAGCTCTTAAATGCGCAGAAGGAGCAGGTTGCGTCCGCAGAAGCGGATATTAAAGATGGATCCGCGCACTTCAGCATCCCCGTGAAGGACCCCTTGAAGTGGACTGCCGAGTCACCAAATCTTTACCATATGGTGGTCTCTCTTGGAGACAACCAACACATCACACAACATGTTGGCTTCCGGCAAGTCGAAATGAAGGACGGACTGATCAAAGTCAACGGCAAGCGGATTGTGTTCCGAGGTGTTAATCGACATGAGCATCATCCCAAATTCGGCCGAGCCGTGCCACTCGAGTTCCTGAAGCAAGACTTATTGACCATGAAGCAATACAACATTAACGCTATTCGCACATCTCACCAACTGAACGATCCACGACTATACGACTTGGCCGACGAAATGGGTTTCTGGATGATGGACGAAGCAGATTTGGAGTGCCACGGCTTTGAGACTATCGCTGATAAGGCTCTCTCTGACACAGAACGAGAATTGCCATTCCGACAGCGTCAGCTTCTCACAAGAGCAAAAGCTGCAGAGTGGACTACAGACAATCCAGAGTGGACTGATGCATACGTTGATCGCGCCGATCATCTGGTGAAACGAGACCAGCTGCATCCCTCCATTATTTGTTGGAGTCTGGGCAACCAGGCTTTCTTCGGTCAAAACTTCAAGGCCATGTACGACCATATCAAAGCGTACGATGACAGCAGACCAATCCACTATGAAGCAGATATCTTTGCCGAGACCATGGATATGTACTCGAGGATGTACCCACCTATTGACGAGATCATCGAATTTGCCAAAGACACGAGCAAGACCAAGCCCCTCGTACTTTGCGAATTCATCCACGCCATGGGTAACGGCCCTGGAAATATCAAGGAATACATCGACGCTTTCTACAAGTACCCAGCTCTTCAAGGCGGTTTTGCTTGGGAATGGGCCAATCACGGTCTTATCACCAAGGACGAGAAGACGGGTGAAGAGTACATGGCTTATGGAGGTGACTTCGGCGAAGAAGTGCATGACTCAACCTTTGTCATGGATGGTCTTGTCAACTCAGATCACACGCCGAACCCCGGACTGACTGAGTACAAGAAGGCAATTGAGCCAGTGCAGCTCCTTGAGTTCAGCGGCTCGAAGGTTAAATTCGTGAACCGATATGACTTCATTAACCTGGATCACCTCGTTTGCAAGTACTCCGTGGCCTCAGAAGCTGATCGCATTGAGAAGTCCGGCACGCTTGACATTCCCTCTGGCGTTGCTGCTGGACAGATGTTCGAGGTTGAACTGCCCAAGGTCGAGGGTCTCAAGGGCGAAGCTTTCCTCAATACGTCCTTCGTCTTGAAAGATCGCACACCCTATCTCGAGCAAGGCTTCGAGATCGCTACCGCCCAAATCAGCCTCACGCCCATTTCACCTCTTCAGCAACCGGCCACGACATCCGGCAAGCTCGACGTCACGGCATCCCGCAATTTTTTGAAGATCACATCAGAAAAGACCACCTGGGAGTTCAACACTCTGCATGGGCAACTCATCTCCTGGACTTGGAATACCGTCCAGCTCATTACAAAAGCGCCCGAGTTCGACATCTTCCGCGCCCCAACAGACAACGACATCCCACAGGACGGCTGGGACTGGCAAGACAAGTCTCTTCATCTCGCCAAGAACTCGACGCGCAAAGTTGAATGGAAGCAATCCACCCCGGACATCGTCGAAGTCACCCTTCACCAGCGTCTCGCTCCACCAACCCTGTCATGGGCCATCGAAACGCTCTTGACATATACGTTTCGCGCAAACGGCACACTCTCCATCCACGTCTCCGGCACACCCAAGGGCGAGAACTTGCCACGCACGCTGCCACGCATCGGCCTCGTCATGGAACTTCCTCCGGATTTTCAATCCGTATCATGGTTCGGCCGTGGCACTGGCGAGTCTTACCGCGACTCTAAGCTCTCGCAGCCCATCGGCACCCACTCCGTAAAATCCATAGACGCGCTGTGGGTCGACTACGAAGTCCCCCAAGAATCGTCCAACCGCACCGATACACGTTGGGTCTCGCTGTCATCCGGCGCCACAACACTGTTAGCGCAATTTGTGCACGCGAAAAAGGGCGAGAGGAAGGTGTTTGACTTCCAGGCTAGTCATTATAGGGCGAAGGATATTGCTGCGGCGGGGCATCCGCATGAGTTGAGGAGGATGAAGAGGGAGGATGTGGTGCTTAGGTTGGATGCGGAGCATCATGGATTGGGGAGTGGGAGTTGTGGACCGCGGACGTTGGAGGAGTATGCGTTGTTGACGAGGGCGTTTGAGTTTGAGGTTTTATTGCAGACGATTTAGGTGGAGGGAACATAAGTATACATTTCCCAGGAATGTCACAAGCCGATAACAAGTTGTTGCCTGGTTGGTGCGCGATTGGCACTTGCCCACTTCAGCCGGATTGGAACCATTTACGGCTGTCATGACCTTGCCATACGCCACTTCGAAAGTACCCTTCACATTTGCACCGGTCGACTTGTTCCCTCATGGACCAGCCTAATTATGTCTTAGGTTGATGAAGGAACGCGTGTACTTACAAGACAATAAAAAGCCACTCGTCAGTTGACATCGGCACCGCGATGGCGAAAGGGAAAGTGATTAACGCAAGAGAAAACTGCCGCTGCATGCGGCGCGGGAATTGAGACGATCGTCGACGGGTAGTTGCCGAAGTGTAGATGGTACCTGCATATATATATGTGATGTAATCAACCTCTTCGAGCATTTTAATTTGCAGCCAGCACTCAATACTCAAAAGTGCAAATGAGGTCAGTTACCTCGAGCACGCGCTGGAATGGCGCAATTGCATAGAGTAGACGAGCTTGGTCGATACCGACATCTGCGTGAATATTCTCGTTATATAATGTAAAGCAATTCTCAATGTTGGTGTAGAGTACAAGAACTGGAGAGGTGCATAATTGAGTATTGCAGATGTTCTTTTCCGACACGAGCATACTCGAAAGAGAGCTCCAATCAAAAAGACCATAGCCATGAAGTACGTTCTTGCATTTGGCGTCACCCTCTGGGGCGCGGCATCAGCGTGGCCACTCCTTCCCTGGTTGCAATTGGCACCTCCACCAGCCGGCACCCAGTTTTACCAGATCCAGGCCAAGTCGTGAGTAACGCGCTGCCTCGACGAAGACCAGTGTTGACACTCATCCCAGAGCTACAACAGCAGTCAACAACCAACGGGTGACTCTCCCCAGTTCATTAAGCAGCTACGCTCTCGCAACAGCCCAGACCTCCGCAACAAAATTCTTCGTCCAAAAGTACAACGCCACGAACACCTGGGCATTCCACAATGCCGATGACACTCGTCAGCTCGCGCTGCAAGGACCAAATGGAACACTACTGTATCTGGTGGATGCGACAAACCCGAGCTCGGACGACATTCTCACCGGGCAGTTGATGGAGTGGGCAACCTTCACTGTGGATAACAATGTGTTGGGCGTAAACGATGGCAGTACGCCGAAGAACCGGACTTTTGCGGCTGTCAAGGGCGCAGGGACTTCTTACACGCTTGCTTTGTATGATGGTGGGTGGAAGCCGAATGGGTTATGTAGACATGCGATTGCTAACACGAGCATAGGAGTCAGTAGCACCACCCAGACAATCAGTCCAGTGACGCTCAATTTGGCCAGAAGTGGAAGTACCTGGGGTTTGGCTGAAGAGAAATGGGGTGGCACATGGAGAAGCTATGATGTTGTGAGAGACAATCGGTTCGTCAGTGCAGATAGTAGGCACAAAACAGTATCGAAAGTTCAAATGAAGGTACTGCGTTACAAGAAACGATCGATTATTAGTGCAATGAACGTATATGGTGAGGTCAGGCTCTGGTGGGGTTCAGTATCGATAGCGACTTCCGCTTTGGAAATTTGAAATCTTGGCATCCCACCAACGGGCAAGCGCACTCAGCGACGACACCCACAACACCGCTCACAGCCAGCGCCATCTCGATCCCTAGGCATATCTTCACGCGTCAATCACTATGCCGGGCCCCAAGAATACGCTCCTCATCGAGGGTACCTTCGAGGAGCTTACCGACGAGTTCGCACAATACATCGACTCCCTCAAAAAATCCCAGGGCGACGAGGCATCGAACTTACAGGGCGAGACAGCGGATTTGCTGAAAGAGAACAAGAAAGATGAGGTGCTCAAGAAGCTGGTAGTGGGCGGCCAGGCTCTCAACCAGGCGCCCGAGAAGGGTATGCGCGCAATACAACAATCAGAGATATGGAGGGGCTGACAATGTCGCGACAGAGTTCATAGCAGCGTACAACCTGCTGATCCACCTCGTAAATCAGTCGCCAAACGTCAACATGTTCCTGCCCAAGATCTGCCAGAACCTGAGCGCCCCGATCTCGTCATCGCCGCAGAACGGCGGTGGCCTTGCCCTTTCGATTCTCAGCACAATCTTCAACACCACCTCTGCAAACAGCGAAACACGGTACCACGTTCTCCTCACCATCCTCCGCGTCATTCGCGCTACATCGAACTTCGAGACTCTGCGACCACAACTGAAGCAACTGGACAAGTGGTTAGAGGCATGGGAGACGGATGAGGAGGATGCTCGCAAGCTCTACCTGGCAGTCAGCGACGTTGCGGCAGACGCAGGCGAGGACCAACAAGCGTACACATACCTTCTCCGCGCCCTGCGAACTTTTCCATCAGAAGAGGCGTCATCGCAAGAAGCCCGCGACCTGTCGCTCCGTGCGCTTAAGTCTGCACTCACCCACCCCACCCACTTCGACTTCCAGGACCTCACCGACCTCGACTCGATCCAAGCCCTCCGCAACTCTGACCCCACCTACTTCCAGCTCCTCGAGATCTTCAACTCAGACTTGCTCGACGACTACAACGACTTCAAGGACGAGCACGACGGCTGGGTCGAGGAGTCAGGTCTCGACGGCGCCGCGCTGAACCGCAAAATACGACTACTCACACTCGCATCCATGGCCGCATCAGCAGGTCAGACGCGCTCGCTCCCATACGAGAAGATCGCAAAGGCACTACAAGTCCCCTCCGAAGACGTCGAGATGTGGGTCATCGACGTGATCCGCGCCGGTCTCGTCGAAGGCAAGCTCAGCCAGCTGAACCAGACATTCCTCATTCACCGCTCAACTTACCGCGTCTTTGGCGACAATCAGTGGAGAGAGGTTGCGTCGCGGTTGGACATGTGGCGGAATAGCTTGGTCGGTGTGCTGCAGGTCATTCAGCAGGAGAAGCAGCGGTTCTTGGAGGAGAAGGAGGAAGAAGCGAATAAGGCGGATCAGAAGTATGATGGCGCGAGGGGGTTCCAGAGGGGTGGGCAGAGGAAGCAGCCGAGGGCTCTTGATGATATGGAGTAGGTGGATGTCCAAGAGGGGTGGGTCTGAGGAGGACAGCAGCTTTCATGGCTTTACTTTACTGGGTTAATGAATAGCAGCCCTCGTGCTGCGAGTATAAAAAATGCGAAACATGCACATTTACACAGCTCTGAGAGGAATCCATTCTTCCATGTTTCTATGTCCTGTATCGTCTAGGATATGTGTACCCAACTCCGACTTTGGACCTACGCATTCTGCGTATTCACAAACGTC
This sequence comes from Setomelanomma holmii, assembly GCA_010015745.1. NCBI lineage: Eukaryota > Fungi > Ascomycota > Dothideomycetes > Pleosporales > Phaeosphaeriaceae > Setomelanomma > Setomelanomma holmii. The sequence goes on from ML978164.1 coordinate 16,880, forward strand.
AGCTTAACCGGATCCACGCCCCTCTCAGCGAACTTCTTCTTCACGTCCTCGTACACGTCATCCGCACCGCGCTCAGCATTGATCTTGACAACCTTGCCCTTGGACTCCATCTCATCGACAACAGGCATGCTCGTTTCGACAAATGTGCGGAATCGCTTCTTGATGCTCTCGATATTGTCGTCTGCGCGACCGGACGTCTTGCCGCGGTTGAGGAGGCGCTCTTCCATGACGGCTTCGCTGCAGTCGAAGAAAAGGGTGAATTTGGAGGGGACGACGGTGCGCTCGAAGGCATGGGCTTGGTCGAGTTTGCGGGGGAAGCCTGCGGAAACTTGTCAGTTTTCACTATGGTAAAGTGAAGTGGGAATGGTATGTTGGCGACGTACCGTCAATTAAGAACAACCCCTTCTCATTTCCGCCCTCAATGCTCGCCTTCATTGCGTTCTCAAGCAGCTGCACTGTGACCTCCATAGGCACAATTGTGCCCTCCTTGATATAAGTCTTGATCATCTCGCCGAACTCGCTGCCCGGTCGGTCCTGCTCTTCGCGCAGCAAGTCACCTGCAGACAAGTGCTTGAAGCCATAGTCTGACACGATTTTGGCGCACTGGGTCCCCTTGCCTGCGCCGGGTCCACCGAGAACGAAAATCACGGTGACTTTGTCAGGAGACCAAAGGGGCGATGTGCGCGTCGTTGCGCCCAAGTTGGAAATGGCCGGCATCTTGATGCTTCGAACTTCTTGGCGATTGTTCTTATTGGTGAAATGTGCGTCTAGTGCGGATGACTTGGTTTGATGCTTCTCCCACTCGGTGCAGGATTGGTGCTCGAGTAGCCCACTGCAGGTCCTTGAGGTTTATATGCGCCTTGTTCCTTTTGCTGATCCACAATCTTCTTGAACAAGAAGCTGCCAAGCACGAAGATGGCTACTATGGGCCAGACCTTGAGCGGTGACTTGGAGCGTGGGGCAGATATGTGCGACGGGGGTTCGTTGGGGCCTGTGGGTTCGCCTGGTTGGCGAAGGCGAGAAGCGTTGGGCGGAGAGGTAGTGAAGCAGCGGACAGCTCTAGTACGTTGGGGAGAGAGCAATTGGGGGCGGAGAATAAGCTGTGAGGTGCGCAGGAGATGTGTGGTGGAGGGAGACATGGTAGAGATGGAAGGCGGTATGACGATGCGGGCGAGTGTTATGGTGCAGCTGTTTTCGTTAGCGTGGGTGGCTAGCGTCATTGCGGACGCAGGTTGATAGATGCTCGTGCTACCTTCCTCATCTCATGCTCTTGCTACATGATCATCAAGCAGCAGTTGCTGTCTAAAGCTCAACTTCACTTCACTGATTAAGTCATTGATTTCGCTACTAATCTGCTAGCGACTAACTTGCATCACTTTTGCATCACTTGCGATTAGGGCTAAAGCTTGATAAGCATCTGCACTAATGGACCGACAGTGAATTTGATTGATACCGGACGACCCGTGTCTGTTCTGTGGACTGCTACTACCTACACAAGTCACTGAGCGGGTCATCCTCTGCAATTGAACCACCGATAACATGGGCACAACACCCTGTCTCTTCTCATGCGCCAGACCCGGCAAGCCCGCGATCAAGAAGGTCCGCGGCTTTCTTTCGCTTCCTGGCGAGCTGAGGAACCAGATATATCGCTACTACTTCGAATTCGAGTATCGGTGTGAGGTTGCCGCGAAAGGTAGCAATTTCGAGGCATACAAACCACGGACCATCAAGCTGTGGGCTGGCGCCTTCCAACCCGATGCTCAATCGCTGAAATACCAGCTCAGGTTGAATAACGATGACTTAAGAACCATACGGATATCGCGATCCCTGGGTAAATACAACATTGTCCAAGGCCTGCAAACCAACTGGTTTAATTCACTCTTCGCGCTCAGCTTGGTTTGCAAGCAGACCTATACGGAAACTGTGCCCTTCCTTTATAAGAAAACAACCTTCGTGTTTGATGCACCCAACCGTATCACAAATTTCCTTAATGTGGTATCCAATCCAAAGCTCGAGTACATCACGAAACTAGAGCTGCACTATGCGACGTACGGATCGCCAAGTTGGAATAAAGACCGTATCTGGCAAGAGAAGCATGCGCGAAGCTGGACTCGCGCCCTCAAAGACCTCTCGAAAAAGCTTGTGGGCCTGCAAGAACTGAAGATCTGGATATGCGTCAACGATTACTCGCCACGATTCAACCTTCGCGAATCATGGGTATCGCCTTTGCTGCAATTTCGTCGACTGGTGACCACAACTCCAGTGGCTGAAGGAGACAACGACGGCACTATCTTAGACAAGAGACGGAAAGCTTTGGAGGCAGTCAAGATTGTTCTTCGCACACGTGTCTCTCACTGGTCATTTGAGGGCAACCAGGCATTGGTTAAGGCAAGTGCTGCCCTGCATCGACTATTTGGCCAGGCAATCAGCTCTGCTGTTCTTGGTGCAAAGGAAGACGAAGCGATAGCGGCATTTGAGGAGGCTTGGAATGGCAAGTACGCAATGTGGCAGTACCATCTTGGCTTCGGGAAGACTGAATGGTGAGGATACGGATGCCACAAGGTTGCACCCTGTTGTGCGTGCGCGTGAGGGATATGAAGCGCGCCCAACCTCTTTTCCAGCACAACGAGGGCTTTTGGAGACATAGAACACTATGAAGCAGCGCAGGGACGTTCAGCCTTGGAGAAAGCCTATCTGTGAGCAAGACTCGGGATGTAGCATATGAGATAGGCATCCAAGCCACGAAGTCAGGATTGTGGCTTCAAGAGGCTGACGTGGTCTGCCACTAGTGTGTGATGTCATTGGCTCTCGAGGAGTTGCTTCGATAACAACACAGCCCAGTGTCACAGGAGAGGTCCTGCCACTGCAGTACAACCATGTCGATCCTCGGCCTTGTCAACTACGAAGTAAGCATATCATGAAAGGCTGCCCTCGGATGCCCAGCCTTGTGATGCTGCGCTCAAACAAACAACTTATGGGCCGACCGACACGATGCCGCCATACCACCAAATACTTCATCAGCTGCCGCGATATGTAGCTCGAGATAGGACAACAGCTAATTTGACCAGCCGTATGTGCTGCATACCTTCCTTGTCATCACATACTTGCGCGCTGACGTTGTGCGCACCACTGAACACTGTGTCCTGGCAAAGCGCATTCTGGCCTCTCATCGCATGTACCTTGGCTGTCATGCTGCAAAGCACTGGCAGGATTCTTGACCAACCATATCCATACAGCTTTGCATTACGGTCTTCACCAGTTATCTGCATTGTCGACACCCTCTTCATGCTGATCCAGCTGGTCGTACTGCAGTCTAAAGGGTGTTCTTTTCGAACTGCAGCAAGACACGTCTGGTACGACAGATTCGAGCAAAAAGATGAAGGAGTTCTAGAGAAGCTATTCTGTTGTTTGGACCCAGCACATCTATCTGTACCTGTGCAAGAGGGATCATCGATATCAACGCCTACCACATCCGATCCTTCAGGAGAAGCGCGATCGGTAGAGAGCTATATATGCTCAGGAGCGCTGCCTATCACGGACACATCCAATGGCGCAGCAGTCTCGACAGAGGACACCCCACTCGCAGCATTGACAGTGAATGGAATCCCTGCATGTGCGTCTTCGAGCTCGTCAGCAGAACCTGCGAGTTCAGCATCGATGCAAGAAGAGTTTAGTTCGGGAGCAATTGGGGTTGATACAGGTAATACCCACGTCGACTCTGGAATTACGTATACATGCGACCCAGTCCTTCGGGGTGAAGGCAGTAGACCGGAGCAACCAGCAGTGGAAACCGCAGAGGAAGCGGACACAATGGTAGCAGCACCATCAGCCACTAAGAAGTCTGGCAAGATACACCCTGGATGGTATATTGACCACGCATGGACATGGGCAATGACCGGATTCCTCATCGGTGCTCTACCCCAAGCCGTCAAAGTCTTCTGCATGAGAGGCGTCCCCCATCACGCAATCTCTCGTTGCATTTTGCATCGCCTCATTTATCATATCTGAGAGTTTTTGCATGATTTCAGGTCCAGCAAATGCCGTAGATCTTTTGCCCATGCCAATTGTAGTCGATGCCAAGTGGGTCCTCCACCAAATTAAAGCTGATGCTCTCGGCTCCATCTCTGTTGGTCTTCGCTACGTGCGGCCCGGCAGCCCTCTTAGTGTCCTACTCCATCTTCCGTCTGGTGCTTATGGGATCGCTTTCGAGGTTTCCTCGCAGATTTTCTGGTTTGAGGGGGCGCACGTCTGAGTTCGTTCTTGCACTTTTTGTCGCGTTCAATTTATGTTACACTTTGGCTTGCTTCTTGTTCTACGACTGGTATGGAGAGCCATTCTCCAAAGGTACATACAAACCATCTTGGGCAGAATACTTAGGATGAGTCCCTTCATCTCTGCCAGAAAGCTACTAGCTCGCTCCTACCCTCTTGTGTTTCTGAGACTGCGATGACGGTACAGGACAATGGAGAAAACAAACGAGACTTTCGCATTAAAACATCAAGAGATCACAGATCAAAATGTAGGACAAGCTGAATCTCAGCTTCATCAAAGTCTCATGGAGCGCAGTCATGAACTCCTCCAATATCTCCTTATGCCATATCTCCCGCGGTGCGACGCGCGAGGCAGTTCCTAGATACACCACGCGTAGCATCTCCATCGCGCCTACAACCTTTCATCGCAAACTTCTACACAAGCCTGACAGCCGCCAGCACTGCGTACGTCTAAGCTTTAAGAACATTATTATCGTTACAGTCCTCAGAATGTCACATGTCAAAGCAGCTCCCCGCTATCATCCACATGTCTGAACCAACTCTCCGAGTCCAAGGCGCGCAAACACCAACCCATCGACCACTAACCTCACGTCTCCGATCAACGCCAAACTCGCAGTCCAGCAACCTGATTGCCACTCCACTGCACCATCCTAGCCCAGCCATTCCTCGCGCAATATGCCTCTGCCCAATACGCCTCTGCCCAATCAATAATCTCTCGTGTGGGCGCAGGATTGAATCCAGGATAATCAGGGCCCTCTTCGCCGAATCCCGGATCAGCACAACCTCCTGGGCCCGGATCTCGAAAGCTCCAATCCATATTCTTCAAGTCGGGACAGTGCGCTTTGCACTTACACCGTTTGCCCCCAAGGTAAGTGATGGCATCGCATCGCTCAGCCATGGTAAGCGAATGAAGCCACCCTCCAAGAAGTTCGTTGTCTTTCTTTTCAGCAAGGGCAATCGGGATATAGCAAGCTACCATCTGATCTTCGGGCCAGGCTAGAAGATAAGGATTCTTGATGTCTGGATCGAAGCAGGTTTCGAGCGTATCACACGCACCATCTATTTTTGCCTCAGAACGTAGGGGCAAGTTCCAGAAGTCTGCACCAACCATTTTCAGCGCTGTACAGAACTTGTCCTCGGCGGTCTTGTTGAATTGTCGAGGGGTGTCCTCGAAGGGTGAAAGTCCAAGGAACTCCATGTCAACGAGGCCCACATCCTTGATCCATATTCCACCAGTTGAAGGCCAACATGCGACTCTTGCACCAGACCTTGTCAAGCTTGATCGCGAATGAGGTTCCGAGATATCTTTTACCCAGATTTCGTGGGACAAACTCGAGTCATCTGAGATGAGCCGCATGTCTATGTCGAACGGCATGGCCGGATCATCTTTGGAAGACCGCTCGTGCGATCCAGTCCTTCCGCGGCTGTTGGGACTCCTTGTGTCTTTCTGGTCGTTCAAGCTCGAGGCAGCATGGTTTTGCGCTTGGAAGGGATTCCAGTGCCTCCAAGATATGGACAATGCAGATGGCGCGAAGAACAAGAGAAAGGCAATCATCGTAGGGAGCTTCATCCTGCTCTTCATGACTACTTCAGCGACTGAAAGACATTAGGTGATCTCTTAATTCATGGTTTTGCTTAAGTGATATTCTGAGTGGGACACGTTGTCTTCATGCTGTAATGAAGACGCCAAGCAGGCAACTCTACCAGCGGGTAACCACGCCGCACGCAATTCACGCGACGACTTATGTCCACCTCCTTTTTCTAGCGTACTCGCAGCACTTGAGAGACTTGTTGCTCATCGCTGTGATGCAGCGATCATGCCCAGTTGTCGCCGTCGCTCTCGAAATTGCATGCCACACTTCCACACTTCCACACTTCCACACTTCCACACTTCCACACTTCCACACTTCCAC